>JAYKKI010000014.1:35440000-36040000 GCA_039881145.1 Druceiella hillmani | reverse complement strand
TGATATCGTTATTTATAAGTAGACTTCCACACTTCACCGCTGAACGCGCTCATTTCGCCAGTGTATGTCCGGGTGAACAACTTAATTGCACGACTTAAAATACACGTAACGCTATCTGTTGAAGAACATAGGTACACTATAAATTTGTTAAAATACTACGCATCGAGGAGCTAGGCACTTCTTTGTTGTTGCTATATTAATACAATGTATAAATATTATTACAATGTATAAATATTAATACAATGTATAATATTAAATCGAATTCGCTTCTGATTGAGTAAGCCAATTGCGATGAAATGAAAACTAAATGTTATTTCAAACCTAGCCCTATGTCTTATAAACTGAATCATTAGTTTTTACGTGACGAGTGCACAAAGAAATACAAACAAACATTTTAAAAAAATGATCCTAATGCATTTAATCATTTATTATCCATCTACTTTTACAAAATCGCTACTAAAAATAAATATTTAATAAATTCTCGAGTGGAAATAAGCAGAACTCTTTGAAGCCTTGAATTAGTTTATTTTTCTAACTTTCCAAATGTCTGTTACCACATTGACGCAATAAATATAAGTCCAGTAAATAGTACATGAATTTATACTTGGCCTTATACAATTATGAGCAATAAAAAAAATTGCATATGGTAAAATGCCTTTTTGTCACCAATAAATAATCGAAGTTTACATAAGTTTATGAATAAAAAAAGAAATGAAGTTCAACTAGAGAAGAGAAAACACATTAATTATATTTTTTCACTAAAGTAACGATGAAGAAGATAAAATAATAGACTATCGGTTCGCTCAATAAGAAGACATGCGAATTTAATGTTTTTACATTA
The DNA here is from genome assembly GCA_039881145.1 of Druceiella hillmani. Classification (NCBI taxonomy): domain Eukaryota; kingdom Metazoa; phylum Arthropoda; class Insecta; order Lepidoptera; family Hepialidae; genus Druceiella; species Druceiella hillmani. The sequence goes on along the minus strand of JAYKKI010000014.1, from coordinate 36,039,159 downwards.
CATAAGTGCAACACAAGAATGTGCCTGTGCTATATGTCGAGTAGTATAGTGTATTTATGCATATCAACAGATGGCATGACGTATAATTTAAATCGTGTAGTGAAGTTTTCTACTCCGACATGCACTGGTTAAATGAGCTTTGCTAGATATGAAGTGTGAAGTGGTACGAGAATGATGATCTCCAGATTCATTATGCTGGCCTAATGCGGGCAGACCTATGAAGGTAGACATTGTTGTTGGTCGTCATCCAAAAATCAAATTTTTCGATATTTTATATATTTGATATAAAGCTTACTTTGTATATTCATTTATTTAAAATTTGTATATATTGTCAACATTTACAATTTAATTACTTTGATACATTTAGTATTAGGCTGTATAAACTTAGCTTTACGTACTTCACTGTCTATGCATATATTATAAAACTTTATAATTGGCGTTTCTGTGCATTGAAGTATTTTACAAAAAAATTATATCACAACAGTAATAGACAACAAAAGTATTTTATTTGCCGCTAACTGTTTTGTCTGTTTATCTGCCGGCTGTTAGTCTATTAGTTCATCACGCAAGAATAGCTAAAGCGATTTTGATCAAGTCGCTGGTAGATTCTATTGGATTTGGCGAAAATATATGCTATGTTTCATCGCAATTGACCCGCTAAAAAGAAAATATGGTAATTTGACAATAAATATAAAGCACCCTTACTTCAAAAGTAGTTAACTTTTATAATCATTCTAACAGAATACGTTAAATGCGTGACTCTAAAGTAGCCATATACGTAACGATATACTTGCGCAAGTTTAGACTTCCACAAATAAACGTTACAATACAAATCTAGAAATTAGCGCAAAAATCTTCAAACGTTTCTGTTTACGTGTGCAAGTCTAAACTTGCACAAGTACATCGCTACAAGTATGGCTACTATTACAGTAATTTAATTATATATTAACAACTAGCTGTGTCACGCGAACGCGGGCACAGCTAGTTGTAAAAAGAAGCCAACGATTCAAATACATATTTCACAAAGAACGTCGCAAATAGTAAATTTGTCGTAACACAAAATATCAAATCAAATACGAGTAATTAATTAAATAGTATACAACGACACTCGCTAATTTCAATTTTCAAAACTTACTGTTACACTTACAAACTTACTATTAAAACTATTATATTTCAAAATATTACTTGCTCTACAGCAAACATGGCGTGAAGGTTTTACTAGCAACAACATTATTAAGCATGGCGTCTATATACGTAAGAGAAGTTAGAACTGCACAATGTAATCATTAATCAAACGAAGTGTCAAAGAAACGGTTAAGAATTAATGATACGTCAAACTAATAAGTAACAATGGGTGCCTTATCTATACTACCTACATACGCATATAAATACAGCATTTGAATTAGTTTCGTAAAGTTGAGCAAAGTCAAATTTGAATAAGTTTTCAGCTTTAAAAGTTTTTGAATTGGAAAGTACGACTGGAAGACAAATATTTAAAACCAACTGTTACTCGCTACTTCGCTTAAGTGGAATTACAAACTAAAAACAAAGCAAATTTATGAAAATTTGTTGGATATATTGAAGCAAAATATTTACTTTAATTTCGTTCATATTATACTTTCAATAAAAGAGAAAAAAAACTTGTAACTCGCAAGCTAATAAATAAATAGAGTTCCGAAGGTTTGTTGACAGCAACTTGATTTCTGTATCGTTAGGTGTTTGTCAATAGCGACATAGAAATATGCAATATGGCGTCTTTAACATGGGCGTATTTCATCAAACGATTTTTTACTCAGTAATTTTTAAAATTTTTGAATTGAGATTATCTAGAACTTTGATTGTAAGAAGGCGTCTTTAACATGGGCGTTGATGGAATCATCAAACGATTTTTTACTCAGTAATTTTTAAAATTTTTGAATTGAGATTATCTAGAACTTTGATTGGAAGAAGCGTTATTTCTAAGGAAGGAGAAAATTTTTTATTGGTCCCCTAAGGTACTGCTCAATTTTTGGGGATAAAAACTAATATCATCATCATCATCATCATATATATTAATACGCTAAGGTTAAGATGTTACTCTCCCTTTTTAGAAAAAACCTCACAACTAATCCACATAAATTATATATCATTTTATAGATAATTGCTTGCTCTACCGGCATCCACAACTAAAAAATGTATTATTGCTATTGTTTTTGCAAATTAATTCATTATTAAAATTATATACACAAAACAGCAATGCTGCCATCTAACGGCTCAATGTCAATATGATTGACGGTCGGTAAAATTTTTGTTTAATTTCAAATCCACTCACGTATAAATAAAGTGGCGCTTTAGCTCAATGCTTTTGATACTTGCGCCTCTATATGTCAATTTTAGTAAAATATTTGTTTGATCTGTCATCTGAGCTTCATAATGGAATAAAAACGTAATAAGCAGTGTGCAAAATTAGAAATGAATTGAATACCTGCAATCAATTTTGATTTATTAAATTGAGTTGAATAATTTATAATGCGAAGACTTCGCACGGGTCACGCTAGTTATCCATAATACAGTCTACTCGTATACGTATACATTCGGTAACGATTAAACAAGTGATTGCTTATTTGGTAAGTAAGAAACAAACTCATAAATACATTTTCACGTGTTCAATATTATTAACCGTCGCCTGCAGCAGAAGTTAGTGTTTCTCAGGATAAAAGATATCCCTATGACAAAGGTTTTATATGATCAAATATTTTTCATAATGATCGGTTTATTCAACCGTGCAATTAGAACAAACAAACAAATTAACTTTCGCATTTATTACATAGTTGAAACGATTTAGGACATCGGTATTCATAAATGCATAATGGCATTCATTAATGTGTATTATATTCGCGCTCGCAAAATAATTATGAGTACCGTTTCCGAATATTCATTAAAAGCGTAAAATTTATTATAAAGAAGAATAACGCGTTTTTTTCATAAATTTTTTTAACAATAATATTATGTTTTAATTAAAATACTAAATTAATCTATTTACATGAAGGTAATCGGTGATCAAATTTATTTCTGGAAATAAAAAAAAAACAGTAAATATGCTTTAAGTATGATTAAACTCACACTATGAGCGTTCCGTATACACTTAGGTACATATAAACATTTAAGGATACATCATATTTCTGTTAAACTATTTACAAATATTAATACTATTTTAAATTTTACTAAAAATAATATTAATTTCTCTTAAAAAGTTTGGTTTCATTACCCAGTACTTTATTATTATTATTATATATTTAACTCTTATTATATTTATCGTTTAAATACAAGAGATATTGGAGTCGAGTTACAGATCCTTACGTAATGGCATTCTTGAGACGGCATGGAAAATGGGCATAAAAATAATGACCACTCTGATAGTCGCCCCCAATTATCGTTTTTTAATGAGAAAAAAAATTTTGAAAAGAGATTTCAACTCTCTCTCTCTCTCTCTTTAATAGTAAGTTTCCATAAAATTTTCTTTGTTTTTTACATCCATATTGGTCCATATTACTCTTTTTTCCTCTTCAGAATAATCCTACTAATTTAATGAAGAGGAAGGTTTGTTCCTCTGTTTTTTTTAAGAATTCACGCAGAAACTATTAATCCTATTCATTATTTCTATTATAATAGCTTATAGTTTCCAGTCTGCCTTAATCTGTATGTACATATATAGTAAAAATGTTGCTGGTTTGAGCGTTTTCGATTGTAACGCAAAGCTATTACAGATACTCTAATAATATGTATGAGGAAATTGAAGGTCTTACAAAGAACTAAAGGAAATTCCGGGAATCTATGTGTTATAGATAGGCCACGGTAACTATTTTTAAATTAATACCTGTACGTTAGCGGGTAATATTTTTTAAGTACACGTATTAATTTAAAAACAGTTGCCGTGGCTTAAATGCTAGTGAATACGTGTACGTGAACGAGTAAATTTTTTTACGTCCCCGGCACCGCTTCACTCTATCAAGTGATGTTTTTTGGATACCACTGGATTACTCTTGAGAAGCTCTTTCCAACCATGTATGATTTCTATACTTTGATTTGGTTTTTTTACGAGTATAAGCAGACATCGTATTAAGTTTTCCTAATTGTTAACTTTAACGCCACACATATTCATCATAAACATTCCACGCTAATATTTTATACACTCAATCGATAAATCTTAACGAAGCTGTTAATTTAAACTCAAGTAAGTGTCGTAGCTTCTCCGAGTCAAAATTTGTACTAAACGGAAATTATGTAAGACGCAGCGAAACGACCTCAAAATGGCGGAGCGTCACCCTCCGCCGCGCGCGATGCGTCACAGTCCCCAGTCAACATAATGAAGTCTTTGATCCTTTAACTATTGAGTGGTGTAATTAAATTTTGCGACAATACAATTTTGGACAGTTACGTAGTTGCAATGCCAAACTCTATCTTCCGATTTTGTTATCAAGTTTTCTGAATTGCTTCCTACTATGGAAGCAAATTTAAAGATATATTCACGTCAAAACTTGCTTAGAAAAAAAGGAGCGATTTTTAGGTAAATTTATCAATCCTCAGTAAAAGAAATATTACAATAAGTTTAATGCGTTTTTGATCTATAAAAATGAACCCTTTGTACTCTATTATCCAGATTAGTTTAAAAGAAATGAAAAGGTTTTAGTTTATAAAAATAAAATGCATTTTAATGACGCTCTATGCGATGTATTCGCACAAGGCGAGGGATAAAGTGAGACGAAATGGGCACAAAGGCATAATTATTATATTTTTGTTAATTAAAGTGCAGGTCAACGGTTATGAAAGAAGAAACACGTATCAAAAAGCTCATTCAAATAATTTAACTTTATCATTACGGAGTCTTCATACAAGTTTCGGCGCCTGGGGGAAATACTATACTCTAAAACACTTCAAAATGAGATAATCTTCAAACCGAAGGAAGAAAGTTATCATTTACTCTTTCCTTTAATGAAGCTTTTTTATCAATGTGAATTTATTTGTACTATGTAAATTTAAGCTCATAGTAGAAAAAAGTCAGCCTCCAAGAAAGTCGAGATCGATCATACTGGTGAATACGAATGATGTATCAAATTGATACAATGCAAGATATGCAAAGCAAATATAGTTATCGTCAACCATTATATACAGTAGCTAATGATTAATAGCTATTAATTATAGACACTGCGCCATTCGCTTCTAAGTTTAGATACAATTATTTTAAGAGTAATAACATCAATGTAAATGGTACTCATCGATAAAAGTCTTCATATTTGAAGGACGCGTATGATGTCATTCGCGTACATCAAAAGTTGAAAAACGTGTCATAATTGTGACCTTCTTGAACGTAATAAAGAATAAAAGAATTTATTGAAAAGTGCACATGGCGTTTAGCAACACAACAACGATACCAACGAATCGGTTATGATATCATCTCAATGAAGTAATTTGAGCAAATGTATACGAAAGTAGTTATTCTATGAATAAATGGAGATATTATACACAATTAAATGAAACTACGTGATGTAGTATTCTTTCTACTTTCTTTAATTTCTTTACCACGACCTAGGTTTCATTGTATTACAACATCTTCAGGTGGGCTATTAGCAAAGATAGTAAAAATTAGCAAAGATCTTTGCTAATAGCCCAACTGAAGATGTTGGAATACAACGAAACCTAGGTTGTGGTAAAGAACTTAAAGAAAGTAGAAATAATACTACATCACGTAGAATCATTTAATTATGAATAATGAATTTCTACAAAATTAACGCCAAATATATTCAATAGAAGATATTATAATTACTAAAATATTTTGTTGATGTTTGGCCGGTAAACGGAGTAAGAAGCTGAAAGAAGATTACGTAAGATATGCATGTATCAGAAAATAAGAGGCGTTGATGAAAAATATTTAATAAACATTTTTTCACAATTAGAATTTGAACGTTTTCACAGTTCATATATGCGAATATGTTTGAATGTTGATTATCTGGCATGTTGAATATATTGTTGATATCACGGATGCGGGCGGATGTGGGAAGTGTGAGTGAACTTTCAGTCAATTTATTTTTCAAATATGTTTCTATTTCCTTTTATAATGTTAATTAAATAATTCAGTGCTCTTTGAAACACAACAAAACACTTTTTCTCGTATAGACTTAACATTTTTTTTCTGTTGTCAGTAAAAATAAATTATTGTCAAAATATTTTTCTTCTTTTGATAAACAATGTGTAAGAGAATGTTCATTACGAAAAATAACGCAAAACTATGTTATTAATTTTAATGAATAGCAATTGACTCTTGATCAAAGACAGTTTAATATTAAACAATATTTAATTAAAAAAAAATGTGGAAACTCCGCACTCTCGTCAAGTTTTTTGAGAAATATTTTCTTTTAATATAAAACTACACTTGCGTTGACAATTTTTGAAAAAGTGTTTAAAAATATTGCATAGGTATCTGATTAACATACAATTGTGATATTTTCCCCAAAAAAACGTGTTCCAAACCAATTTTCATGGCATTAATGCAAAGCCTCGTGCCAAAACATAATTCACGTGATATCTTGAATTCCATGACGTCATAATACCCCAAAAATAATGAAATTAAAAAGGTGAGGTCCTATTTCTTTCACGCACTTTGTCATTCTGTAGTGTCCGATAAATATTGTTTACAGAACTCAATTTATGGGATCACGCTATCTTACTCACGATTATTTGAAATTGGCAATCTGTTAACTATGAGATGCATTTCGACGTCGCGCGTTTTTATTGGCGGACTATTTGTATTTCGATGTTTTGTCGCGAATTTTCAAATACATTATTATTCTTTTTTTGAATACTTTTTGCATAGCGAAATGGAGGGAGAAAATAAAATAAATCCAATTGTAGCTATTATTACGAATTTTATTAAAGTGACACACGTTAGAAATTATACTTCTTTAGATATAAATATAATATAAATATAAATATAATATAATAATAATACAAGAATAACTTTATTTAGCAGATAATTAATGTAAATAAAATATAAGGAGGAGCGTCATTTTAAGTATGGTTGGTAAAATACATATTTAATCAACTAATTAAAATTTGCAATTTATTTGACAGAAGAGTGGTCCACCATTTTATTTTTCTGCTGGCTTTCAATTATAAGCCAATCAAATGCCAACTTATCGCACTTAAATAATTTCCAAATTATCGCACTTCAACTTTATTATTTTCTCATACAGAGTAGTAAAAAAATATCTTTTTATCTAGAATTACAATCATTATCATTTAATATATTATTATTAATATAATTTATTAAATTATTTTAATACAAACACGTGTATATAAAAACCTCTGCCAGGTGATTGGCTTACAATGTAAAGCCAGCAGAAAAATACAATGGTGGACCACTCGTCTGTCAAATGAACTATTTAAATATGTGTTTAATGAGCAACTTCATTTTATCCGTTTTTGTTGCATTCATAAAATTTCACTCTCATCATTTTTTTCATAACGCGCTTAAAGAAGTATAACGAACATTATTTTCTAATGTCTGATACCAGTTTTGAAAGCCCTCTTGTATTAGTTATTGTATTTTTGTTTAAAATTAAACATGATAATAAGAAAGCTTATTTCGGCAACAATATTTCGTGACGCGCGAAACAGAAAATTTATCAAAATGTCCGGCGTCATGTCGTAGCGAACCTCAAATACTAATTGCGAAACTAGACACTCAATAATGATCATAAAATCCACGGATTGTCGATTTATTCCCGAATTTCTTAAAACTTTGTGATCCTTGTTGCAATTCATCAATGCACCACTCAATATCTGGTTTACAATCCCAGTATCACAATAAATATTATATGGTCTTAGATCGTTATACAAGTAAGAACATCAGTTATTTTACTTCTGCATAATTAAAACTGTTATTTTGTTCCAAATACGCGTATACATTAACATATATTATACTTTCAAACGATACAAAAAATGTTAAAAAGTAGTCGTCTGGATGAGAAAAAGGAATTGGTTAAATATTGTTTATATTGCACCTAAAAAAACTATGTTCATTGTATAAGACCCCCCCCTTTGAATTACATTTGAATTGATTTGTTTTATCTGATGCTGACCCAGCAAACTTCCACTAAACTGAAATTTTGACATCCTCGTTATACTTACACATGTAACTATAGTTAATAAACACCACAAAGCATATATAAATATAATTAATAATATGGAATTTTCAAGCTTCGTTTCTCCTAAAAAATCAAAGTTCTGTGTAATTATATCTATCGTGGTAAACTATAAACGGGACTTAGTCACTTCTCTTCATATTAAATTATCTACATGTGACTATGTTCACTTAGTCAGTTTTAATATATAATAGGCAGTGATAGAAAAATATTACAAAAATTAATATTTAAGTAGAGGTTAATATTTAGTAACATTGAAAGTTCCAAATTTATAAAATTTGATATTTATAAAGTCACCCTTAATGATTTCCTATAGGATTGTTTTAATAACAAATGTATATAATAAAAAAGAAACGATAAATAAGTATGATAACATAGCCGCATTTTACAGGGATTTTTTGTGGAGTTTAAAGGATAATCTTGTATAATAAGTGAAAAAGTCCTGCATCTCCTGAAACCTTTTCCTTTGTGTCCTTGCCCTTTCCTGTCTTTTCCATCCCAAATCATGTCAATATAGTCTTTTCTTTTTTAATTTACGTTCATTTTTTTTTGTCTAATGTGCTATGAAGAATTTTCATTATAAAATCTCTTACAGTCTACCAACTAAATTTCAATACAAATTGTTATGATTGACTGGAAGAGATTGCTCATGTAGCAATAAGTCCATACATAAAAGCTAATAAATAAATAAATAATCTTATTTATGGAAAATATCATCAAGATTATCAATAAATTCGGTGACCCTATAAACGCTAAATACAAAAAGGAGACTGTCAAGGGCCCATAAAGTGTTGGGTCAAAACAAAAGTTTTATTTTAATTGTCAATTCGACAATTGAGAAATCTTTTTATGAAAAGACAGGTTATGTTTCGTAAAAGTACAAATGATATTTCTATGGGATTCTTTGCACTGGTTCAAGATAAAACAAAGTTGCCGATTGTGCCTCGTTGTTTACTCCAGCATAGATATTACATACCTATGAAAATCGTAAACCTGACAGGGTCATCGGAAAAGCCACGTAAAACTCGAAAAGAATAAAACAATTATTGTCGACGTCGGTTAATAGTTTTTTAAAGAGTTTAGGCAATATAAATGGAATGGAAAAAACAAACTTTGTCGATAATTACTTTTTGTAATAATTTCCAAAAAGTTATTATATAGTTAGTTACATTTTCATTTTTACTTTCATTTCCTGTTAACAATTCTTGATAAATTAAAAATGTAATATAAACGCATTTAAAAAGCTAGCTTTTTTGTTTTGTATTACGATTATAAATTGTATTATATTTTTTGGCCTTTCCTGATTGTCAAACGCTGATTAATTTACTTTTTTATATTCTAAAATATATGAGCTTTTTAAAAAAAGGTAATTTATTTCTATAACGCTCGTCTATGAAATATAAAAATATAATTTATTTCTATAACTGCCGATTATCGCCGATCTCCTTTAACAATAATATATCCATTCAAGAATCTTGCAAGGTACGTTAAAGATATTGTTAAACTTTCATTATATTATCGATATAAATGCTTGATATATTTTGAATATGCTAACTAGATTTATACATGTGAGAAGGTGGAGAGTAACGAAGGATTTTTAAAGATTCACTACTCGTTTGTAAGATCGGTCAGGAACTATTTTGCTTACTTTAATCAATGCAACTTTAACCGTGCATGTTTGACAACTTAACCTAACTTTGAAATATGGTTATATAACTAATACGCGATTCAATACATTCGCATATGGGTAAAGGCAGCTTTCCAGTTCCAGCAATTTCCATGAATATCACAATGCACGAGCGGATCTCCACAAATGAAGATCGTGCATTCGGACAAATATAAACTACGTCCGCATTCCCCTGTGCAAACAACCGCGTTTACAGTGGAGACGCGCGTGTGCACTCACAATGGACGCATCAACCATTGACTCGCCGTTTTGACGCTTGCCTGTTATTGTTGCTGAATCGGGGAAATGCTGCTATGGTAACCATGCGTCTGCTGATTTTGATCAATCAGGCTTAGACAGCAAACAGTCGAAAATTTCTGGAAAATCCTTTAGCACGTGGCCATTAACTATTTATCGTCACTTTACTAGCAAAAGTATGAAACCGATTTTCTTATATTTTTGTTGGGAGTTGTCTTTACTACTTGTTTAAACACCTTAAAAACTGAATTTAATACCTTTTTTGTCAATATAGCAAATATATATATATATATATATATATATATATATATATATATATATATATATATATATATATTAAAAAGTAAAATAGCTTATTATGATGCACACATGCCTACGAATTGCGAAGGTTACATAAATATTTTTAAATTCAAAAAGGTGCGTCTTTATTTTTGTATATTTTGTTTTGTATAAATAATACATATTTGTTTCCCTCGTAATTTAAAACACTCAAAACCTACATCAATCTTTCCTATTATTTTTAAAGTTAATCGTGTTAAATGGTAAGGTGAATAAGGAAAGAAACACATTAGTTCTTCTTTTGGAGGTTTGTTTATTATTTTGATACATCATACGGCCTCCTTTCTTTCAGATAAAATTCGTATTAATTAATAACTTCCTTTTGTTCAACTCGTGATCAATTTGTTTTTGAGACGGAAAACACTTTCACATGCAAATATTAGAGTTCGTTTCTAATACGACGATGATGTAAGTTGTAACAATATTTTAATTCTAATATCGGAGGAATTAATTTTGAATTAACTCTGTACTTTAAAAAAAATGTGGTATTTTGGCTCTCTATATAATAAAATTGCTGGTATTACCTTTTGCTTTTATCGATCGGTGCATTAACAAGTTATATGGGTTCTTTAAGCGAGTATTCTATATATATATATATATATATATATATATATATATATATATATATATATATATATATTATATATATATATATATATGTATATATATATATATATATATATCATAACTTATAATTTCTTATAAACTTTATTGTCCTTTTATGAAAATAGAAAAATAAATAAAACAATTGTGACAAAATTACATCTAAGAGAGTATCCAACCGTAACTGCACCAACAATTATAACAACTAGAAAAAGTTAATCATAGTAAACGACTTTTCTACACGCTAATTGTTTCCGCAGTTTGGTTATGTGAATGACAAATGATTCCTCTTAAATGCTGGCTTTATTTCACTTGTGCGAAAGCAGTAACAAAAAAAGGCAGTTAATTTTGCGGTAACGTCACGTTTACTGATTTTCTTTATCCACTTAAAATGTAAAATATTGTCAGCATAGTTAAAACAAGTCAAATTTTACAGAATAGAAGTCAGATAAATCTTCAAAAAAAAATTTTTCCACATATATAATTTTATCATAATTTGTAGGTACTTTTTGAAATTGATGAAGACGTTTGTGTTTGACTTTTTGATTCCATTTCGTTAACTAATAAACTGAAATATTTTCTACATATTTTGATTTACTGAATAAATTGTTGGTTACTTTCGACGTTACCACTCTGACGCTATGAGATTTTTATGTAAATAAATGCGTTTTGGAAAGTGAATATTGTTTATAAATAGACATAATGTCTTTAGACGATTACCGTCTGTTCAGCTGTGACGAGAATCTCAATGTTCTCTCACCTTTGTTTCTTCTTCAAAAAGGGAGATGGAAGAAATGTTTATTTGGTCTTGTGGTGACTCCAAAAAGAGGTAACATTTATTATTACGTATTCAGTGGCTACAGTACTTGGTTAAAGTAAATAATTACTATTCTTACTTTTAATACTTAAAAAAAAAATAATTCTTATAATCCGTTTTTCTTTAAACAGTGCTTAATTTTTTTTAAATTTAGGTCTGGATTACACGTGCCTTTTCCAACTTTGTACATACCCCATACCTTCACCAAAACTATATATTTCCGGTAGTGAAGTAGAAAATAAGGCAATTTTAAATCCAAAGACAAATTCATTATCATGTGGTCATTCATCCTATTCTTTTATAACATTTTGTTTCTAATTTTTTTGTCTATGTAATAGTGTTATCAAATTATCAAAGAGATGCTAGTCTTTTAGTAATGATGTTTATTAGAAGTAATAAATATGTTCGTATTTAATTCGTCTTTAGTCCCTTCCAATTTCAAACATATGGTGACCCTAATAGGAGAACTATCAACAATGTAAACGAGAACAATGCGAATATATTTTGTTCTCTAACAGAGTCCCGTGATGGCGCAAATGCGCACTTTGAAAAACGACTAGGAGATTGTGGTAAAATGTAATATTTGTATTGAAGTGATCCTCAGTAAAGATAATGATTATATTAGTATCATTTTACATCAATGTTTACCTCGAAGAAACCTTTATATTGGTATCACTCAAAATGTCACGGTGATGTAAACGAGAACAATGCGAATATATTTTGTTCTCTAACAGAGTCCCGTGATGGCGCAAATACGCACTTTAAAAAACGACTAGGAGATTGTGGTAAAATGTAATATTTGTATTGAAGTGATCCTCAGGAAAGATTATGATTATGTTAGTATCATTTTACAACAATGTTTACCTCGAAGAAACCTTTATATTGGTATCACTCAAAATGTCACGGTGACCCTAACGACGGGATTCCTAACAATACAGGCGGGGAAAGAGCGCGGAATCTTGTTTGGCGCTGCGGTGCGGCGGTACATCATTGTGGCGGCGCGGTACACGTTAATTGGATGCGCGGCGTGCGGCGCCCTCTTTGTTCATTCTGTGACGTTCCGGCTTCAAAGGTCGCCGCTGTTCAGAAAGGGAAGTTGCTTGATGGTACGAAGTTGTCTTTTATTGTTAGTACGCTTCCATTGTTGTTTTGACTGTGTAAACTTTGATACTGCACTTGCGGTTATCACAGGTTCTTGGTTCTTGACAAATTCTTACTTCTTTACAAATATACCAAAAAGATCCTTTAAAGGCATTAGGCCAGAAAATATATGATTTACTTACAGAATTCAACCAGCCAAATTACAAGTATTTTTCAAACTGCTTTAATTTTTAAAACTCAAAAAGATTCCAATGTAATCACTGAAGAGCAAAGATAAACCTAAAATATGCAAACCTAAGTGGAAATAAAATATTTTTATTAATACCCTAGAGGGTAAATTTACTCCTTTGTTCAATATGCCTTGTGTTTTATTACGTTAGCGACAACTAGTCGGGTGGTGGGAAAAGTTTTAATTCACAGCAAATAGCTGCAACAGAAAATGTTCCAGCATCTACCCTCCCGTAAATATTGAAACGTGTTGAAGGTTAGGCTGAACGATCATACCCTAATCGCCTAATAAGCGGCAAACATTATCAAATTTTCACACAAAACCAAGAACCAATTATAGTCAAAGATTTAGTATAATTTACGAGCACTATAGAGCTTCAGCGTTCACGGAAATGTCTTGGCTGCATTGTAAGTCCTCGAGAAGTATACGTAAACATGTTATTCTGTTACGATTTCCATGTGATTTTATTAAGTCGTAAATTACATTTGATCGGTCTCTAGACATCTCACGCACCAACATTATATTAATGGGGCTATAGCGTTCGGTAGACACCGGGCAGGCATTACCGATGAGCTGTTTTCAACATCATTCGTTATATTTTGTAAATTATCTTTGTATATTATTTACGTATACTTGTAATTTATTGATTGTCTCTCTAACAACAGCAAATGAGAAAACAATACAAAGGACAGACCACTCATTCTTTGTTTGTGTGCTTTATTGGTTTTCCGTGTAAATAAAACTCAGCCAGTACCAAATAGCATACATAGTTGCAAAATACCATTGATGTGCTCAATAAAACCACAGGCGGATAGATACTAGAGCAATAGGGCTAGAGGTCGAGCACAAATTTGAATCAGGTTTCTATTAATATTTCATTAAAAAATGTCATTAATTAGCAAGAGAGCGAAAATGGGTAAGTAGAGAAAATTTTCACAATTAGTTCTGCGCTGAAAGAAAATTACTAAGCTGAAAATTACTAATATTACAATTAACTATCCACATTGCAATACAGGCTGATTTTTTATTCCCCTAATATAATTTTTTTTTCTCTTTTCCGTTAACCGCTAATTGGCTCTTTTTCCATCTAGCTACACTAGGTGAATAAATCATGAATTATTGAAAAAAATCTGGAACGTAAAATTCGCCCAGCACTTTCTAGTTCAACCAAGTCAGACTAAAAATAACGGTATAGACATATCGAAATTTGTATAAGATTTATATAGTAAATAAAAGATGACGCTAAATATGTGCATTTTATTTATGTTAATTTACTTTTGATAGTTAACCGCAATGTTACATTTAACACTTTTTGCCTTGTGGTCAGCATAAAATTATCTACTTCTTTAGTACCATTAAGACCATACCATCATCTATATATTCGATTTTCTAAGTTAGCCGTATAATAAGAATAGCTATTAATAAAGAAAATATTAATAACGGGTTTATGTACATACGCTTATGACATACCATTTTAATTTCTATGATTTGTTGCACATGTAGCTAATACCTACATGTGGAACAAAGCATAGAATTTATATTTTGTATATTTCAATAATACAAGAATTCAGGGCAATAACATTGGAATGTCATGCTTTTAATTAAAACTTTGGCTGGTATGTATATTTTTAGGATACGGAAGCGTGACGGATTCCCGCAATGGTCGCGCCTTGCGATGATACCGGAAATTGCGTTCGAGCTCTTTGCCGCTAGCGTCATTCCAGGGTATTTATGGGCGGAAAGTAGTACAACTTACTTCATCTAGCTTTAACTTGGAATTTAGCTCTTTAATCATTGAGATTATTTTCTAAAGTAATTTCTCTCACAAGATTAATAAATAACGGCCATTGTATTTGTTGTCAATTGAATATATTAATATATATGACATATCTTTATAAACAAAGTCCTGTGTCTCAGATAGCAGATCGATTCGACAAGGTGAAATTGTTGAAAAGTTTAAAAAATTATAAGTTTTATACGAAATGTCGTATTTCGATATAGTACAGACAAACCTACATATTTTGACAAGGCGTTACTTCCTCAAAGGCACTCACGCGCGTCCTGCCCACGCTTGACATCAAGTAATCGCGCGTGGGTAATTGATAGCGTCGACAACAAATTTCGCCGTTATAAATAAATATAGATACATTTGGACTACTCCGATAATAGCGTACAATGGTGGAAGGTTCGATAAATATGTCAACAGATGAGTGAAAGCCGATAGCAAAATAAGTTTCAGAGGTACGCGTGAACTATATTTATAGAAAATTACTACTGTGTGTATATTGTGGGATTTTTCCAATATGTTAACTTGTTACACACACACACACAACATATATATATATATATATATATATATATATATATATATATATATGTATATATATATATATATATATATAAAAATACATATACAAGTAAACATATATATTTTTATATACAGACGTAACAAAGAAAATTTAAAGCGTGTTTCTCTAAAGAAAGCGACAATTATTTTCGTTGAAATCCTGAATTTGACAATAATTATTTCAGAAACGGTTGAGAACTTTCATAAACATTTCCTACTCAGTTTAATGATGGATAAAATCAATGTTCTTTCTTATATGTATATAATTGCAATACGATTATATGTTTACCTATTAGATAATATTAGAACTTAATAATAATAAAAGAAAAAAAACAAAATCATGACATTTAATATAAACATATTGTATTTATACGGGTATATTAAATATCTGTAATATTTAATTACAATATCAAGGCGTATTCGACTGAAGCTAAACAAACTGAAATAAATGAGGTGCCGTATTAAACGGTTCTCATAGTACTTATTCGCTTCCTTCTCCGCTATACACATATCAATACCTGTGCTTTTTATTAAAACTTCTTATATTAGATTATTAAACAAATATTTCCGAATCCAATGCAGTAAGTAGAACTCTAAATAATTAAACCTATTCAAGTTTATTAATATTATTATTAATATCTTTCAGTGGATATTTTTCCCACACATTCTTGTTTCTTACATTCTGTTAGTATTCTAAATCTAGTGATTTATTAAGTCCATGGTTAATTTATTACCAAATACGTTTTTCAGTCAATTTCTCATACAATATTAAATTCTGCGGTCTACATATTTTTTTGAAGATATGAGTATTTATTAGATACTGTCTACATATTTTTTTGAAGATATGAGTATTTATTAGATACTGTCTACATATTTTTTTGAAGATATGAGTATTTATTAGATACTGTCTACATATTTTTTTGAAGATATGAGTATTTATTAGATACTGTCTACATATTTTTTTGAAGATATGAGTATTTATTAGATACTGTCTACATATTTTTTTGAAGATATGAGTATTTATTAGATACTGTCTACATATTTTTTTGAAGATATGAGTATTTATTAGATACTGTCTACATATTTTTTTGAAGATATGAGTATTTATTAGATACTGTCTACATATTTTTTTGAAGATATGAGTATTTATTAGATACTGTCTACATATTTTTTTGAAGATATGAGTATTTATTAGATACTGTCTATATATTTTTTTGAAGATATGAGTATTTATTAGATACTGTCTACATATTTTTTTAAAGATATGAGTATTTATTAGATACTGTCTACATATTTTTTTGAAGATATGAGTATTTATTAGATACTGTCTACATATTTTTTTGAAGATATGAGTATTTATTAGATACTGTCTACATATTTTTTTGAAGATATGAGTATTTATTAGATACTGTCTACATATTTTTTTGAAGATATGAGTATTTATTAGATACTGTCTATATATTTTTTTGAAGATATGAGTATTTATTAGATACTGTCTACATATTTTTTTAAAGATATGAGTATTTATTAGATACTGTCTACATATTTTTTTGAAGATATGAGTATTTATTAGATACTGTCTACATATTTTTTTGAAGATATGAGTATTTATTAGATACTGTCTACATATTTTTTTGAAGATATGAGTATTTATTAGATACTGTCTACATATTTTTTTAAAGATTTATACATAACATATTACCACTCGTACCTCTTTCGATATTCGTTAATTTCTCCTTTATAACCAAAGCACTAAGATTTTCAACATGTTTTACCCGTCAATAAATTTTACATTTGTTGTAAAAAAATATTTGCACAAGACTCTTTCATCTACTCAAATGCATGTGAGAAATTCTGGAGTTACTCTTTTATTATTTTTGTAAATATATGTAAACTCTTTATAATGAAGCTCGAGAAACCGAGTATTTTCTCTCGTTATAGAGAGATTTCGCTTTATGGAGTGTGTAAATAAAATAAATGTTTTTTAAGATTTCAAATTCTGTTTTATTAACAAATATTTTTAATCAGTTCCCTTAATCTTATAGCTTAAATTTGTTTGTTAAATTTTAAAATAATTTTCTTATATACGACAGCGGTAACGTGTTAAGGGTCAATTTTACCCAGTAAACACGTGTGCCTAACGACAACAGCAGTAATGACTGTACATACTAGAGGAAATAAAACTGTCTCTTCATTTTTAGAATTGTCGGTATTCGTAAAAATAATTTTGGAGTCTATGTGAGCCTATTTGTAATAAATATGTGCTAGTAATGATAAGCAATAAACAACTTTTGCCACCTAAATAATGTCTTTCCGTTCGTAATAGGGAATGGCTGGTTATCGTTACAAAGAATGTGTACGGATTAAAATACAAACCAACCAAGATCAAGCAGTATTTACGTTATAGAGAGTTTTGTATTATCAAGAGTATCATTATAAAGAGTTTACACTTTATATAATAATGAATTATTCCTATTAAATTTTGAAAATTCTTTAACAAATCTCTGAAATTAATGAAAAATATATACAAATTTAGGATTTCAGCTACGTACCTTGCAATTTTATTTACTTGGCTGTCGATATATATATCACAGAAATGACGTGATCTGATCTCATTCATTGTTAAATGAGCTAGTCTATTTACCTTCCACCCTGAGGCATATATCTTCACAGTGATACAGTGTGCTGTATTACCTCTTTAACTATATTTTTTGTGTTTAAAACAAACAAATTAAAACAACAATTAAATTAGTCAAATTGCCTTACATAGTGAAGATCACATTTCGTGAGAGCCATCCACTCACGACACATCAGTTAGCCATATACATGTACAGGTACATATAGGAATAAAGCAATTAATCGCTGACCTCAACATGAAAGGCCTTTTGCAGACTGCTAATGGCTTTCATTTAAAAAAGGAGTTAAAACTGTAAAAATGTAGGTGTATACGTACATACTACCCAAATTCCACCACCACCAAGAGTAGTATGTAGAGGCGCACGTGTCGCGGCCATTCACCCGACCTATCCTGACATGTTTACCCATGGCGGTGCTGTCCTAAACCCTACAAGATACCCCATAAGTATGCTTGCGTAAACATCTCCGTATAAGGTGAGTACCTATATCTACGTACATGCCTAAATAGGCCCACAATGGACTAAGACGTACGGAAGTACGTGATGCTCATAGCGATAAGAGTGAGTGTCGCGAGTCGCTCAGTTAAATCACGCGACATCTTCAACGGTTGAGAAATAATGTCCGTTGGTTCAAGTTTCGTGGGATTGTAAAGGCGGACACTCGCTTAATGTTACTTCTTTATCGTGCTTAAAAATGTTAATATGCTTTACGAATGATGATATGCATACGACCTATGCAGTTTTCCACGTTTTAACCGATTTGTCACGTCTTGCGTGTGCACGTATTTATTAGCCAGTTGCTTATTTTATAGTCGTCCCCTTTTTTTCTCTAATTAAATCTTGCGATTTCTTTTTAACTTTCTAAGAAAAAAAGCGTTAAACCGACTTTAATATTTCTGTTTAACCTCAAGTTTTTATTAAATTGATCAATTTTGAATATTTCAAGGTAACGAAATTCTTTAAAAAATTTTTTCACAGTTTCGCATCTTTTAGTAACTTAAATACATCAACCGAGTTTGATATGAACTTTTAACAAGCGGACAATTGTGGTCCAATTTCGCCGATTTCTATATATTTTGAATTCTACATAATTTCGTCCTGCCTGTATAGAAATAAATAAACACAAAATTCGGAATTATTTATTTGTATGTTTTAAATTGTAGATAGATACTTAAACGCGCTGCGCACCATGTCACGATCAATATCGGTTTATCGCTAGAATTAGTTATTTGCTTCAGCCGAATCAATACCCGAATTATCGATCGACCCGAACCAAAGTAGCTATAGTCTGTTCGCTATGACAACGAGATAATATTAAAATTTACTCCTATATTTACTACTTTAACTAAGGCTATTCATATTTTCCGATCTAGGGATTATACTGGCGCTGGAAGAAAACGATTATCGCAATGTTTGGCGACATTAACATTAGGAATTAGAGACGCTTTTGTATGAAGGAAATTGTATAAAGACGAACTATTTCAAAACAGCGATTTTTCCCGAATTTCACTCAGGAAAAACTATGCTACATTAAACATTTCCAATATTCCAACTTTCATCCCCTGAGGTACATCCAGAAGGACATCTTAGAGTCCGCTAGATAGTGACGACACTATTGTTATTGATATGTCAATATAAATGTGTTATTAAATTGAAAATAAAATTAACACAGACATATAGTAGGACATTTTATTAGAAAATTAATTATAAAATATCCATTTATGATGCTATTAATTAATTAAATGGTAATAGAGTTGAGTAATAACCTTGATGATTTCTAAGGCAGGTGTTGACCAAGCCTCTAAGGTAAAATACTAAAACATTTCTTTAACGCCCGCCTAATAGTTTTCGTATGATATACTGAAAAACACAGCTTCTCATCTCGAGTTATTTGAAGATTATAGCATTAGTTTTTTATTATCATACGTACGTTGACATCCCTCGATCTTAAGTTTAGCATAGCTGAATGCTCCTGGCTGTGAGATTAAAGAACGAAGTCATAATTTATTTCCTACCTGCTTAGGAAGCACATGGACATACTCACATTTTTTAACAAAATATTACAACGTGCATCCAGTCTTGATATTTTTTCTTCTCCATTGACCTCTTCAGGAATGGGGTTACAGAGTAGCTTGATAGTTCACGACTGATAGTTAATTAGAGTGATATTTATTTGAATTGGTCTGTGTTTCTATCTTATTTGTTATTTTTCGTAAATTTTGTAACCATTTCTTCTCATGTTCTCCCATATGTACAAAAGTTTTGTGTAAATACGTAAGATGGGAAAACTCCGTGTTTTTCAGTAATTAAATACATACAATTAGTAAAACGTGACATAGCAGTCAAGTGCAAAATTAATGAAGTCATATGTGACCACAGAAAATTATCGGTTACGAAAAACGAGTCTTCACAACAAAGCAGAGTACGAAATTATTATACAGTTGAAACAAAAATTTCTTAATAAAAGAATCCCATCTAAGTATCAATGACTAGAAATAAAACATGGGAATAAAAAGGAAATAGATAAAATAACAATATCGTTGGAAAATCTTTTGAGATTTTTTTGATCAAGGAACTGCACTTAGCCATGCGTAGAATTCAAACGATTGACCTAGCTCCTTCGTCATACCAGTAAGACGCTATAAAAAGTAAATATGAATTTATCTAATGACAAGGCATTTTTAATTTTCATTTCATCAAAAAAAAACACTGAAAAATAGAAACTAACAACGACGATATAGTCGCTCTTTCCCCTCCCCTACTGCAACTAACAATATTAATGTATTTGCCTCAGACGTATTTGGATATGCATCCTGCTTGCACCCTCGGGAGATGAAGTTCGATAAGTGAGGGTGGCATTATTGTACGAAGGGTGTGTAAAATATTCATCATTCTGATTAAAGTACATACTGCCTCTCAACGATAAGAGATTCTTATGCAGAAACGTCAGCATTTACATTCTTTGTCTAAGAGATTAATATATGCCATATACTAGTATATATTTAAAATTATTATTTTTTTAATAAACATATTTCCGATTTACTTGTAAATAGTCATCTCAGCCGATAAGCCGACATTTTTCCGAGGTGGAGTTGAGTTACTTTGTTCCAGAAACATTTTGTGCTGATTATAAATAAATAATGCCATTATAGCAACAAATTAAATATGACAATTCACTGCCAAACTCGTTTCTGAAAATGTGTTAATAAACAATATCCTCGTATTTTTAGGATACATTTTACATGTATCGCTTATTCCGAGAAATTCGACGAATAAATATTAAAATCATAACTGCACAAACCCATTTATTCAGAGCACAAACCCATTTATTCAGAGATCTCAAACTCATTCTTCAACACAATAATTGGATTAAATACAGAGTTAATCAATATTTCAGCCGAATTTTGCCATTTTTTCACGCTTCATTTTAAAACTTGTGCTCATGCTTTTATGATGACAATTATTGTAAACTGCTTACAAATTAATAAAATTATAGCTGGTCATTTGATATGCCTATATCAGATTGTTATCTAGAGCCTACAAGTTCTATTTCATTAGGTAATGGGTTGTTTTTTCTTAAATTGTTTTTGTAACTTCTCTATTTGCGCAACTCTCTGTCAACTTAGGAGACTGAAAATTACCCTGTACGCCTGTACACCGTGTGATAATTACCCATACATCCAAAAGTAAATACAAAGCTAAGTAAAAATTTAAATCAAACTACTAGTAAAAATATGTCTATACCTACCAGTGAATTTCCCGCAGTGAGATAAAATTTAAAAAAAAACAAACAAAAAAAAATCGGCATATACATATTCATTGGGACATTTTTGTAAAACATATGCTGACAAAATTTTAATAACATAGTTCTGTAACTATTTTTCTTCACATGCCATATACTCGAAGGCCACCAACCAAATTCCACAAAAGTTTAGTAAACATTTATTTATACCTCTTCAGTAAATTTCTGGTGATAAGATAAAATTATAATAAACGAAAAAAATCGCCTATGTACATATTCTTTAAGATATTTGTATGAAATACAAACTTGCAAAATTTCAGCCACATAGCTCCAAAACTGTCTTTCTACAATCCATTAACCTTTCGTAAATTTAAACAAAAGTAAAACGAAGTGTGACGTTACCCTTAAATGGAATATATGCGAGTGAATAATAAAGAAATACACCAAAATGACATTCATCATTTCACAACGTACACGTGACATGACAAAGAGACTTATATGTAATGTACATAAAAGTAACTTGTCAAAGGTATATTGTATATAAGTATTTTGTTGAAATAAACCGCGCAAACAACAAAGTAGTAATTCTCGAAATGAGTCTTTAGTAACTTGAAAAACTTCTCATATTTCGTGATATCATATTTCTCATATTTCTCATAGTTCGTTAATTTGGGATGTCCGAAGTTAACAAATAAGATAAAATGATTTCTGGTTAGGCAGGTGTTCACCACTTGATGTAAAGAAAACTATCTATATGTCCAATTGTCTACTTTTATGATCTTGCTAATCGCCAAGGTACCTAGATTAAAAAAAGAAAACAATTTTCCAAAAAAGTTTGAGATTTATAAACATTCACGATGCGTTTATGTGTGTTAAGGCCTATTTAAGAATAAATTGAAAGAAATGGCTGTCGACGCGTTGCAAAAAAAAAATACAGACATTACACATATTTATTAAAATTATTCATATGTTTATGCAAAAATCGGTAATAAAGATAGCTAACTTATAAATATCTTTATTATCAGATTTATATATAATAATATTTTCATAGGGTTACTATGAAAATAATATCAATAAAATAATAACATTCTGTCCATAAGACAGACTATTAAACTACACATAAAATAAACACCTCGCGTTGAACCTATCATTAAATATTTTGAAGTATACACTATGAAAACGTGCCTATTTTTAAACCCTCATTTCATCAATAGTAATGTGACGACAAACCGACAGTTAATTTACAAAATTACCTCACCATTGTGTTAAGAATCAAACGATGTTATGTAAAACAAAATAGAATATACAGCGGAACAACGCAGCGCGGACGGTTGTTCGTTACTCCATGAAACACATTACATTCTCAAGTTCGTCATGTACATCATTGAAATCAATAAACCGACAAATTACCGATAAATCACAATAGTAACAAACAAAACTACAAGTAATTACCTTAAATTAAATATAACAATAGACCTTAACGTACCTAATATCCAAAATGGAGACGGGAGTAAGCAAACATTACATAAAATTTTTCGTGAGATAATTTCATCACGGAAACCGTCGATTTAAGAAAATGGTTTCCAAGATTTGTTTAATTCTGAAAAGAATATCTCATTTCATATTGATAATTTAAGTATTCTAGAGACCTATGCCCTGAATTTTCATAAACGTCAACTATATTGTTTTACAAAAAAATTAAATTTCGGTCAACAATTTTTTTCGAAACATGGTCCCATGTTCCTAAGTGCATCTATACATGATCCCAAGTCTTGGAGTTTGGCAAATCCAAACTCCAAGACTTAAAATATACTAATGGTTTAAAATGTACTAACAGTTTCACAAACAGATGTTTGTAACCGTTTTCATGATATTAACAGGTATACAAATAAACGTCGTTGGGAATATAAAAGCAATTTTATTCAATATTAGTTTCTATTCTGTTATATTTACTTCCTACTCAATACGTTTATAATTCATCGATTGGTTTGAATAGTAAACTGTACGGTTCAATGAATAACAAAAAACGACCTCGATGCATACTAGGTACTTTTATGACGTTTACTTCTTGAAATGTAAGAATGCAATATTATCAAAATAATCTACATCGCGCATATACTATGAGTTCATTAAAAGGTGTCTCTATTATTGCTATACCCACGAAGCTGTGAACTCATTTTTTTCATTTTGATTGTAATAACATATTTCTACTTCCATAGATACCAATAATTGATATTATAGCAGTAGATTAGTAATATTTTCGCGGATTTTAGTTACGTACATCTTAATATAAATCAATCTGTGATGTGGGACACATAGTACCGTATATGTGGTCTTTAATTTTATAATCTTTAAAACTCAACTTTATTGCTATGTAGTAGGGATGTGACCAAAACCTGTCGTTTATACTAAAAGATCAAATCTTAAATATTTTACATTTTTATATCGTTCTTTCTAGTTTCACGAATCTCTTTTATTTCTTAGATAGTTTTCAAATACTTGTGGTGTTTTCAGCGAACTTTTTCCATTACTATGTCTCCACAGTTTTAATATTATTTAAATAGATTAATTTAATGTCAACAGTATTGCTTTTAGTTATTTCTTTCACAACTGCATTTCCTCTGCACTCAATTAACTTTTATCCTCTGTACAAGATGCGTGATTAACTCACATAAATAATTATTTTGTTGACTTAATATTACTAATAATACTTGTACATTCAAATTAAAAAAAATTGGAGCAAGGATGTATGCGAAAGCAAAATAAATTTCAACAACTGTTTATTACGCTAATCATATAAAATATTTACGGTTTTATGCGATAAATTAATTCCCTGAATCTGTTATTCTTTCAACCCGCCGAGCAAGATCATAACCGACACTATTGTGTACTACACGCTCTTATCGCGTTATCGCCGTGCGCTGCGCCGTGAATTGGTTCACCAGTTATACTCCCACAACGTTCACCTGCTTCTGTATATAATATAAACAGTGTTGTAATCATTAACACGCCACCGCGGCACCGTGAACCGGGTGGTCGTAGCGTGCGCTTGTGTGCGTTGTGAATGCAGCAGTAAAGATCCTTTGACACTGGCGCTTTTAGTGCACGACGTCAAACGCTGATTGACCGTATCTCGGTCCGTGATATCGGACACGGTCTCTAATATTATGATATGCCAGAGAATGCACCAAGTGTACCATTACATATTGTTTTCTTGTTGTACGAAGGAAAATATTCGAAGAGAAAATAGTATTCAGAATATTTATGTCTACAGCTTTTTACTAAAAAATGGCTTGAAGCCATTTTAAATTTTACATAATTACTGGATATTCTGTGAAGGAAAACAATTTATACTCAATTTGCAATGCTTAAATTTACTGGTATTTTTATATCAGGTATAACAATTCCAATCAGTTTAATCCAAAGTCACAATATAATTTAATCGTTCGATAATCATGTATTGCAGCTTTCACTCTTTTGACCTCAGCGGACGTAAAATCTGTATTTGGAGCAAAATATGATGGCGTCATGAATGCATCTATTCTCGGCAGATTATTCGATTTTGCTTTCACAAAACCACTTTCAGTCATCGTTACAGACGATTCTCAATCTCACAAGGATGTTAAAAATTTAATACATATGTGAAACATTGTAAGAACACTATTTTTCCTTACCAAACACAAGAAATACTACACAGAATGTCAACAATACGAGACTGTTGACATATATACTGACGTCACGTCATTCTGTTGCGTTTCGACAATTTGAATTTCCCTCGCACAATTTTCACGTTTATTTATTAATTTATGCAATTAAAAAGGAATTAATTAAGAAAACAATGATTTAGATATAATATCCGGTTCATAAATAATTGGAAAAAATATTTAAACCAAATATTTGAACCATATTCCTATTGGATTAAAACTAACGCATAAAACAGATTATCGAAATATGATTTGTGGCCAAAATGGAGTAAGCTACTGGATATAATATTCTGTATTTTTTATAATGCCTAATGGTTCACATGCGTTACATGCGTTTAGCATGTAACATAGAGATAGTTCCCATTTATTTTGTTTTAAATTGAAACTTAT
Source organism: Druceiella hillmani (assembly GCA_039881145.1). Classification (NCBI taxonomy): domain Eukaryota; kingdom Metazoa; phylum Arthropoda; class Insecta; order Lepidoptera; family Hepialidae; genus Druceiella; species Druceiella hillmani. The sequence continues at coordinate 36,013,147 of JAYKKI010000014.1, read as the reverse complement.
GTGCTTTGCTTATTTCTTCGTGGCGTCTCGGACGCTTTGTTATTTGTGACATCATATTAGGCTCTCAAATAGTAATAAATGTTGCCTATCTCTGGTATAATCCAGAGCAGGTCTTTTTATTATTCACTGATGACAATTTGACACCAAGAAAATCATTGAACTCCAGTTGCTCATCGACATAGAGTGAATAAAACAAAATTTAATCAGTAATTAAATTAAATCAGATAATTCATAGCTGCAAGCTAACCCATTATTGAAATATTTCATTTGACGTATGACTTGTAGATATCCAGTTATATGTAATCCTGTTGTCCAATTAAGCCGCGATAAGATTATCTCATAATTGACGCTTCGAAAGACAATTCTTGACAGTTCCGTTTTTGGCCGGGGTCAGTGAGAATAGTACCTTACGCGACCAATAACTCCCGCAAACGAGATTTTAAACGGAATTTGTTGCAAGCTGCGAGCAAGGACACCGACTATGGATGGATGTGTTTGAGGTTTTAAATGAGCATGTTGGTTTGCATATTGACGTATCTGAAATGTCAAATACCATTCACGATTAGATCTAGTCGTAAATAATACGACTAACCGTTTATATCGCTGTGTACATTTTTAAGAATTATTTGCTTATACTGATTGCATTAATAACCACGAGATTAGAAATTAGGTTATTTATGTATATGGTTTTATTACAATAAAACCATTTAAAGTATTACTGACCTATGAGTATTTTTCATTACTTGTCTTTATTTATACAATTTTTATTATTTAGGAAATTAAGGAAATTTTTAGGAAATGTTTATTATTTAGGGAATTATTTAGGAAATTAAAATATTTTTTTTCTTCTTAATATATCTTAAATTCCTCTAATATATTTTACACATATTTCAACAGAATATACCATGGAAAAAAATGATTTACTTTGAGCTTAAAAAACATAACGAAGTAGCTATCATCGTCTAAAAACACGTCGAAATGACCGACCTCGCTATCATCTGTAACTTTTCCCCAAAGCTCTTTACACAAATATGGTTCAATCTGAATATTATTTAATGTGTCTTTTTTCAACAGACACATTAAATAATATTCAGATTTAACCATATTTGTGTTTTATGGAGGTAGGTTTGGAACCCAACATAGACAGAAGAGCCAGCGAAACGTTGCTTGTGTATATCGGCTCATTGACAGGCAAAGGCAATAGGTACACTTTTAGACCATTTTCCTCAACTTTTTTTTCTTTACAGCTTATAAGTTTATATTTTCCTTAACCGGTGCCAGAAGATTAGTATTGAGTTCTCTGATTAGTTTAACTTTTTTATCTATAATTAGTCGACGTGGTACTCATTAAATCAGCAGTATCAGCACTGACCTTAGACGGTTGCCCTTTTTATGCCACTTCCTGGACTATCCTTTTTATGCCACTTCCTTGACTATCCTTTTTATGCCACTTCCTGGACTATCCTTTTTATGCCACTTCGTGGACTATCCTTTTAGTTTTGACTCATAATTATGGGCTCTAATTTAATTTCCAATCAAAATTTTATTGTATTGTCACTACAGAGTCCGCGTTATATATCTGCGAATCTCTTTACTTTCATTGTAACTGCTTCAATCTCTTATGGCTTCATGTGGTAACACTTATTTTGTTACCCGAGAATATGTAATAAAATCTTAGTAGGAAAATAATTATTGAAATTTTCCACAACAAAAGAAAAGAAGTTGACTTTAGAATATGGAAATAATTCACAACTAATCTCGCGTACATTTCACACGATAAGTAGGGTTTCATGGGGTCACAATCCGTAACTGTATTGACATTTATATAATAAATATATTTTACCGTAACTTCACAACTCAACTCGGTGTTTCAAAATCACTTTTTGCATTCACGTGTACAATGTGTACGGTACTCGACAATAATCTCTTCCGTAACTTAAAAAAACTAAATGCCTCACATTAAAATACAAACGACCATTTGTTCAGACTCCATTAAACGGACGTGCGTTCACTAAAACGCAATATTAACTTCGACAGGTAATTATCAATGTCACAGTCTTGGTTAACGAGGTAACTAGGTTTTAAAGGTTTTGTCCGAGGAGGCAATGACCTTATTTATGAAAGCGAAAACTCGTCACCGCGGGATGTCGACTCGTGTATGTAAATTCAAAAGACGCTTCCATGTGAAGTGGGATAACAAAAACTAGTATGGCTTCACATATGAGCGCATGCAGGCGTGTGCCTTGTTTGTCGAGTGGCGCATGAGATACGCTGTACCGGTGTACTACTGAGAGGAGTGGCGTGCTTGTGGTGTAATTGGGTCGCGCTCTAATTTCTGCGATGTCTTGCCTATCCGTGCATGTAATTTTGCAGAGCGAAGCGATTTGTCGTAGTCACGAGCTTGGTCGTCAAGTGTCACTTGAATAAGAGCACTGTCTGTTTTGAGTAGTTGTAAGTCGTTAAATATAAGTCTGCTGATATTAACGAAAATCGTTCACAAACAGTGCAGATCCTAGTAAAGTTTGAAGAATAACTCCTAAAACTTGAAAGATTTAGGTGACATATTTTTTACGCGTCTGCAGAAAAAAAGAAAAGTCTAAGCAAATCTGTAACAAGAAACTACTGATTGTAAAATATAGAAATTTAAAAAAGATATAAAAATAGGCTTATTAACACTTTAAAATAAAACAATGTGTAACTCTCTATAAAATAGGCTTATTAACACTTTAAAATAAAACAATGCGTATGTAATAAAACAATGTGTAACTCTCTATAATATAGGCTTATTAACACTGTAAAATAAAACAATGCGTTTGTAATAAAACAATGTATAACTCTCTATAAAATAGGCTTGTTTACAGTTTAAAATAAAACAATGCGTATGTAATAAAACAATGTGTAACTCTCTATAAAATAGGCTTATTAACACTTTAAAATAAAACAATGCGTATGTAATAAAACAATGTGTAACTCTCTATAATATAGGCTTATTAACACTGTAAAATAAAACAATGCGTTTGTAATAAAACAATGTATAACTCTCTATAAAATAGGCTTGTTTACAGTTTAAAATAAAACAATGCGTATTTAATAAAACAATACGTAACTGTCTATAAAATAGGCTTATTAACACTTTAAAATAAAACAATGCGTATGTAATAAAACAATATGTAACTGTCTATAAAATAGGCTTATTAACACTTTAAAATAAAACAAGGCGTATGTAATAAAACAATGTGTAACTCTATAAAATAGGCTTATTAACACTTTAAAACAAAACAATGTGTATATAGAAATAGAATCTAATAATATAATCTAACAATAATTATACGTAGATAGTTGTATATAATAAATATAATCGGATAATTAATGTAATTATTCAAATACTGTACATAGGAATGTTTATAAATTGATTTACTTGTAATTTAAAGAAATAAAACTTTCAGAATTAGATACGTATTGAAAGTTCAGAAACTACAAATATAGTTCAGAAACTTATAAAATTATTTCAACTTAAAAATAGACACATGACATACGTTAGATAAAATTTCGATATATGCTATTTCGATTTACTGACAAATGGCTAATAAGAGAGCACGTAAAATTGTTGCTAACGATAGTATTTTATATAAATACAGATAAGGCGTGCCGTTCATCGCTGCTAAATCTCTTCAGTCTCTTTGTCCGCTTATTAAGACCACAATATACAAACTATAATGGGACTTCTTACCATTAGTTTAGAATTCAATGGCGTGAAATATTTTGCTTATACCTACCCTTCAGTTTTTAGTTATAAACGCCTTCCTCTCTGATACAAACACGAACTTGAGAGAAGTACAATCGACGCAGACTACAAACTGTTACAGGAGGCGTAATTTACTTAATTTACTTGTGGGCAGATTTAAATTCCTCATTTCAGTAATTGTACAAAATATTTTTGTAAAACTTTACCCCAATTTAGAATGTTAAATGCAGATATAGTAGAATCACGGCTACAAGAATTAGATTCTTTTAAATTCTTGTAGTAAATATAGGATGACATATTTGTGCAATTCACAAGCCAATCGCAATACGACAACTATAAAATATTTTAGTTCAATGGTAGACTTTAAATGATTAATACTGGCTAATTAATGACAAACAAAATAATAACTATTGTTACAGATAAATAAAAATATATCATATACAAATACTTCATAAATTAAATTTGTATAAAAGAAAATCACGTATGCCAGTGATAAGGAGTTAACGAATAATGAGGTAGATGTGGTAAATATTGATTATGTTCGGTACGATTTCATCACTTTAGGTAGCGTTGAGGGAGAGAGGGGTGAACAGGACTCGGGCCTGAGAGCTCACCCAGAACAGGGCATATGACGACGGCTAACTTCAATATCCACGAGGTATTAATAAAGTTAAGTTTAAGTATTTATATGATTTTCAATGACATTTGAATACATACAAAGAGGGTGCACTTTGATTATTTACATTTAGTTGATTCTTCATAGAATATACTTCTGTCCTAATTATTTTGAAAATAGTAAATATTTTTCTCGTCATTTTTTTTTATTTAAACTTACTTCTCTTTCTTACGTTTCGAAGGTTTATGCCACTGGACTACGCTGAATATAATTTAATGAAACAGTAATGTCACTATTATGAAATAATAGACTATTTAACATTTACATCGAGTTATATCCTTTATAATTTATATTAAGCTGTAATTTGAAGAAGCTGACTAACTAGCCCATAATAAATGTAATATTGTAATACTGAACAGAATAGATATAAATAAAGAAGCGAAATAAAGAAAGAAGAAAGAGCGGCGGTTTTCTTTGCTATACGCAAAGAAAACCGCCGCTCTTTCTTCTTTCTGTGTGCTATGTTAGTTTAGTACAACGTTTTTAAAAAGCATGGAAACAGAAAATAATACAGTATATAAAAATATAACGACCACCTTTCGAACATTGTCCTATCTAAATATAAGAACTTAATTTAAAAAACACAATGTGTAATTTAATTTTTCGCGACAGCGGTATTTACCTTCATGATGGAGAGGAAAGAGTAAATCTGGACGAATAATAAACAAAATTGAGTCGACTGGGAGTAAATTTTTGCTATTACAATTTATCGTAGCATTAATAATTGTTTGTAATTTTTCAGTTAAATTGTATGTTTAGAAATATTTTGCAGACATACCTAAACATGCATTCGGATGATGAGATCGGATGCAGACATACCTAACATGCATTCGGATGATCGGATCGGATGTAGACATACCTAAATAGATCTCGTGATAACAAATACAAATGCTTCAAGTGAGTACATGTCTTAATAGAGTATGAAAATATTGTCTAAAATATATCTAGGCCTTTTCAGTTACGTATATTTTATTATATATACATAAACTACCATAAATACTATACATAAAACTACTATACATAAAATACCAGAAATAAATAAAATGCTATAGCAGAGTGGCGTTCCGGGTATCATATTTAATTTAAAATTTGCATATTGCTCGACATTATTACAACAAAATAACGTTTTGAAAGTATTATGCTATGAATGAATTGAAATATTTTACAATTTGTTTCTTTAGTTTAGCGTTACCAATGTTTAGTTTTTTTTTTTAATTTATGGCTTTTTAAATACGATAGGAAGTTCAAATCATTTTAAATAAATGGGTAAATTATTTTAAATAATGACAGAAAACTACGCGACGACGGAAAATTGTTCCCAAAACGCATCATTGAACGATAAAGCAGTGCCTGGTAGTCGTAAGACGATATGTATTCTACACATTTACATGCTACATAGCTATCAAAAATATTTTTGTCGGACAATAGCAATCCGTCAAAATTAAATTTTTTTTTAAAGTTCATCTTAAAAATCTGAAAAATATCCGATCTATAAAAAATACAAAAACGTTAATCTTTTCTCATTCATGACGTAGGTAACCTTTAGATTTTTAACGTATGAGTCATCACGATGGAGGAGTTCTTCTGTCACTGACTAGACCCGACGATTTGCAACGCAGGCAATGTGTAATTAAAGCGACAGGTGTGGTGACAAATCCATGGACATAATAGTGAGTCAAGCCGGTCAGCGTTAACGCTAGTCGTTGATTAAAACTAAGCTTCCCAGAAATCTTGACACGCTCAAAATACTATCATCAATCAAGATGGGTTTCGGATCTACGGTATAGTGTTTAGATTTACCACCGTTTTCATTGAAGATTATAGGGCCTAAGTGATAGGTCCCTCAAGTACACAATGCGTTTCCTACTTGTCAATCACTAAAACGTATACTTCTACTTAATAAAGTTAAGAAAAATACCTACGTTGATTTTAAACAACTAGAGAGTTTCAATGCAAATACCAACTCTCCATGTGTTTAAAATCAACGTGACCTTTCATAAAAGATAATAACACGTTTCGGAATGTAGATATATGTTTAAATTAAGCCGTTAAACTATGATTAACCATTAAATTGTGAGGAATTATCAACGAAGCGAAACTGAACTTTTAATTCTACAAAAACTAAAAAACACGCTTTCGTAACCTCCTTTGGTCATTGAAACAAGTCAAACAAGCCCAAATTCGATTAATCTATTTTTTGACATTGAGAATTTGCCATCCTCCATCACAATATCAGCTTGATCGTGTATATTATTGTATTGTTATCAGAACTGCATATGTTTACAAAGTTGCAAACCGATACGATAATTAGATGAGGATGAAAAATGAGTCTAATATTTGCTCACTATGTTAGGAACTTATAGGTAAATCTAATTAAAGATTTGCTTACTATGTTACGAACTTATAGATCAAGTTAATAGAAGCGTGTTAAAAATATCAATTATTTTCATAAAGGCGCAAATAAATCGAAGCAAATATTATTATTGCTTCGTTTGATCTTTCTCCTCACATCACTTTCGATATCTCTCAATTCCGACCGAAGCTGTAATAAAACGATAAATTAATTTCGATCAAATTAGGAAGAAATAAGATATGATATTAAATTAACATCCAGATATATGGTAAAACAAACAAGTAGAAAGCGTTAACCGAGGCGCCAGCGAAGCGAATCAGCAAACTAGTTATTTACGATAGCACAACGTTCTTATTGCTGAGGCAACTCTCGCAAAAACAACTGAAATATATGAGAACATGAATCTTATAGATAACCATAGAATTAAATTTGAAATGAATTAAGTGTACTATAGAAGTCTGCAAGACAAAAAAAAAAAAGTAATTTTCGAAATACACTCGAAGCATATAAACAATAAAAATAATTCAATATACTACTTTATATAGACATTTCTTTTTGGCAAACTGCTTGCCCAATGTCACAAAGTGCCCAACAACTTTGAAACTGCTAATGCAATTTTCACAGACATCATTAACTTCCAGAGTACATAATCATGTACAATAATGACTATTGACCAATCTGATTGAAATCATTTTAAATAGAGAAGCGTTGCGTCTTAGTAAATATACATATGTTTTATCTACGCAATCTAAATAATAGTGTTGTGCCGGAGGTTGGTTATAACTAGAGGTCATGTTCCTAAAATTAATTAACATTGTTATTAACAATTCGTTTCTTTAATTAATTTTTATACTTATTCCAATAAAAAAAAATCACTCAAACGCGATATTAAGGCAGCACTTTCTTGTCAAATCTAGTTATATACTATTTATGACTTGTCTATATAATTATTTCGTTCCGAGGTTTTCCCAAAATTTAATAGAAATACTAAACCTGGTATCGATTATAGGTTATTAACCGATATGTTAAATCGTTTTTCTTAATATAATGAAGCATAATTATTTATTGTAGTGATAAAGTAACCCATTCTTTTAATATGTTTTACGTCATACGTATAGCTCAGCAATCAATTCAGAATAAGCAGTGTATCAGTCTTCCGAAAACAACCCCAATTCAGCTATAACTCTACAGTTTAAAAGTTACTGCCAAAACTGGTCTAGGGAGAGTATGGAATCTGATATTTTAATACACGCTGCATCATTGAAACTGTTGAATTTGTGGACCTAGATGGAAATAGGCTAAAAACGTCACGAGTGTCTTAAAGGTGCATTGTTCTACGAGAAGCAATATTTTTTAATGCACGAACAAAAGATGAATTTTCGTTTTTAGAAAAATAAGTTGTATAAAAATTATATGAGATTATATTCAAAAGATAAAGGAACAAGTTTTGGAACAAGTTCAAAGTTCTTACCAATTCAAGTCTTGCCAATTTCACTTCTTGCGTAACTTTCTTACTAATTCTACATTTTCGATGACCAAAGGCCAAAAACTATACCGCATAAGTACAATAATGAAAATGAAGTATAATATTGCAAATGGTTTTAAATTGTGAACCAAATAAATACGTCGAGGCTTTGATTAATATGTTACGAACTATTTTCTTATACCGTGCGTGATCAGAACTTCTCAAATTGTTTAGATAGCAGAAAATGCAGTTTAACACCAGTGAACATTTCAATGGTTATTAATTATTAAATGAAAAAAAATACATTATAAAAGAATATATTTAACAAAAATAACTTTCGCTCGCAATTGTTTTTTAACAAAAAATTATTTGAAATATATTTTTCATACATAATGCGTTTTTGCAAAATGCTTGTTAATTTTTTTCGACATAATTGCCATTCTTAGTCACACTAAACACACAAATGAAAACACTAATTTACATATTAATATTTAAAAAAAAATTTCAAATATTAGTTTTTCAAGAATTTAAATAAGCTAGAATTATCGCGTGAAGGGAGGTTATAAATTTAATCTTTGACCACAAATTTAATGTTTCATAATAGTAAAAAAAATATTTTTGAAATAATTTTTTTTTTAATAAAATAACCAGTGGTATTTTTTTATTAAGAGCTATTCTTTCATTTATATAAATAAAAAAGTGAAATTATCGTCAAGACCGGTCCAAACTTTTCCTTAAAATTCAACTCCCGTTTAACCACAAATACAAAAATGGCGAACAATGCACTTATTAATAACATGTAAATAAAAATGTACAATCTGCCATTCTGAATTATATTATTTTTTCAAAAAAAGATAAATTCGTAAATCTCACCTGCAAGACAATATATATTGCAAGACACTATTGTTAACGGTCACGACGAAAATACACAAAAATAAACTAATAAAATGAATACAACATTCAAATTCAACAAATTAAATTGATTGTGAAATTAATTGAAACAAATTCAACAAATTAATAGACTCGGCAAAATATAATAGGTGCATAAAAATGGAAAAGTAGATATTTTTACAAAAAATTAATTCATTAAAGTTTGTTTACTTCGCCTGCCATTTAACAGTTAGCAGATTTTACGCAGTGTTTCTGTGTTTGCGCGTGTGTTGTTTCACTCCAAATATAACAGATACTTGTTATTTCACTCTGAAGATAGCCAAGGGAAGCTAGAAAGTTACAGCTTATTCTTTTCCTATACGTCAGTGCTTGAAATGACGTAAATTAATTTTAGAGGTTTATAAAAAACATGTTAACGCGATGTTCCGTGTAGTTTGATAGGCATACAGTTTGTATGTTTCATCTATTAAACACACTGGCAATGTTCAGTTTGTGCGTTCAGGTTACAGGTCATATATTAAATGGCTCATGTATTAAATCGATTGAAAACTATAAATTAAAATTTGTTGATACATTCATAAATATAATTGATGCATATAGGCCAGATGTTCAGGGGAAGCTACGTTTAATTGTTTGTAAGTCACCGCGCGCCACTGTAAGCAACACAAACCAACACTTTGACAGATATACTATATGTTTATATCAATTCAATTAGATGTTGGATAATAGTGTGATGAATTGTACAGATTATATAAAATCTTGACAAGATTAAGCTATAAATAGCCGCATATAAGTAAAAACGTTATCTGATATTAAGAAATGCTTACACAAAACGCTTTCAAAAATTTCGAAGGAATTCTTATAAAGAGCATGTTTACAATAAAGAAAAAGAAAATTAATTCTTGTTTCTAAATCGATTACAGTAACTACAACAAATACCAATGAGTACATACAAAGTAGAGCAAATTTATATTAAAAACTGTTAACACTATGTAACATTTTTACTCTTCGTGCATTTAAAAAACGTTAGAAGTGCTTTAATTTTGACTTTAAAATGCATTTGGACCTACTTTCAGTTTGTGTAATGTCTTACTATTCCATACACACTAAATCAATTCCAATCGACTGGGATCTGTAAATAGCATGATGGTGTTTGTAGGTTATTAACCTTTACTATAAATAGTGGTGAGGCTAAAAGGTACAGTACGATTAAATACGTTAAGATCCAAATATAACCATTAAGTGGATTTAGAATGTTTTCTAAACTGAATGAAATTCTTTTAACGACAACGAAATCGTATAGGATGCATATTAACAATTCCATATTAAGTAACGAAATATCGAAGGCCGCTTTAAATTACTATTTCAAAACGAAAACAGGTAAAAGTAGACAGCGAATGATTATTATTAACGCTTCAGTGAACAACTCACTATAGAATGCAACATACATATTTTTTGTTTTCTTTACCAAAACGTTGGAAACCACAATGAGTATATAGAACCTGATACGGAATATTTATAACACCGACCATTTTATTAAATACATAAACCCTTTGCTGCCCAAGACCGTGCTCAGGAACGCAGGTTTATATTACTGTAATAGCTTTGTCGTGACAAGTATAACAGCAGAAATATAATTCCAACGACAAAATTAAACAAACATCAGAATTCTGCCACTGTTTCCATAAATTTAGTAAATATTTAATATTTAGTTGAAGAATTGAGACCTTACGAATAATGACCTAAAATCTATTTGAGATGGCAATTTTGTCATGTAAGTGAAAAGAAAGCTATTTACTGACACTTCATGCAACTCCATATAAATATACGGCATTTTGAAAAGTTATGTAACGTTATATATTTCGTGTATGCGACGCAACACATCATTTCAATCATTCTATTTCACAATAGCATCTCAGTACCCACGACAGAACGGAGGAGGTATATGCGTTGGATATACCCCCTCCGGCCTCCGTGCGCATAGAGAGGTTATTAATTTGTTTGTTTGTGTAATGCAATGTTCCCATTTATCTCCAAAATGGTTTAACCGATTTCGATACATTTTCTGTAAAATGTTTGTGATTCATTGGCAATGGTTCTTAGACAGTTGTTACTGTAATTACTCACCAGCGGGCGTCGCAATAAACATTTTGTTGCAAACGAATATTCCCATTTATCTTCCAAACGGTTTGACCAATTTAGATACGGTTTTCTGCAAAATATTTGGGACTAATCGGCGATAGTTCTTAGATAGGTGTTATAGTGATTACTCAAAAGGAGCGGCCGCAATAAACATTTTGTTGCAAACGAATGTTCCCATTTATCTCCAAAATTATTTGACCGATTTAGATACATTTTCTGTAAAATGTTTGTGATTTAACGGCGAATTATTATAACGTAGAACGTAACGTAGAATATTGTAGATTAACTATTTTATGGCCTTTCTTCATCTTCGTCGATGTGTGATTCACGTAACATGTTTCTAAAGCGCTCTAATTTTTGCAATGCTATGCTATTGTATGGATTGTTAAAGAGTTTCCTTTGATTTAGATCAGTTATTAAACGCACAAACGCACACGCGTTAATTTACGCAGTCTAAAAATCATACTCTTCTAAGAGCCACATAAGCTTGCCCTTTGGCGAATGTTTTTTAGAAGTTTAGTTATTAAGACTAATAATAAAAAGCAAAATTAAAATTTCGATTAAGCCTATGACAGATGTAAATATTTTAATAAAAAAAGTATAAAATAAAAAGCAAAATTACAAATTTTGAAAAACCCACGACGGATGTATTCGTTGTAATTGCAAAACGATAAAATATTTTATTTAGAAAACCCCCCCCCAGATTAAAAAAAAATTAGAACCTCTTAATATAATTACAAACCCAAGAAAATCCGTCGGGGCTGCCAGTGCCATTTCCGTTCCCGATATCAATTACATTGTAACAGCATAGAAAAGCTATTTGCGCACCTAAGAGAATTTCAATTAGTCACGAACTGATAAAACTGCCAAATTTTAGGCATAGGCGGGGCATGGCAGCCCCGATGGATTTTCTTGGGTCTGTAATTAAATTAATAGGATCTTACTTTCTTTTAGTCGGGGGGTTTTCAAAAAAAATATTTAATACTTTTCAATTATAAGGATCCGTCGTGGGTTTCCTCAAAATTTTTAATTTTGCTTTTTATTTTAACAAACGCCACCATCGAAAGAAGTACGCTGATGATTGATCATCCATCAATGACTACGAAATATTTATTGGTTGCATTGTGTAACGTCTGTACATAGATAAAAACGTTATTTTTAACCAATACTTTCAACAATAATATGGTCTTAACTGTCACATGTCTAAATGTAAGCAGTGACCTCGCTTTATAGAGCTCTGTTGTAACTGCCAAGTCACATGATGCTCTTAAAAAGATGCAGACTTGCGGAGATTTGCAAATGAAAGTGTCAGAGTTAATAAGATCGTAGATCTCAATACTGTTTATGACAAAACATATTGCCAGATGCATTCATTCCGCAATGTGTTAAATAATTACATGCGCCTCATGCATTATTGAACGCTGAGTGCAACGCACGTTGCATTAGTAGGACTCGAGTGGGAGAGCCTGCATAGCTAGCTGCATTGTTTGAGTTTACTTCAGGAGCAGTGCTCTGATAATTTATTTTCCTCTGCAACCTTAACCGATATATTCACGTTGGAACCGGTCGTGCTTGTAAGTTTTATTGTCAAACCGTAAGAACCAATTAGAGGCTAAATAATATGTACTTTATTTGCTAATACTTAACTTATCTTTAATAATTAAACCATATTGTCACAACTGTATAAACTATATAAAACCATAACTTAACTATATAAAACTAAACTAATATTAAACCATATTATCACAACTGTATAACCTATGTCACAACTGTACAATCACCGTGATGTACGAATCCCATTTAATGGAGAAGCCAAAAGCAACTTTCATATTGGGCGCCGAAAGTGATAAATTTTATCACTTCCCTATTTAAAATAGGAATAATTCGATTCTTTTGTCAGTTTTTAAAAATAGAACACATGTAGATCATTTATAATTATCGATGGCATCTCCAGTCCAGTAAGCGGGCCGTACGGCGGCAAAACGGTCGTATCTCTATGGTGATCACCATTTGCGAGTGCGAGTATTAACTTATCATTATCGACTCTGGCAGCTTATAAGACAGGGTTAGAAGAACGATTAACAAGAAAGTTTCATCCGGTTTATATAAAGAGCAAGGTATAATCCAATTAAGTATAATAGTAAAATTAGAAGCCACTTTTTGTCACATAAACCAGTTCATCAGATCTTAGGGCGTTAATTTCTACCCATTAAATCATTAGTTAATACAACGCCATATAGACTATATAGCCTTACGACAGTCGTCGTAACATTAGCATTTTCTCTTTTCTTTTTTATATTTTAAAGCCGAACCACTTATGAATATACTAAGGCAGTGGTGTATTACATCACTTTTATTATTAATGTCTACCAATGAAAATTTGTTATAAATATTATCATCGTGAATATTAAAATTTAAAAAAAACCTTTGAGATGGTTTGTCCATATGTAAACCGTTCGATTGAATCGTCATTTAATAATCGTGTTTAAAATTAGTAAGTCGTCGTAATATAAATAACCATACTGACAAATCTCAAGCGTGAATAGTAAGAAGAAATGTTTATTACAATTTGGGAAGCAATTCATCTATTTTTTAATTGAAAATTGTTTAGGTGCACCATGTGAACGAAGCCGTCGCGTTCGGGCCGGTGACGCTGAGTCAGGTAAACTCGGCATCAAATAAGCGAGTTCATTCTTCGGGTAAATTCGGCTCCCTCCGGCATCGGCCGAGCAAGTTCACTGTCTAACACGGAGTGCATCTTTCATGTTTTATGGTTTAAGTTTTATTAATATTTTATTTGAGTATAATTTAATATAATACGCGTATGTTGTTGTGTATAATCAGTGTAATATTTCAAGTGTATACATTTTATTATTTATTTATTTGAAAGTAGTTTAATATAATACGCGTATGTTATTGTATTTTTTATTTAATTTTCACTACTATCGTATGGCCATAACCACACACCAGTGTTTTTTTTAAAATATATCTACACTTCACTTGAATTAACTAATACTTGAAAGACTTGCTATTTTTATTAAAATGAATGATGATACATTTAATATTACAGATTAAAATGTCAACATATTTGGCGAGTTTAGTCGTAAAACATTCTATCTATCGACGAGGTCGACACACGGGCTATCAATGCATACGTCAGTGTTTATCGTAAAAGTACATTCGTATCTGTCAACATATTAAATTAGTTTAAAGCTTCTCGTGGTGGAGTTTGGAATACGCCTGTACCAGATAACAGTCAACGAATAATATAATCACTTTCACGTGATGACAAAAGTCAATTTACCAACGAAAATATTTCTTAAACTACTAACCGCCAATGATGTGTGAAATTTAACATAATATTTCACGACTAATAAATTTTCTGACTTTATTCATATCGCAAACCCCGGCTAAACTTATTAACAGTGATAACATTACGATCACATAAATAGAAAATATAGTAAGTAGAGTTGAGTACTTTCCCGAATTATCAAATTAACCAATAGATAGGTATTTAAACAAGGAAAACTATATGTGACTGTTATAGCGTACGTAGCCTCATATAAGTCACATAATCTGACATATTTATCTTTATCAGTCAGAAGGCTTTCACTACTGAACATAGCCCTCCCCTATAATTTCCTAACAAGACCGATCCCGTTCCGCGATATTAATATTCTATATTATTGTGAATATTGAAGATTATAATTTTAGTCAATTAATTTGGAAAACGATTAAATAATATGACTGAAAAAAACCCTATTCATAAAGATTAACATGATAAAATTTCATTTTATAAAGAAATAATTTTGAATTAAATTTATAAACGATTAAAAGTCTATTATATAAAATTCAGTGCTTATATTATTTTTTATTGATATTTATTATAGCATAAGCAACTTTAAATCTGTTAAGTGATTTCCCCAAAATGTGTGAAGGCACCAAGACAACTCAATTGGGAGCAGAGCAATGGTCTAGGGTTTTAATCATTGGTGTTATTATTATGAGCGGAAAAAGTGGAACTATCAAATTTACTGGATAACAAAACATGAACATTTTATTGATATTAAATCTCCCATCAACTCTCGCTTTCTTTTCCCTCATATCCTTAAACGGCACTGATAATGTGGATGTTCGCCTGTATATACGCGATAATTGTTGACAGTGACACTGCCACCACTGTTGCACGAACTGTCACCGTGTAAACGCAGATTTATTCATCTGTTTTCCTTCCATACCCTTCATCCATACATACATCCATGCTTCCCTTGCTCTTTCCACAGCAGTGTAATTTCGTACGTAACGAAAACTGACGCAAGCTAGATTCACTTTTTATTTAGGTAAAAAAAGCGCAACTCCAAAAATGTTACCAAATTTAAGAGCTTTTGAATGGAAAGTGTTTATTTTTTACGGGTACAAAGGTAATCCAAATTCCTATTTACGTAACTAATGCCAAGATAATTAGGTACCTAATATGGCTTTAGAGCTAGGCTATTTTAGATGGACGGACAGACAGTTTGATAAAATGACAGTAATATATATATATATATATATATATATATATATATATATATATATATATATATATGTATATATGTATATATATATATATATATGTATATATGTATATATATATATATATATATATATATATATATATATATCAATTATACAAATAAAACCTTAAAAGAATATATTATTTAAATTAAACAAGGCGATACAAACTTAATTAAGTTACTTACTAATTGAAATTAGGAATATTTCTGATAACACAGCAATTTACGGTGAAAACCGCAGTTAAGTAGTTGTAACATTCTAAAACGGATAAGTAACACACATAACATCACAGAAACAACCCTGTATATTCGCTTATTGCAGACGATAACAAAAATACGTCAACAGTGCAACATGTAATATAAATAAGCATAACCAACACGCTACAATGCAACGGAAGCTATTATCATAAACCTGCGATAGGGCACGCCGCGTCCTACGAGTACAGTGCATTGCAGGATATCACGGCTCTTCACACATTCCACAATCAGCCGACACATTTTACATAACCACACATGCATTCTGTAGTACCCACAAACGATAAACTGCATCGCTGCAAGTTTAATAGGATACAGTCTGCTGATGAATTTATAGTGACGAAGAGCGCTATTGACGCCTGCTGCGCTATTAGAGTGGTCGCCGAAAGATGCCCAGTACAGGGTTGCCACCTGAGATAAATAATGAAGATATAAAATTCAAATTTAAGGCTTCTGTGCAAATATGTCAAAAAGAATAAAACTTCACAAAAACATCTAATAGACTTATTACACACGAAAATATCTACAAATGAGTCAAAATACTCTGAATTAGAAAATAATGTGTTGTAATAGACTGCAGTTGACTGTGTATATAAATATCGATAGAGCAAGTCAACACTGTAAAAAATAACAATACACTATCAAATTAGGTACAGGTTGGACGAGAGAAAATCGTAGAAAATGAGAGAAAAAGAAAAGAAAATATGACAGGATATAAAATGATAAATTAAGATAAGTAAACATATTTAAGACTTAACTTTTGATATCATATACTGAGGATGCGTTTCTAATATCATTTAATAATATATATAAATGTCATCTTAATAAGATATATAATAAATTATTTTAATGAGTAAAAACTTTATTACTAGAAAGTACTCTTTCTTACGTATACTAGGCAAAATGTTGGCACAGTTCTACATTTTACATTACAAATGTTTGTAATAATTACGACTTTATATAAGAGGAATGAGATCAAATTTAACGTACAACTAGGTTTCTGATATATTTCAGAATAGGATGCGACAAATATTTTGAATGTTAATATTTCCTGAAATAATTGTAGAGGAACAAATGTTAAATAGATTGTACAGCCCTATTTGTAACAAAATTCTCCACACTTTTTAACTTTTGAATGCAGTATTGTTATAAGTTTACTTTAATTTCACATAATTTTATATTATATGGTCTCCTATAAAAAATATATATAATCAAAATCAAAATTGCACCATAATTTCTTTGTTACTTTTTTGTTTTGTAACTTTGTTTTTGTCAATCTTCCAAGTATTCGCCTTGGCTGCAAAATTTAAGAACAAACAAAAATAAAATATATAGAAATAAAATTCAAATTCATTTACTAGAATGTGGCAGCCCTAAGCAAGCTCGTAAAACTCCAGACCGCAATATAAATATCTCGGCGCGCGAGGGCGCCGCTAAACCGTATTTAGAATGTCAATTCCGAGCGCGTCTCAGCACTTTCTAAACCACACTCCGCCCTATAAAAGGGCGATGGGGGTCTTCAAATATGGCTTTCTCCCAGCTTTACGTACTATAAACGATTGACACTTCCTGTGTCTATATCGTATATGGGAGAGTTACTTCTAGGTCGCTCACCATATCGATATCTTTGTCGAGAACCCCTAAACATTTGTCGATCTCGGATATTAAAAAATGAAAGTATTCAGACAGAATTACGTTTTTTTCCAATAGAATCAATAGTTGTATATGAATCTTTACGATTCAATTGTATATGAATATTCACGATTTAATTATTTCACGATTTAATTCCTAACATTAAATATTTATCGCGTTTAAAGGTAAAAAATATTTATTCATGTGTGTGTGTGCGGGTGTGTATGCGTGTGTGTGTGTCCTGCGTTTTGAATGTTTTTCACATGTGTGTCTGTGAAACCTCCCTAAATTTCCATACGGATATTTTTGTATATTAATTATTGACGCACGTGCGGGTTAATATGTTTTATTATTATGCCATATTTCAAGTTTCTACCTGAACGGTTTTTTGAGAAAAACGGATGTGACATCCATGATTAAACTCATTGAGATTAGTGTTTTCTCTTTCAGGGTACGGAATCCTAAATAATACAGTGGTGATACATCGTGGTATTCCAGCTGCAAGTAAGATTGGTTTAATGTAGAAGAACGATGGAATGGTATTAGTGCGAAATATATGAGAAAATTACGTATTAATTATAATACATGATAAGAACGCAAATATGTGAAGTAATGCCATCAAAACGATAATGTATATGTGTAATCTTCACTTATTAAAATCAATTAAAAAAGTGATTGCAATAACATCATGCTGATAAAACTAATAGCGTTTGCATGAAAAAAATTATTGGTAGGTAAACAATTTTAAGTCGTATTTTATAGAAATTAAAGTAAATGCACGTTTGCTATAATTAACATTACCTTTACCGTTTGCTATAATTAACATTACCTTTACCGTTTGCTATAATTAACATTACCTTAACCGTTTGCTATAATTAACGTATGCACGTTTGCTATAATTAACATTACCTACCTAAACAGCAATCGCATTTATGCATTTTCATTTACAGAAAAACACTTTAATTTATTTCTATTGTCATAAAATATTAATTATACATATAAATATTCAATATTTTTATAAATGTTTCATAAAATATTCAATATTTTTATAAATGTTTCATAAAATATTCAATATTTTTCTTTTAAATATATTTGGATTACAAGTAATCAATTTCGTTATTAATTTAACAGCTGCTTGTTTCAATAATATAAGAGATTCCTTAAGAGATATATTCTTTTTGAGCTTATGAAAGAACCTTAAAAATAGATAGGTATGAAATTAATCAGCAGTTAAGCATGTTTATGCGTTTAGTTGGTTTTTAAAATTATGTATTCAAAAACTGAAACATCGGTCTATTTGGCAAATATTGAAAACATATTAGCTTTTATTATAAACTACTTTTGGCTCATAACTTTGCACCCAAGTTCCCTGTAAGTTCCCTGTACGCGTAGGAGAAAAAATGGTGGTGAAATTGTTTGTGAAAAAATTGGATCTTAGCATTGAAAATGGCTAAATAGACTGAGATTCACATAATCGAAAAATGACATGAAATGAAAAAAGTCTGAGGTCTGCAGTAAGGAGCCGTAGATATTGCCGGGCCCCGCGCGTCTTCCAACATCTTTGTTTATCATATACCTACGTCCACGGCCTTTCTTATGTTTAAGCATTTATCCCTAACCAGGGAACTTTTGTAAATATAAAAAAAATTAATTCGATTTTGTGATAAATGTGTCATCCTACGTTCATCGTGACACAACCTGTATGTATGCAAAATTTCACGGAGTTTAATTCGGCATGTGGCATATAAACAAACAAGCAAAAACATTTTCGCATAGAGAAAACTTTGTACTCCGTTTTAAGCATATTGTAAGCACGGTGGTGTGTGAGATTTGATATAGTTGATATGGAGAAAGAGTCCAGAAAGTTAAAATTTATATGTGTTACAAATTTATTAAATTATATGGTATAAATATATTAAAAAATGTATTATTTACGTTCATACTGTCAACGTCAAACACATAAAATAGTTAGAGGTATAATATTGACAAAAGAACCTCAATAACGTTCAAACTTAAAAATTTAATGAATTACTATGGAATTTCGACCACTGGTAATATTAATTAGGATGTAGTATGGCCATTTTTTATTAAAACACTTTTTATTACATATATAGCATTTCTGTATGAACCGGTTACTGATATAATTTGAAATTTGTTGATTATTTGTTACTGAAGCTCTGTTTTCCTGTGTTGTTTGTGTCCAATAATATTTTCCTAGATTGTAAATAAAAAATACCAAAATTTTAAATGCTCGAATTTACCTCATCAAATTCAGATATCGCACATCTCCATAGTGTATCAAAATAACTACGAATATTTGATAAAAGTAGACTTCAGTTTTGACTGATGAAAGCGTATTCTACTGATAATAATACCAACCAACATGGCCAATGGCCAACATTATTTGCGAGATTATTTCCGAAAGAGAAAGAATTTATTTGTCTTCTAGACAGTCGAATTTCATTTTTAATTTATGAAGAAACAATTTTCCAATCACGATATAAATAATATAATTATATTTTATTCAACGGAGCTTAATTTTAAAACACAAGTAGGGTTCTCAGCGCCTTCGTACAGAAAATTTGGCGCTGCTAGCGTGGGAACATGTATGATGACGTCATATAGATTAAATGACACGAATAACCAGCTAATAGAGAGCTTGGGAGTCCTCCATTAAGAACTAAATTGCCCTATCACATGAATAAACGATTGGGTCTGTCGTCTCACTAACGATGGCACGTAAATTACGAAACTCAGCGTTAATATAAACGCCGCCGATAAGCTTTTACGTGTTATATATTTGGCTCGTTGACGTGATAACCCCATTTGGAATAAAGTTATCTCTCTGTAAACATTAATAATAATGATAAATAATCATTAAAATTATTCCAAGAAATCGCAGTAAACAATTCGACAATCCACAGTTAGTTTAAAAGTGGTTGAAGTAATAACGAAACATTTTAAAAATTCGCGAGCAATAGACATTTGGTATTTTTGTATGGATTTAATTCCAGTATTACGAATTCATTAAAGCTGGGGTACACAAGTACATAGAATATTTTCAAACTACACTTTTTTGCTATTAATACTAGTGGTACTCAGAAAAAAAAGTTTTCTTTCCTTTATATAAACACAGATAAATTACATAATTTGCGTATAAATTCCAATTCACAATTAAGAGTTTAATTAATGTAGATTATCTGAAAAATACACTTATTCCATTCCGTTAAAATATACTCTGGAAATGTTCGGTTAGGCAATTTACGAGAAAAACAAATATCAACATAATTCAGCTTTGACATAGAAAATTTAAGTGAACCGTAGTGAACTGTTCTTGTATGTATCAAATTTGGTACACTGATAAAGCATATTCCAATTATTAACAGCCGCAAATATTTTTACAAAAAAAATAGAGTGAGCAAATAAAGTTACATAAAACATAGTTGTAAATACATATATCGTGTAGGTAAGGTATTATTGAACATATTCACGCCCTTTTTTTCAAAAACCCTTTCGATGTAGCTAAACTTAAAGTTTAGCAATTTATTTCTCATAAATTTTAGAAGATTACACTTAAAAATATTCATATGGAAATTTCAGAAGAGGTAAATTAAACAATTGATTTTTTTCATATTTCGCATAGGAAATTAAAAATATTCATATGGAAATTTCAGAAGAGGTAAATTAAAAATATTCATATGGAAATTTCAGATGAGGTAAATTAAACAATATATTCATATGGAATAATAAAAATATTCATATGGAAATTTCAGAAGAGGTAAATTAAACAATATATTTTTTTCCTAAAAATATTCATATGGAAATTTAAAATATTAATACAATTTTAAAATATTAATACAATTTTTAAATATTAATACAATTTCCTAAAAATATTCATATGGAAATTTCAGAAGAGGTAAATTAAACAATAGATTTTTTTCATATTTCGCATAGGAAATTAAAAATATTCATATGGAAATTTCAGAAGAGGTAAATTAAAAATATTCATATGGAAATATCCATATGGAAATTTCAGAAGAGGTAAATTAAACAATATATTCATATGGAATAATAAAAATATTCATATGGAAATTTCAGAAGAGGTAAATTAAATAATATATTTTTTTCCTAAAAATATTCATATGGAAATTTAAAATATTAATACAATTTTAAAATATTAATACAATTTCCTAAAGATATTCAGAATAGGTAAATTAAACAATAGATTTTTTTCATATTTCGCATAGGGTATCGAAATTTATAAGAATTTTAAAATTATTATTTTTTTAATTAATCTAATTTTTTTTGAAACCGCTACAGACAAGATCATTAACAAAAACAGTCACACAGGAAATTTACCAAATTTACACAGTTAAGACCATTTTACCCACACTATCCCTCACTACTCAATAATACTTGGAGATGCGTCACGTGTCCTGTAATCTTATTATCACTGGTATCGAGTAAACACAGTTTTTCCAATTTTTCATCTCGGTTCACAGATTTTCTATCGACTAATTTCTGTCTCCAAATGTATAAAACTTTTCCCGGCTGACATATCGACGTCTAGCCTTACAACCGCTGATTCCAGAAGCGAAATTTCGAAGACACGTTTATTTTAGGATATAGGCAGCCGATAAGAAAATATTTTTAAACAATCATCTCCAAAGAGGGTAAAAATGCCGGTTGAAGTTTAAATAAAAATGCTGCCTTAACGGAAATTGTAAACAAAAACACTTTACAATTAGCAGTTAGGTTCCATTAATAAAGTAAATGTATTTAGTGTTTCAACTTTTTAAAAAAATTTCAGAAGCAACAATGGGGTTATAGTTTTTTTATTCTTTTGTCATATCAACGCACAGCTTAAACTGTTGTGTCCAGAAGTCTGAAATTTTACACAAAACTTCCTTAAACGGACATACAATAAGAAAGGACTTTGCGAAATTCCGGGAAATGTAAAAATTTAACATCTTCCATGGTATTCTATGTGTATGCAAATAACACCATAGTTTCCACCGTCGGTCCCAGAAATGGGAACTTTAAGAGATTTGACACTATAAATTTTTAGTAACTTCGTAAAATACCGGGAACGTAAAAATGATCTGAGAAGTTCATATCGATTATCGACGTATTTTTATCAGTCGGTACTTTATTAAAAACGAAATTAAAACATTTTAATTTACGGTAAAAGCCAGCATAAGCTGTCCATTAAAAGCTTATAATTTCAAACAAAGATGTTAGATGGCGTTATGCGAGATATAAAACGTGCTATAAATAATAAAAGGTGCAAAAACATATAAATGTTTAGGTTCTTCGCCGGAAATGTCTTTGGAATTAACTTTTAGCTTTTGTACCTTTAGTATTGTTGTTTTGTTTAAGTATCTACTGTTGCTGCTTCTCGATTACATTAACAACATACAACTTATTCACTTGATTTTTTATAAAATTTTTAATTAGGTGTTTCTGCTTTTGTCTCTTTCTTCCGTCATATTTCTTCCACTTTCTCTTAGACTCCTATTCTTTTTTGTAAAGTAATTAGATTTTTGAATCTGCGCCCTCATTTTTTTTTCTTACTCTTTTCTGAATACTAATAATCACCAATGTCATAATTTAAAAGAAAACCATATGAAACTAAACCGCCTTGATTATTTACGTCTGAAATCGGTTCTGTATTTGATGCAGTGTATCAAAGAAATCAGGAACGAATGCGTTTGACCATCAACCGGTTTGCTGGAACTATCTTCAATCCTGGACGGTTCCTGGTTTATATCTGTGTTGGGAGGTATAGTTTCATTGAGATTATTCATGAAAATAGTATTAACTTTGGTATTATAATTTTGAATTTCAATATTCAGTGTCATTGTTGGTTTTACATTTTTGCTGTTTTCAGCGGTTGCCAACTTATCTGAAAGTTGAAAGTTTATTATAAGGTTCATCTTTGTTTTGATCTATAATATTTTCGTAACTCTCCTTTCCTTGGAATTGTAATGATATCTTCAGGCAATAATACTATTACATCATCATGAAGCAAGTAAACTAAGGTTGCAGGTGCAGTAGGATTGCATTTACTCGGTTCAACTGATTGTTCTTTGATTTCCAGACTCCATTGGAATAGATATGTAAAAAATAATTACAAATTCTCCATTTTGTTTGTTGTTGGTCGAGATTTTACCAAGTTGGTCGTGATTTTACTTAAGGGAAATAAAAAATCACGCATGCAAAGTAGCAGCAAAAGCTAGTCATTTTATAAAGCTAAGATTGTAACAAATATTATTTATGGATAAAAAGTAACGGTTGTCCGACAGCAGGAAAATGTAGTGATAAAATCAGAAATTTCTTTTAGATTAACTACGGAAAAAGAAGCTTTATTTAAATATTTGAATAACTTGACTCCATCCAAAAATACTCCGTTATTCTTTATATTGTAAAGCACATAAAAAGCATTCTATTTACCCCGGCGAAAACACATTACACATTCATACAGACGTATGCAACATACAAAACGAGCCACGCAACGTCTAGACGTTTACAACTCGTTCCAAGAAACAACCGAGAACATACGAGGGCGCAGCACTACGTCTCAACGCTAATAACTCTCTACGCAACATCTACGCAAATTACTACGAAAGAGACGACGCGAACGACGACGTAAGCATTCGGTCGCGCATTCATCCCGCGCTCGGCCGGATCGATACGATGCGGGGGTGAACGGCCCGCCGCGCCCACGTACCCCCTCGCTCGCCGCACGCAACGCCCCATTGATCGAAGCCGCTCACCCGTTCACACGGTTACGTCCAGCCACCTTCATTCGGCTCGGTATATCGGTGACTAACCCCAGTCGGTATGAAAATAATTCGAGTTTAAGCGACGACGGGTGAGTATGACGGGCCACCCTAAGTCCACGTGTTAGTCATTAAGTTTCTTTTTAGTCGTAAAATCGAAAAACAGCTTGGATGTAACGAAAATAAGACACGTTTTTCTATCGATGACATATTAGTGATGAAATGTCAAAGTAACAATTAATTTGTTAAGTAAATATAATAATTAATATACTACACAAAATAATAAAGTTAAGTTTACAAAGACATTACATTGAATAAAACATTAATGTCTTTGCATACATTGTATAAAACATTAATATAGACATCATATAGCGAGTTTCTTTTCGAACAAACAAAAAAATGTTTTCTTACGAATTACGTCACAATACACGCTTTAGAAATAAATCAGGTACTGCCCGGCGCTTTTATTTCTATATTTCTGGCGTAAATTTTAGACAGAACACAAAAAAGCGAGCAAGAGGTACAAGTGTCATAAGAAATGAGCTAAATATTAATATAAGATAGCCTTTGCTCCTATATTTTGTACAGATAATATCGTTGCGTAATAATATTCGTTAACAAGTTTTATACATAAACGCTAATTACATACGTAAGTTTCAATGTGTCAATTTTCTAAATACCCTGCAGGACGAATCGTTTTCTATGGCCACTTCTCCACTGGAGGTACATTATGGCCTCTTCTCCACTGGAGATATTTATGCATTAAGTATATTACGAGCAAATAACATGCTATACCACGTTGATATTTTAGGGATTAAAAACACATTATGATTTTATTTTTTAGTTGGTAGAATAAAATCATGAAATTTAATTCCGGAATATTGATTTACATTATTTATATTCCAGTCGAAGAGAAAAAGTATACCAATGATATCGCATCGTTCCCTAACAATTATAAACATAAAAATAAACTCGCTCTAGAGAATATTTAACGTTTACAGTAGATCTAAAGTACTGTTAAAGTAAGGTTAAATTTAACCCCGTGCGGAAGTAAAAAACTTGTCGAACACGAATATAAC
Source organism: Druceiella hillmani (assembly GCA_039881145.1). Taxonomy (NCBI): domain Eukaryota; kingdom Metazoa; phylum Arthropoda; class Insecta; order Lepidoptera; family Hepialidae; genus Druceiella; species Druceiella hillmani. The sequence continues at coordinate 35,987,571 of JAYKKI010000014.1, read as the reverse complement.
TCTTACTATAAGGGTGCCGTACACATTTATGACACTTATAGACATTTAATTGTACATAGTATTTCTGTTAAATCATTTACAAATATAATTTTTTACAACGTAATATATCTATATATTTACAACGTAATATAGCTCACTATATCTTTAACAAGCGTAAAAAGATGATGCATATTTCAAAAATTGTAAGATCTAGGATAACTGCTATGGCTTTCCTATAATCTCCTAATCAGATTTTACCAACCCTATGTTTACGTGATTTTTGGTACAGTAGTTGGCGCATCTTTTTAAAATATAGTTTTAAGTACGGAATTTAAAATTCCAAAAAAATATTTTCCTTTTTTGTCATTAAATCCCATTCAAACGACACCACACATTATACAAAAAAATTTGTAAAAATTTGGTACTTTATATAAATAAACTCCTTCTTTAATTCTTATTTGAATATGTAATAAAAAGATAGCTACCTTTAGTTAGGTTGCTAAATACTGTGGGTTAATAAAATGTGTTACTGTGCCAAATTTGAGGTTTTTACTTCGCATGATTGCTGAGAAAATTGGGTATGAAAGAGAGACAGACAGATACGTGAGTGAACAGAAATTAATGGAATATTTAACATTTAAATAGAAAATAATGGGGATTGCTCACTCACATAGTCGCTAATGAGAGACTTATTACGAGTATATATACCAAGTTTCGTCTTAATTGCTTCATTAACCTCTGAACTATCATCGATGAAACAACTCATTCTGGAATAAATCATCGGCTGTGGAGAAAATCAATCACGAGCTGTTATCAAGTTTCTGATAAATCAAGGAAACACACCACAAGTCATTTTGAATGAGATATCATCGGTTTAAGGGGACTCTTGTCCTAGTAAATGCATGTTTTATAAGTGGCGCAATCTCTTTCAAAAATGACCCGCACTCAGGACGCCGATCGAGGCCATCTCCTCAGAGAGTGTTGAAACAGTTGAAAAACTTATATTGGAAGCATTTTAAATATTCTTCATGACCATCTTGGCATGTCAAGTCAGCTCACGCCGCACCGCCGCAAAAGCAAGAACCTATCGAGTATTCTCGCAAAATTTTGGATTCCTGAAGAGAAGATTAGGATGAAATTTTGAGACGAATTGTTACGGATGCCGAAACTTGGGTTCCTTATTACGAGTCTGAATTCAAGGTGTCGCAGTCAACCGGAAAAGCCATGGCAATAATGGTTTTCTGGGACAGAGACGATACTGCCCAATGACTTCAAAGATGAGGGTATTTCTATAACGTTAGATTACTACGCTGTTCTATTGGAGTAGCTTAAAGAAGCATTGAAGGAACAGCGTGGAAAATTAGCAATGGTGCTTTTGCACGACAATGAACCTGTATAAAAGAGCCATGTTGCCCTTCACAAGCGTAGCTTTCAAATAGTAAAACATCCATCTTACAACCCAGACTTGCCCCCTGGGACTATTATTTGTTCCCAAAAAAGAAAAAGAAGTTTCATGGAAAAGAATTCAGCGATGATGAAGAGATGAAGCTTTTTTCAAGATAAAGAGAAAACATTTTTAGGGTGTAAATTAGTTAATCGACAGATTTGGGAAATGTATTAGGGTTAAGGGAAAATATATTAAAAATAAAAATAGCACCACGTTTTATTTGACCTTCCTTCCACCCCATTCTGCGAACTTTTTGATCTCCCCTCGTATAAAAAGTGTTTTCTTCTTCTGGGTCAATTCTTAGACAATTACTTTAAAGAGGCATCACTATCATCAGATTTTAATGAAAATGTAAACGGAATATGAATTTAATTTTTCTTAATTGGACTACGCAAACAGCAAAGAGGAGTTATATTCATTCAATATCGCAAGATTATATCACAGAATATCAGTTCTGAACCTTCACAAAGAGATATTATGTCGACTGCACCTCAACGGATGCAATGTGGATAGTACTACATCCGCTTTTATTTCCATGTAAAATATACTAACAATAGGGTATTTGATTGATTCCGATATATTTGTCAAAATATTTTAAAGCTATAGAGTAGGTTTAAAAAAAACTTGTGATGAAAAAAATAATGTATATAACAAACAATTAATCGAAACTTCTAATTAGGAAAAAGTATAATTTTTTCGTTCATTAAATTGAAAAAGTTGTTATGAATTTAGTGTCCACACAAAAAATGAGAAAATTATAATATGAAATATGTAACTTAAACGCAATATTTCACGAAATGCTAAAAATATTTAATAAACTCTCTTATAACGAAAGCTAAATACTGGCCAGTGACGTCATAAGCCACTTGTGTTTTATATGGGGTGTTTTCGCGCGAATCATAGTTTGTCAGTTTTAAGTCGTTATAACTTTGTAATGAAAAATCCTAGATACGACATATTTATTTCATCCGTTTTTAATGTCATTACCCATTATATTGTAGTAATAAACAATATAGTCAAATACCCTATTTTATTAGAAACTTTCTTTTCTATTACAAAGGCTTTGCTCCACGGAAAAGTAAGGGATACTAATTATGATTTAGTAATCCTGAAAACACCCTAATATAAATTTTTATAATTTTCACAGAAAATGATCGTGGAAATTCGCGTAACAGAGGTGGATGTGATATTGTATAGTATACATTTTCTAACATATTTACGACATTATGGATATTCCACGTCACTTCCTTCCGGGACAAATAACTTATATTTTTTTTATTGATGATCCAAGCAATAATATTTTATGTCTTTCTATTTTTCGCAAGGGGACTAAATTTATACTTTTTTTACATTTATTACAATTTTATGACGATGCAATAAGAATATTTAAGCACAAATGTACAAATGGCCGTTTGGATTTTTTTTTCATTTCAAAATAACGCTGTAAGAAGTACGTAAAATTGCCAGAATTAGAACATATTTATCACTGGGTTTATTTTGATAAAACTAACACATAGGCACCTGGAATCCTTAATATAGTTTGAAAAAACAAATTCTACAATTAGGTTCCATTACAATAATTTACAGGTAATGAAAAATATAAACACGATTTTTTCCCGCGCGTCAATTTCTCTCACTACAGTATTTCTAAAATTTGTCTCACTACAGTATTTCTAATTGAACTTTTTAAAAACGTTACTTGTTCCCAACGTGAATATACTTTATCTTTCAGAGGCCTAAAATATACATAATTCCGCATTAGAAAAGACTAATTTTTGTATGTTTGCCTTTACTTGTGCTTTAAGACCTTCCATTATCTTGTACTTAAGTCGAGAGTTATTTTAAGTCGACCGCAAGTATCCTTGAGGTTTTGGTGATCAGTGAGACTATTATATGAATAAAAAAGGGCCATATATTTTTATTCCGTGAAGCAAAAAACTCGAAATGTTTACAGCAATGTTAGGCTGTAGGTCTCAGTAAACGATATTAATTTCAACTTGACATGTCAAGCAGTCTTTGGAAATAATGACTTAGCAGACAGAGGACAGACGGACAACAAAGTGATACTACTAGGGTACCGTTTTTAGGGTTCCGTAGCCAAATGGCAAAAACGGAAACCTTATAATTTCGTCTGTCTGGCTGTACGTCCGTATGTCATAGCCATTTTACTCGGAGACCTAATGGTGCTAATGCACTATTTAGATGAAATTTGGATGGTAGGTGTCTCCTATGAACAGCTATATAATGAAAAAGTAGAATTATGAAAAAAATGTAATACTAAGTGTGGCACCATACGTGTAACTGAGAGATGAAAAAAAATCCATTGCACATAGACGTGTAGAGTATCGTTAGATAGGTTTTAAAAAATTATATGGAATTTCCAAAATAACTTTTTTTAAGTCAAAAGTTGGCGAGATATGCGCTTTTAATGTCTTAAAAAGTTTGTCCCCTAACGTTCCTCTAACGTTTCAATTACCGTCTGTAAAATTCTGAAAAATTAAGGTAGTAAAACTTAAATTTATTTTCAACGAAAATTGGTTTGAATACGACATGTTGTTTAGTTTGGTATTTTCCGTATCGACCGCAGCAAATTTTTTTTTTCGACGGTATTTTAAAGAGACAAACTTTTAAATTTAATATTGTTTGGTACCACGGCACTCATCATGCGCGAGTCCGACCCGTACTAGACCGGTTTTATTTCATTCATATATATATATATATATATATATATATATATATATATATATATATATATATATATATATATATATACGCCATTTGAAATAATATAAGTACGGTACCCTATTTCATCCTTGCATTGTTACAGCTACGACACTATTTAAAATGCTATGAATTAATTTAAACTTGTTTTAATATTTAAAATTTTAAATATTGTTTCTGTTAACTTTCACTATAAAACGTAAAGCCATTCTCTAAAATACCGTATAAATAGATAACTTTATTCGTTCTCTTATTGAAATTTATGTCGTAATAATAAAATCATCAAATGAAAATATGTATGCTTAAATGCACACTAAAACAGTAATTAATCAGGGTTATTCTTAACTTTTTAAGTACATAAAAACGTATAAGACCCTGCCTATTTACGTGCATATAAGAACAGAGGATGATGACCTTGCCCATTAGTCTTACCCCAACGGGTAGGATCGCCAACTTGCGTAACAATGAAGACAACTTACGTAACAACTGAAAAAGGCTTTGGCTTTATTCCCTACAAATTTATAGCGGATCGTTAAACCGCGAACGAGAAGTTACCGGCAGCGAGCAAGTAAAGAGCTTTTCCGCTGTGGAAAAGGGTTACCGTGTGAGACATGGCAGAGTGGCGACCACCCCATTTATATAATTCAACGTTTTGGCTCAGTCTATAATTAGAGTTGGTCGATATTTTTATGAATAGTTAAAATACTCGAATTCATCTAGTTGAATTAAACGAGATTAATCGTTACATAATATTTTATATTGTAACGTCTATTGTCTGCTCGTTTATGTAATCCGAGATTCCATTAACCGATTTTAATTGTTTTTTTTTGCAAGAAAGATTCACCAGAACCTAGATCGCTCTAGATATAATACATGTAAAGTGAATCTGAGCTATTAAGCGCAATATTTATACAAAAGGAATCGCGGGAAAAAGAACAATAAATTGAGAACAAAAGATACAGAACACTTCAGTAACAGAACCCGAGCACCGGTTCACTTTCATTCAAATTATGAAACTAAATATGTACTAAGAATGAGCGGTATTGACAAATCAGCGATATTAACATCGATAATCGCGAATCAGTAAGTTTGAAACATCGATGAATTTTTATAAACTAATTGCATAGAAGAACATAAAAAAAACTTTGTAGAAACGAATCTACATACGTATAAATAAAATTACGAACAAAAAAATGCGTATTGGCGGAACCGAAGATTTTCAGGACACTGTCCATATTAGAGATAACTATTTGTTGTTTGTTGCACTATTTCTGTAGTATGAGATGTATTTTCTCGGCCCCATCTACGTATATACGTGCGTATGATTAAAACAATAAGACTATTCTAAAGCAGGTACAAAATCGAAGGTCGATTGTGTGCCCATATTTTACGTACTTCAACATCGATCATTAGTATCTCAACGTCGAAGTTTTCATAATATCGATCATTTCAACTAAATACTACTTTTATTTTTATCTAACATTTTTCAGATAAAAATTGTATTGCGAGAAAAATCTCTGTCAAACTGATCCTCGTACGGCTGTCGTTCCATTGTAAATTTAGAATTCGACGTACGAACTTGCGTAAACTCATTTAGGTTATTATACGGTTTGTAAAATATTTATTTACTTATAAATATATTATTTACCAACATGTAACGATGAAGAGATCGATGAAATAATCAAAGTACGTATCGATAAAACCAATTTAAATTCTTTATATAGTGTTGTTTAACGTTTGAAAGATTATAGATGTAAATACAAAGATACGTTTTATTAATGATAGTATATAATCAAAGATATACTTAAAAATACCTCTATTTCCAAAGGTGCTGAATTTGAAAATAAGGAAAAGCAACAAGAGCTTTTAGAAGCTTACGCATAAATTGTAGGAAAACTGTAACAAAGATACTGAATGTGAAAGTTTTCGAGATATTCACGATAATATATAACCCCCTCCCCCCTGGCACCTAATTATCTTAGGTATTATTAAATATTTATTGCTTTAGGATTCTATATTAGTGAACTTATGATAAATAAAGTAATTTCATTTTAAACGAAGCACGGAACACTCGATGGGCGAGCCAAACTCGAACTCAACCAGTTTTGTTATTTTCCACGATTCCGTAATTCTATTGTTTGTCATAATATTTTTCAAAGTGTATTTGTTTTGTACAATGTAATAAGTTTCACTACTATCGCTGCTCTAAATAACACTTTTAATCTCTAAAATACACTTTTTTTGACTGTATATGGACACCTTATATGTGCGAAATACGAGAATAGTTAATTTTAGTAGTCCTAATAACATGTAAATATAATACTGGAAAATATATAATTTTTGAAATAAAAATTCTCGAATCCCAAGTTTCTTCGCTAACACAAGCTACATAAATATTTATTCCATAGGATTTTGTACATTTGAGGTAGACTTCGAATGGATCCGAGAATCTCAGTCTAGTTTTGATTAGTTCTACATAAACAAATTTAAAATTACTTGAACACAGAAAAAAATACTCTATGTTTAAATCGTTTTTACACAGACCGATTTCTTTTAATGTTCAAAATTGACATTTCCAAAAAATCCACAAACTTTATAGAAATACCTTTCTAGAAATACCACGTATCTCAAAATCGAGACTACATATCTAGAATTGTAGGCACCTCTCGAACAGCAAAAATGGTACGAAATCTGACATGTTAAATAAAACGTTATATCTGAAGAAAGTGATTATACAAATTATTGTCACAATTTTAGAGATGATTTAAATTTAAATAATCTTTAAAAATGATATTAAAATATGTACAAATATAATATATGTTTGTATTATGTAATAAAGGATATATTGTTCATATTTACCAAAGGATAAATATGTTTATAAGCACATAGAAATGATTCAATTTTCTTTTTGTCTGAGTGAGGTACAGATTCACACTCGCTAAACACAACGAGCGTTCATGGTCCAGTGGCCTACAGTGACCACAAATGATGTTCCCTTGGTCTTATCATAAATCTCTTAACAATATAAGCAACTAACTCAACGACTTACCCGAAGCAAGCAGCGCCAGCAGCCAGAGGCTACACAAAATACGGTAACGGTTCATATTGAGCACTTTGTACATAATCACGTACGGCACGAGCACTATGCACAGCACTGAGGAACACACAGTCACGGGGGCGTAGCCTCCGAGGGCACGCGGGAGGTGGGGCGCGGTGGTCCGCGCTGGCGGCTAGGGATACCTGCAATGTTAATGATATGTTAGTAATAAATGCTACTCACTTTAAAACTGTGCAAGACGGCGTAAAGATATAAAGACTAAAATTGTCTATATTGTATACCGAGTTATTTGTGTAAAAAAATTAGGCAGCGTGTAAAAACATTTAAGATATTTTCACGTGAAATGTATAATATGAAACCTGTCAACCTACATCATTAACAAATTTTTATGGGACAGACAGATGAAGAAATTTATCAATAAATTTGTAAATACTTAGTAAATAAATTTAAAATCAAATATTTCAAAAATGATTACTTTGAAATTTAAAAAAAATTCTATATCAAAATTAAACTTAGATTTATTAAAAATCATAAGAAATATAATATTAAAAATAATACGAAAAAACACATTTTCATAAATAATTCTAACATTAAAATGTGTTTTTTTCTGGGATCTTTATTGAAGATAATCAGTCTAATCAGGTTCATCTATTGAAAACAATACAACATTTATTTCAAATGTAGAAATTAACTTAAGATCTATATTTACCAACGAAGCTATTTTTCAGCTATCTGAAAAACAAAATAAAATAAAGCAATAACCTTGATTACTTTTTGGGAATTTTTCTTTTTATTTTACTAAAACCATAACTCTCCAAAATTTCGATAATACTTTATTAGTACTGAGGCAAAGGCACACAGCATTTAATTTTCCAAAAAAACTTAGGCCGTCATGGGGACTGCCGACAGAAGTGTAAATTTAAAACTATGAAAGAATAGTGGTTTTATAAAATTTTATAGAATTTTCAATTATTAACATATATATATATATATATATATATATATATATATATATATATATATATATATATATATATATATGTGTGCTTTCACTGTTGGCTAAGCGCAACATGTTATACTCATAGCTACATATATGTTTTTAACATTAGCATGTCAGTGACGCGAACCTATAAGATTTTCCCCTATAAAAATCACTCAACACGCCTAAAGACGTTTCCACTTCAAAAATTTATAAAACGGTAAAATACATCTGGTTATTAAAGAAAAAGGCTATATAGTAAGTAAACGGGTTATTTTATGAGTAAAATAAACACCGCGTTACTGACAAGATTGTACGACCAGTTACACGAATATGCTTTTCACTGTTATTATAGTATTCCATAACAATATACTTGAAAGATCAAACTTCGCATAGACCTAAGTATTTAATATTCTACACAATGAAAATGAGTTTTTCCAAAAGGAAAAATTATGTATATTAATTTATTATGCCTGAAAACATTAAATGAAGAACAATTTATTAAAATCTTTACCGACTTGCATGTTATCTCAACATAGTCTACATCTATTAATTTACTATCTTTTAAACCAGATATAAAGTACGCAAATTATGGTAATTAAAGGGTTTTTTTAAACAATTATATTTCAGAATAATAATTCAACCTAAAAACCGGAGCTAACCGTGTTAGCTAGGTACAAGAGTTTTGAAAACGAATATAACCAACACTTGAGTTGTAGGGACAATTTTACGGCAATTACTACTATAATAAATAAATGCAAGTAACCATAGACATTTTAATTACACACAATAGCAATACAAGTAGTTCCTGTCTATAACGAGCACTCGCAGTCGAGTGCAGCAATCAATATAACATAAATTGACATAATCAATTGAACATGTCACGGACAGGGCGACTTTAAGTACATTACCAATTGTTGCGCCCACAGACCCAGCCTGTTCTTAGGAGGAATCATGCACACGTTTAGTGTACATAAAACGAGGTCGGTAAGTCGGTTACATCGACTATACTATAGTTACTAGTTATACCTATGTAAACATAGATGTTTTCTCAAATCCTAAATGTTTCACAGTGATTTTCATAATTTTCGTCACCCATAGGTAAAAGAGAATTAATTTTAATTAGTCGATGTCCAGTCTTAGCATCGCAATAAAATAAGCCCTTAATATTATATAAACAAGAAGTTCGATATTTTAACTAAGCTTATATGGATGAATTCCCCGTTATTATATTTTTCAAAGGTTCTTCTATATTCTTTTCAGATCACTTACTATACTTCCATTTTGCCATTATGCTCTAGAATAAAGAAACACAAAGAACAATTGAAGCAAAAAATCGTTTTTATCTAAATCGTACCGTACGATTTACGAGTACGCTGTGCGATGATAGGTTATTAAAGATAGGAAATAGCGCACACCATTTCGAATTTAAACGTGGCATTCAAATTTTGACAGCCATCTTGTTCTAAAACAGTATAATATTGGCGGCCATTTTGTTCTTAAAACATACTCAAGTAAGAATACTTTCCACAATGTTACACTAAAACGATCATCCCAGGTAGAATTTTCACAAAAATTCTACGAAATACGTAAAAATCATCCTGGAAGACAAATAATAAACTTCTTATAATAATCTTGATAGAGTATGTTTAACGTTTCTCTCTGTTCAGTTATCAGTGGGCGATTACTGTTAGTATGAATTAGCTGAGTTATATACCATCGTTAACGAAATTAAATACAAAACAGCACGTCATTCGTCGAATTTATCAATGACAAATATTGAAAATAACATGTTTTTAAATTAACAAAAATGGACGCCTACTTAATTAAATTATCATAATAATTAATTATACACCTGTGAAAGGTGCACATTCATAAAAACTGCTGGATTGTAGAATTTCATATTCAAAGTGTCCATATCCTCATAATATAGTTTCTTAATCTAGCTAAGAAATCTTTCATCACACGAAGGTTTTCGCCGACAAGATATTCGCGCATAACGTGATGTGTTCTCGTTGATAGTTAAAATATGACAAGTATTATAAATACACTGTAAATACACGTGATCGACACGAAAATCGTAACTTATTGTCTTTGTGAGATGAAAGACCTTTAGAGAATTTGAATATACTAAATAAGTTGGATTTAAAATTAAAAGTTACGTATCGTGTGTATCGGGAAACGTAACCGAAACGAAAATAAAACATTAAAACTTGAATCAATTAATTAATATTTTATAGCTCGTTAACAAGTGATTATATACTCGTGTGTATACTATGTATTTAATATCACACTATTATATCATAATTAATAATTTATTTGATTAAAAATTTTTATTCGTATTTTTCTATCATGAGCATAGGTCTGAGCTTTATTTGAATTAACATAAATAAAATAATGTACAGATACATAATTATCTCATTACCGTAAGCCCCCATTTCCCAATACATTGCATGAAATTAAAATGCATATTACTACTTTTAATTACCTTCAAAAACCTTTTCGATTCCCTTAAATTGCAATTTGTAAAGAATGAAGGGTCAATTTGTATCTATCGAAAACTCTTAAAATGATAACGATATTTATTTTAAAGAGGACTAATAAACTTATTTAAAAACCGACACTTTTTAAACTGAAACTGTTACCGTGGCTTAGCTATAACAGAAAAACAAAACTTCTCGATATATATATGTGTATATATATATATATATATATATATATATATGTGTGTGTGTATCTATATATGTATATATGTGTATATATATATATATATATATATATATATATATATATATATATATATATATATATACATAAATAAATTAAAAATATATGTAACTATTGTGACCGAACAATATCGTTATGTCATTTAATTTTCATTTTCATGATATTTATTTTTCATTTATTTCAAATACTCTAGAAGACAAAAGTGAGATAACAATAATGAAATAGCAATGTTATTCATATCATACCTGCACTGCTTCAAAAAATATGACAGGGTGATAAGATCAAACTAAATTCTGTCCTTTTTATGGATTCTATCTGGATTAGGATAATATCCACCATCTTAACCGATGTCTTCTTACAGCGATGCTATCCCATTCGCACTTACGTTTTATTCGCTCATGGATAATATAAACTTGAAACTTCCATAATTTCTACTATACCCTTTTTATATGTGTTTATATATATACATATATATATATATATATGTATATATATATATATATATATATATATATATATATATATATATTTATACACACTTATACCCACTATATCTACCAGCTATATACTTCCACTAAAGTCATTATTAATTTTAGAGCAATGTAAGCCTGCTGTCACGCATCCATTAGCTTGCGTGTTGAGTATATTGTGTTGCGTGAGAACATTTGAACATGAATCAAACTCATATTTGACCGTTTATATTATTATTTGGAATCATGCTAAACATAACTGTGTTACCATTACACTGATACTAACACAACAATCACGGGGGCAGTAGATAGTTGAAACAATCTAATCTAGACCAATATTCTGTAATCGTTTGATTGGCTATAATACCACGACGTTGAGGCACCAATCATTCAATTGAACGTCTTCTTGAAGGATCCAAATCGCAGAACGTTTCCGCGCGGCACCATTCGACCAGGGGAACAAGTTGGTTGGGGAACGGTATAGCGGTGAATGACTGACACTTTAAGCATACCATTAGTAATTCAGCGCGTAAAGGCCGTGTGTGAAAACACTTATTTTATTCACGCCACGTACAAGGAATAACCAAGATCATCTTGCAGTTCAAAAAATATAAATGCAGACCGCTGCTTAGAGCAGAGCGTTTCTAATGCGTTGAAGGAAAGAATAGAGCAAAAAGCACGGATACAAGTACTCGACGTGTAGGTATTTAAAAAAAATACTATTACTCCTAGTTCAAAGTATCTATCAATGACAAGTATTTATTTAGGCAGATACGTTATCGTTATAATATGCGCAAACATTTTTGTCAATCGTTTAAGTGTATGTGAAAAAAACTATCTACAACTATCTTGATCGAAAACTAATGGAGAATTACAACTATAAACTATCTTAATCGTAAACTAATGGAGAATTACAAATCGGATTCTATTTTGTTTTCGCAAATGAAATAGAATACGATTTGTAATATTATTAATCCGTAAACTATTAGTCATGTTCACTTTTCTTACAACTATAAACTATCTTAATCGTAAACTAATGGAGAATTACAAATCGGAATCTATTTTGTTTTTGCAAATGAAATAGAATACGATTTGTAATATTATTAACCCGTAAACTAGTAGAGTCATGTTCACCTTTCCCGTCTAGGAAAGAATATCTTCGCGAGTATTAATAATCTTGTTAATTGCGTACTCTACGAGGATTCCGCACACACTTGGCGCATATAAACATATAAGCGTACGTAGTATTTATTTTAATCGAATTAAAAATATTAATATCACTTCTCACGATGTAAATATATAAATATATTGCCTAGTTATATCTTTTACAGATATTTATTATAGATATTTTAGAATACAATTTTTATAGATATTTCTATCTCTTTATTATAGATATTTTAGAATACGATTTTTTATAGATATTTCTATGTCTTTATTATAGATATTTTAGAATACAATTTTTTATAAATATTTCTATCTCTTTATTATAGATATTTTAGAATACAAACTTATTTTTACACTTAAGTTAAGTCGTTTGTATGAAGTCTCTATGAACTTTTGACAGACCCAACTATATGTCATAAATTGGTCGACTATTACTCGTAAACTAGTAGAGTCTACTTATCTGTGATTATTTTCCGTTCAGTTCGTTATATACTATAATGAATAAAGTTCAGATATTCAAAAATAGCGGTTTAGCCGGTAGGGGGTAGAAAACCTAACTCTAACGAAAATTACACTTTACGGCCTAATATTTCGTAAAAGGATAGCTGTGCCGAAAGTGTTCCTGATATCCCCTAATATTTTTGAAATAACTATTTAACGGTAATCTACCCAAGGAGGTATGTGAATAAAAACATTTTCTACCACTCTACATAAAAGGTAACCTTTACGAAAGGTAACTGAAAACATCCCTATTCCTTAAATTTACGGAACCCTGAAAAGGAGACAAATACCGCTATGTAAAATTTCGCTACAAAAGCTTGTATAATAACGGAGTTATTAGACTATAAAATATGGTTAGACAGACAAACATGACAAAATTATAATTACTCCTAGTGAATACCGGATCCTAAAAATAAAATTTGTCTGAGATCACTTCCATGAAACCATGAATAACGAAACCAGAAACTTGACTAATCAACACACACATAGATCAAAACGAAGTGTCTTGTATGTAGAGAGGGGTGTAAAACTCAATACTTTAAAAATTATATCCTTTTGAGATGACGTGTATTAAAACTGAGCAAGGTGTCATTCCATCATCTCTGACTTGTGGGAATTGAACGATGTGGGAAACCACCTGAAATGATAATAGACATAGAAAGATATCAAAGCTAGAAACGGCTACCAACTGTAAATCGATCTACAAAATTTCAAATGTCTGAATACGGACACATTTGTTATATTAACATTACGTCAAAACACTGAGTTGCCTCTCTCATATTTATTTTGAGTCAACTTCAGCTAAAATCGAACATGCACACTGGTACACTGAGTGATCGTGCTTTACATAACAATGCAGATAACATTCCATTTGCTGTAACAACAAATCAAGAATAAAAATAAGTCTGATTCACCATGCGAGCGCCCATTTTTACACTTATGTTCCAATATGAACAATATTTCGCCTTTATTCTGCTGACTCATACGATTTTAAACAACGTACTTAAAGTCCTTAAAGTAAACGAGAGTATGACTCACGTAAATGGATTACTATCATATAAAATGTATATATTTATAAAATATGTTGTAATTATGAATAAATTAAGATACCGTTTTCCTATTGATAAAATATTTTACGGTGAAACATCCCGCCGCACCGGTAAAATGATAGATCAACTATTAAACATTGGTTTAAAACCTCACAGTACTTTTGTTACCGAAATATATTTGTTACTCTTATCTATGGATTTGGAAACTAAATAAAGGTGAGTGGACGGAACATTCAACCGGATAATATTAACAGTGCAAAAGTATTTCTTCAAAAATTCTATTGGTCAAAATGCTTTACGGCGAAACATCCCACCGGTTCCGGTAAAATTATACATCAACTAAAACGTTGGTTTAAAATCTCACAGTAGTTTTGTTGCGGAAATATATTTGTTACTCTTATCGAAGGATACGAACTGTAAATAAACGCGAGTGGATGGATTATTCAATCGGATAAGATTAACGGTGCAAAGTATTTATTCAAAACACAGAATTTAGTACGAAGAATATAGTGTGAGGAATATTGTTATAAACTACAGGAACATTTCTGATTTTATCTGTAAAATATTAATTTTCCTTATTAGAAAACCCGCAGAAAAAAGTTGTTCCAGGGAAGTTGTCGCAGATTATTTTTTTATTGAACATTGCTTGAGTCGTCATAAATTCTACTAAAACTTTAATTTATTTTTAATTATGTAGGTACTTGATTATAAGTATGATGATATTTACACGATTACGCCATTTTACAATAATGACGTTTAAAGGTTGATAATAGAGAGCCTTGTTTATCGGCATAGATCGTCTTAAGCTTCGAATATTTTTAGATTCTAAATATTTTCATCTCATAAAATAATACTTCTAATGTTAAAAGTTCTGCACCTGAAGAGGGAAAAAACCAAACCCTCAAAACATCATTCACGTATCCGTCGGTTTCTCCGCCAAATATTATCATGACCCAATATTATCTTAGACTAAATGTGTAAGACGCAGTGCATTATTTACTTAGAAGCTAAATTCTTTGTAAAATATGAAGCAAAATAACAGCTTTTTAAAACCACCTCCGTTCCGTAACGTGTCTGATGATATCATGGTTACGAGGCGATTGCTTTAGAAGATATACCGATTCAAATCTTTGCGAAACAAATTGCCACAAAGCGCCAAAACCTCCCAAGATTCTAGTCGTTATAGCAACGCTAAACCCGCATGAAATGTATTGATGTTAAAGGTAGGAATCGGGTTTTAAGACATAAGATGTCAAACTTATTGTGTGGTTGGTATATGTTGATTCAATTGACTTCTTGCTTTTGATGAAAAAACTATGTAGAAGACGAAGACATTATGGAAACCTACTAAAAGATGGTGATAATAAAAACGTAACACCAATCAGTGAAGTAAAATTAAGTAAACAATTTAAATATCGCTTTAAATATTTAATAGTTTGTAATTAAAAGTATTAATCAAATACTAAGTAATCACGACCCTCTTAAATATTTGTCCAAATCTAAAAAAAATTTCTTTGCATTAAAATTCCTTTTTGATAGGTTTACCAGGAAAAAGGAAAAATTATTTTTATAGATTTACAAACAAAAAGAAAAAGGGTTTTACAAGGAAATATACCACGATCGTAAACTAGGTTTTTCCAGATTACATTCTACCATAATTTGCAGAAAAAATTTAATAAAGTACTTGCCGAGTTATTCATTACCCTCTTTTGCTAGGTAATTAAAGTTGTTTTTTCTATTTTTCTATACTTTTCCGGTTGTTACAAGACTTGGTCAAGATACTTTTCCGGTTGTTACAAGTATTGGTCAAGTATAGAGGATAGGCGGAAGAAGATTATAAAATTTTCTGTTTATTTCATAATCGCTAAATGCATCACAGTACTCTGTAACGGATCGAAATTTTAAACGGCTTAAAAATGATGTGTTACTTCACGCATGTAACAAAAAAGTTTAAGCAATTTGCCGTAAAATAACCAAATGACTCGAATAAAACAATGTACCGAGACATTGCGCTAAATTGTTTTCGCAAAATAGAGTACGCTTTGCAATAATACCGTGTGAGTATTGCAATAATTCATAAAAAAGTAACATAAATCGTTCTTCATAAATTATGCCCGTGCATCATTACGACTCAGCAATAAACATTAGTTCACGGCCGCGCATTTGCTAAATTCGTATCGCAACTTTGCCACAATGGTCGACTAAAATTAATTATTAAATGTTAGATTTTCTTAATTAATAGCTTTATAACTTTTCTTGATTAATTTATATATCATATATATACTTATCGTTATGCGAATTTTATAAAGACAAATATTTTCACGAAACGAAGCTGTTCAAATTACTTTGAGTAACGTCAATGAATATTTTAGATGTAATAATATTAATTTTCCTTATTAGAAAACACACAGAGAAAAGTTGGTTCAAGGGAACAAAAGTTCTGTCGCAGATAAAATATTGCTTGAGTCGTCATAAATTCTACTAATACTTTAGTTTATGATTAATGATGTACTTGATTACAAGTACGATGATATTAAAATATTAAATATTGCTTGAGTCGTCATAAATTCTACTAATACTTTAGTTTATGATTAATGATGTACTTGATGATAAGTATAATAATATTTACACGATTACGCCGTTTTGCAATAATGACGTTTAAAGGTATCAACCTTTAAAGGTCATTATTGTAAAATGGCGTATATAAATAGAGAGCCTTGTTTATCGACATCGATCGTCATAAGCTTCGAAGATTTTTAGATTCTAAATATTTACTTCTCATAAAATAATTCTTCTAATGTTTAAAGTTCTACACCTGAAAAGGAAAAAAAAGTGAAACCCTCAAAAGATCACTCACATATCCGTTGGTTTCTCTGTCTGTTCCAGCCGTTTCTCTCAAAAACCGTTTAATGCCTACATAGTGATAAACCATATTAATCTCCATATATTCCAATTGTTAACACTGAAGCAAGTAACAAAAATTATACAGCCGAAATAATTTTTTTCCAATCACATACATCGGATATCATTGGAAAGAGCGCCTTATAAGATTTCCGAAAGTATTATTCACTTTACCACACTTTCTTAGAATTTTATGGTCCAAAAATATTGCCGACAACGTCCACAAATACATGTTTTCCCTAAACGCCGAAACTGCTAAAGACGAAATTATAAAAAAAAGATTTACTAGAAATTTACCGGAAAACTATAGTCATAACTTTCAATTTAATATATACACATATAATAAAATTGAAATAGAACTGAGTTTAAGTAAAACTAAGTGCTACCTACTAAAGATACTTTATGTTGAGAGAATGTTCTGAGAGAAAAAAGAGAGAAAAAGCAAAAAATTTCTAATAACGTTTCTTACTCCGAATTCCACGCGAACAAAGTTGCGGGCATAGCTTGTTGTGAAATAAATTCACGATATTCAGAAGTCTGTGAAATATATATATTAGACAATATACGTAGTAAAAAATAATATGAATATGTATAAATATTTTAAAAGAAATATTATGTACACTTAAATGTTTATATGCGCCTAAGTAACTCTCGTAGTGCTAGTTCCAGTTGTACTTGCAGGTTTTGTTTTAATATTACTCATATTTTCTTTTATATTTCGTTTATCAAATGCCCTTATATTATACCTCATGCTCTAATCGTTTATTACCTATTCATATTCGGAAACGAAACAAATATTATAGAAAAAATAATTTATGAAAAGTTGACTAAATAAAATCAATCCAAAAAATCTAATTCTTCAAGATAATACAAAATAGTACTTTTCTATGTAGTTTCCCACTAAAACTAAAGTTACGTTAAACTTTTATTTTTTTTCATAAAATCATGAGCACGTATATAACTAAACTGTTACGCATTTATTAGATATATTCATAAATATGTTATCAATGTTTTTTTATTAATTATAGACCACGATGCAACGATGTTCTGTCACGTCTAATAATTAAAACTTTCTTCGAAAATCAGGAATCTTTTAATTAATTTTTTTAAGTTTTGACTTTTAAGCTTCAATAACTTTGTTAACAAATCCAATCCTTATTATCCAGTTAGTTCAGATCGAATAACATGTCATTAAGGAAACGACGAGCAACTTAACAGTTCATAATTGAACTTAATCCCAGTTTAATGATGAGTTAAAAAGAACGTAAAGGAAAGCCACCGGTAATTAATTACGCGGGCGTTCAATGGCCGGACAGTAATAGAGCACGACCACCCGCCGATGGACTCGCCCGTGAACCTTACGTAATTGAAATGTCAATTCAATAATAGCACAATTTAGAGCGAGCTCTAGCGTGGAATTTTCGATTAAAGCAAGTGCCTCGTCGTTTCCACGTAATGTAGATATATACGCGTACGATGCAATGAGCCTATCTATAATTGGCATCCGTTTCGTCGAGCTTTCAAATATGTACTCTGGTGTTATAAGCGTTCGAACATTGAATAAAAGGATGCGGAAGTACGCAAAAAAATATTTCAATGATTACTTTGGCGTTATAAGTGCTCGAACATTGAATAAAAGGATGCGGAAGTACGCAAAAAAATATCTCTACTCTTATAGTAAAACATATAGTCGTTCGAATTAGTACCACTGTCTAACCTATAGGACTGAGAAAACTGACGTCCTATGCTATCAGCTAATTTCATCAGTGGACGATTTTGGGTATCACTGTTAGTGAGCGTCTTTAGCTTTCAGGTCAATTATTGGATGTAACAATCCTCAGGATTCATGTCCAGATTGGTATATAATGAAATACCAATAATGATTTGTATTTTATACCGGGCTTAACGGACTAAGTTTTTATTCAAAATGGACGCCACAGATAAGGACGGAAAAATCTTAAGAAATGGAATTGAGGTATAAAATAAATACATATAAATTGTAATTAATACCTAGTTTTTTCCCCCTTAAGCATTTTGTTAAAAATTAAGATATTTTCGATTCTGTTTTGACTTGAAGTTATATATTGAATATATTTGGCGTTAATTTTGTAGAATTTCATTGTTCACAATTAAATGAAACTACGTGATGTAGTATTATTTCTACTTTCTATAAGTTGTTGTAATACAATGAAACCTAGATCGTGGTAAAGAAATTAAAGAAAATAGAAATAATACTACATCACGTAGTTTCATTTGACTGAAGTCATATATACGATATCAGTTCAGTCCGCCATTGGCTT
This sequence comes from Druceiella hillmani, assembly GCA_039881145.1. Classification (NCBI taxonomy): domain Eukaryota; kingdom Metazoa; phylum Arthropoda; class Insecta; order Lepidoptera; family Hepialidae; genus Druceiella; species Druceiella hillmani. Next base: position 35,968,275 of record JAYKKI010000014.1, on the reverse strand, counting down.
TCATAAATTAATTGAATAAACCGTTTGGTAAATTAACTGAAGTCACCTTTTCATACTTCCAACATTTACTTTGTTTCTGATAATAACATCTTGTGACGTTTCCACAATACCTTTTAACCTTTTACCTCGTAAAACGAACGAACAATGTAATGAGTTTCACAATCATATGATGGATGCCTTTGTGATAAATATAAACACTGCTTAAAACGACGCAATGTCGACAATGGCGTTCAAAACTACATTACGAGACGAAAATTCCATCTAAAAGCGGGACGCGCTGTGAAAACAAATAATGAATTTTATAAACAAAGAAGTTAATGGATGAAGAAAGCTCGACAAACACGCATGGTGACAGTCAGGACGAGGAATTTTTTAAATAAGCTTGTCGAGTGACTAAAATAGAAAAGCCTGCAAGGAGACGAACATTGTTATGCTGGGTATGGTAGCAAGTTGGTTAAACGTACCAGAAATAGGCAGCAGAGTTTCCTTTGCTAAGTCCAAATTTATAGATTTTGTATCCATTTTAAAAGAGATTTGCTGATAAACATATATAAAATACAGACTGGAAGACTAATAAATATTTATGACGATGTGTCATAAATATCAAGTTTCGAGATGGCCGCTTGGAGTTCGTTTGATCTTTCAGTCAGTTTATTCACTCTCCCTTTTGAAATGTACATATAACTATTATCACTTATTCCATAATGTATATAATATGTTTGGCAACGTTTTCCCGCGACTTAGTTCGCTCCGTGGAATCCGGAGAAAGAAAAGTTGTTAGGATTTTTTTGTTTATTTTTCTTTTTTCTCCTAGAACTCTATAAGCATAAAGTTTATTAAAACGTTTATATATGTCGTTGGCAGCCAAAACAGTTCCGTCGGTTCTGATATTAGCGTGCACAACGAATGTAAACTAAAGATCTTAGACGTATCTTTTATACTTGTGAACCGATTGAAATGGAATGAAACCAAAATGTTTGTCCAAGCTGATCTAAATACATCACTGTAAACCGCAGCAAAATTGGTTCAGCCGTTGCTGAGATTAGTGTGCACAACGAAGATGCACATCTTCATCAGACGCATCTTCGTTCGACAGACAGACAAACCGACAAACAGATGAAAATTCTAAAAATTGTAGTTTTAGGCTTAGTAGCGTGTCTTTAGTAAACAACATTTAATATTACTTAAACATATTCGATGGTCAGATTATTTACAGTCGTGGCCTTATAATTAAGAACATCATAGTATTGTATTCTTTAAAAAGATGTCAGAGTACCTTTCTGATATTACATGGTGTACATCCAGAAGAGTAGTATTTTAACTATTTTGATGTGTTTAAAACAAAATAAAACTAAATAATATGTTTAATTATAATAGGATTTATTAAAAAATAATTATTAAAAAAAAATATGTCATAACATTAAAAAATTGTCTGGCCTACTAATTAAGAACAGGTTATTGATGCAGTTGAAAATATGAAAATAAGATCTTTTTTTCTGTTAACATCTGTTAAATGAAGATGTTATTCACTGCAGTACACTAATACTTAGTTGGAAATCCTTTATTTTCAAGAACTGCTGTACATCGCCTTGACATTGACTCCGTCAGAGCTTGACAGCGTTCTGCTGGAATAGCATTCCAAGCCTCTTGTGTTTCTTTGAAAAGTTCATCCAAGTTTTTAATGTTTTTATTTACCAGGCTTTTCTTCACATCATACCACAGGTTTTCTATTGGGTTAAGGTCGGAGCTGCAGGAAGGCCACTCGATCACGTCTACTGAATTAGTTGTGAACCATTCCTCGACTGATTTGGCTGTGTGTTTGGGATCATTATCTTGTTGGAACTTCCAAACAACTGGCAGATTTTCCTCTGCATATGGTAACATGGTATTCTCTAGAATATGTTTGTAGAGATTTCGGTCCATGTTACCTTCGATTTTTACCAAGGGTCCAACACCGAACCAGGAGAAGCAACCCCACAATTTGATATTACCCCCACCGTGTTTCAAAGCCACAGTGGTGTACTTTGGGTTGAAAGCTGTATTTGGTGGTCTCCGTACATATTGACGGCCCTCAGACCCAACTCTATTTATTTTAGTCTCATCAGACCATAAATGATACTTCCACTGCTGTAGAGTCCAGTTCTTGTGTTCAGAAGCAAACTTAATTCTGGCCTCCCTGTTTCGCTTGCTCACTAAGGGCTTCTTGCGCGCCACTCTACCATACAATTCTGCTTCATTGAGACGTTTTCTTATGGTCCTGGTAGCAAGTCCTGATGGATCCTCACCAAAAAGTTGCCGTTTTATGTCAGTTGATGTGAGTTTGGGGTTAATTTTCGCCATACGAATAATTTGGGCATCAGTCCTTGGGGTGGACTTACGAGGACGTTTCTTTCTTGGGACTTCTTCATAAGTCTCTTAAAATGTTTTATAGCATTTAATACTTTAGTTCTGGAACATTTTAAGTGGTCAGCTACCTTCTGATATAACCAAATATTCATGTTCCTAATTATGAGGCCACCACTATATATATATATATATATATATATATATATATATATATATATATATATATATATATATAAAATGTCGGAACTATGAATGGAATGAAAATCCAAATTTTGTTTATATTATTCTTGAAAGATGAAATTTAAGACAGTCTGGAAATGTGGGGTTAGCTTTAGTTACATTAGGTTAGTTATCCAAAATAAAGGGCTACAGAGCTTGGAATTACTGGATCTAAATTATAACAATAAAAAGCTTTGTCTTACATTGTTACATTTCCAACAATATGAGTGTTAGTTTGACAGAAAGGTCAAAGAATTTATGTAAACAATTTTAAGTAGCTGGACTCAGACTACAATGGTATTTTATTAAAACAAGCTTTAAACGTTTCATAAACTACTTATGAACGACTCTCTTACAATTAATTACTTTTTGATGAACATGGTGTTCCTACTGTTTAAGCAAAGTCCTACTGTTTAAGCACTTTTTTTAAATTTTTGATTCCAAATTTATTATACAGTACTGGAAATAGTCAGGTCAAAACAAATATTTTTTAAAAATAAAAATATTTTCGTCCAGATAAAACTCTAACTTATTTCTAAATCACACCCACTACGCTACATTTAATATCAAAACACTGTAAATATATATACGAATGTACAAGTCAAGCCATTTTTCTGACGTACAGTCGAAATAGGTTATAACGACATTGAAGGGATTAGACATTTTGAGTCGTTAAAACCGATTATCGTAAAAACAGACAATATTTTAATGATATAAGTTAGTCTTATATTTTTACATACAAGTCCATTTTATTGATAATATGAAAAAACACATGAATAAAATAAAAACATTAAAGACGGTTTATAAAAAAAATACATTGATTAATGTATATAACATTTATTTTCATATTTTATCTGTAATTTTCTATTGTTTCGGACACTTCAGACCGTTTATTTTTTATTTATATATTTTCTCCCTTCTTCTAAATAATCGACATTGTTGAATAAAATTCATGCTGTTTCGCTAAATTTTTATTTGTTCTTCTACCCTTCTAAACTTGATATTATAAGCGACTTCTCTTGGATTTTAAGAATTTTTTATGTTCTCAAGTGACAGATGTGTACGTTAGTATTATTTCTACTAAATGATATCCAGTTGCTATTATCTATATAATTCTCCAAAAATCTTTTCAAAAGCTGTCGTTAAATGCGATATTTCGTTATAAGAAATGTAATAAGCGGTTTTTTTAACAAGGCAATTTTATTGAATTCAGCCAGGATCTTTAAATTTCGTCGGTACATCCGGTATGTTGTAACCGATGTTGGTATAGGCAATTTCTACTATATATGTGTATATATATATATATATATATATATATATATATATATATATATATATATAAACTGTAAAGTAATGTTTACGGTAAAGTTTACGGAAGCGCTCTCAAAATAACGAGAAGAAAATTGGATCTCAAATCGTAGTGGGTAAAATTTTCGCATTCCTTTAACTTTATTGTCTAGACAATTCATAAAATACTTCTCAATTTGTCACCTTACAATTAAAGGTTTCCTTCTTAAATTTGAAATATAAAATTCCAACAACAGACATTTAACTTCAAATCATTTTCAAATCAAAATTTTATTATTTCAATAGAACCAATGGCTAACTACATCTGGTTTGCACATTTTTTTGCTGCAGATCCAGGGCCACGCATCTCCGTAGATCCGTCCAGATGGAAGTCATTACGCACGGCCCCGAGCCGGCCAGCTACGGCCGCTCGCCCGCCGCATATTCGGGAACAATAAAGCGGTATAAATAGGCCGAGCGTCCAGCGGGAGTGATAAAACAGTGGCGCGGGTCATCGGCCGCCGTGCGAGATATAAAACAGCGTCCGGATCGACTGCTGTGGGCGCCGCGACGCCGGTAGGAGGTTCACGCCCCTCTCGAACCGACTAGATGAACGACACTTAATTTCGGACGTTTAAGAAACTTTGTGTGAATTCGTCTATATTGCGGGGTATCCATTGCGCAAGTGAAATGTAAATTACATTGTAACACTATTACATTGCTCAGTAAATGTGTTAAAATCAGTATAGATGTAGAAATTCATACGATATACAAAATTATATTTTTTTTGTCCAATTGATATTTGAGCGTTAACATGAAAAATATAGATAAGTCCATCTCTTAGTATCGAGGCAGATAATTACTAAGGTACCTAAATTGCACGTAGAACGACTGGGGCAATCTTATCCTGGACCCACGGTCTAGATCGCAATCCTGTCCTGGTTGTACTGGACGTGCGATCAGACTTAAAAAAAATGAGCCGAAGAGAAACTTTAGCATCCGAAATGGGCATCTTAAGGTTCATGCAATTAACTAAAATTGTCGACGCGAATCATACATGTGAAGCCAATGACTACCAACAGATGCACGAAATAATGAATATATAATTAGTGCTTCAGTGTTCAGAAGATTCATTTATATATTTTACGTACATGTATCTGATTGATATTAATTCGGCAATGATATAATAAAATTTACATACAAAGGAATTTAACGGGTATTTGTTACGTGTATAGTTCCAGCCAATATCGATTCATTCAGTTCCTAAATCAAGTACATACTCGATTCGGTGTTAAATATTGATCTCGGGACATTATACACGCACCGCGATGGCATACCGATAGATGGTCGACAGTGACGATCTTACCATTTTGTAACAAATGCGATACCGTTTTGGAATACGTTAGAACCGATAATCATAAACGTGTAGTTATACAGAACGTTGGCGGACTCGCCGATGGGAATGGTGTACGTGCTGTGGAGAGTATTATTACCGCGAGTTATGCGGAATGTGCGCACCAGATGTGAATAACATAATTGCTTATATTAATTATGTAGGGCGTTAAATATGGCGCCCATTAACGAAATTTAGCGAAAAGCACAAGTATATTAATTATGTAATTGTGGGATAAAGACCCGAATATTTCTAATCCAAAGAGCTTATGGTTATAATTAATATATAGTCTACTTTTTAACCGGAGAAATAATATAATAAAAATTGTTAGAGTAATCCAAAATCTACGTAAACGAAACCGCGGAAAAATGCTAATAGAACAATATTTTTATACATACTATGACTATGAAATATTTAAATTTTTTTATATTTCTGCAGTATATTACTATATTGCTGTTTGTGCGAGAAAACGATTTCAATTAAGTTTTCTGGATGAAAATTATTGAAGCAAAAAGTAATAGGTACATTCTACATAATGACATTTTGTGCATCAACAAAGGATTCATATATAACCGCTCACTGTTCTTTACGTGAATTGGTATCAAGTAAAAAGGGATAATGAATAACGTACTTCCAAAAAAATAATAATTTTGGTTTTTTTTCTTCAAAATAATCACTTACATTCTTGAACGATCTTCACAAGAGAAAAGAAGTTACTTTGCCATACGATATTTCTTGAAATCCAAAATACCTTAGCAACTCTCAATGGCATTAATTAGTCTTCGTATAAAGCCTTACTAAAAGAATATTAATGCATAAACATTTTCTTTACCAATAAACGATGTTGTTATTATTATGCGACCCCTATCTCTAGAAAACGTTGCTTTTCTTTTATTTCCTTTTTAAATAAACTATCGGTATTAGAAACGTAATTAGAAACGTGTATCGAAATCGGTGTAAACTGTAATGGTATTAGAAACACGTATCTATTTCTTAAAAATTAAAATTAAAGGTCAACCATTTCGAGATGTTGACCTTTCTACTGTCGATTATTCAAAATAACAGTCAATAAAGAAACCTCCGTAAAATAACTTGTTTACAAAACCTGTCAGCTGTATTTCAGTTCAAGGCCAGCGCATCTTTACCGATCGGATGGCCTTTGCCATTTGAGGCAAAAATAAACATGACAACGTAGAGAATGACGAACTCCAAGACCGAGACATGATAAACATCGTCTTTAGTATTAATTACTAAAATTTGTATTCTCAAGTAAATAAACACAAACACAGCACATATTTCACAACCAGAACTTTCATACACAAAAATAAATAGTACAGCCATGCTGGGTTTACTTGTTTGCATCAGGCAAATTTGTATATATCTCTTTTGTAATGTCGCAATAAAATTTTATCGTTTTATTTTATTGTTGGGCTATAAAGGGTTTGCACTGTTTTGCTCTTAAAACATTGATCATTACAGCGCCGCGCACCCCGCGATAAACCCCGCCCGCCCTTTACAAACGCCCGCTGTTTACTTAAGTGTTGTATGAGGAGAACGTAAAACAAATCGTGGAATACTGTTAAACTTATAATTTAACTAGTACTAATAATGTGAAAAATCTATAATTAAAATATTTAAAAAAGTCTGGAGATAAAATGCCAAAATGTCTTAAATTATAACATATAATCGTAAAACTTTTCTTTTGTACAGTGGCCCCGGGCAATATCAAGCAGTTCAAAGTTCAAACGCAACTTTACCTTGTTTAATACAATTATAATCCTTGTGAACCTGCAGCTATGGAAGGGTATAAAGTAAAACTAAACAAATCAATTGGTATTTTCTCTAAAAAATCTATCATTAACGAGCACAGTCGAAACGACTAAGCGATGCTTCTCTCTCTCAAGAAAACTATTAGATTTCTATATTATTACCAGAATATCTGGCTCTCACGTGCATATAATTATATACCCACCCCTTTTTATGAAATATTCAATTTTACCTATAGCACTGTTAAGCAAATTAAATTGATTCATTCCGAAACAAATTTGTTTTAATCACCGCTTCCCACGTCTAAACAACCCTCTCTGCGAAGTTAGCCGCTGCCCTAATAACTCCCGTAAATTAACGTCCTAAACTTTCCGATTCGTGTCGGCGAGCGGTGGGCGCAGTGCGCAGGTCCCTAAAATGTGTTTGTATGTCATTCGGTGAAAGTTTTAGTAGTCGGACTGGGATTAGATCGGATTTAATACTACCAGCTGTCCAGAGCCGTCGGGTGCATCGAGTCTGACGCAAACTTAAGTCTACTGGACTTCATCTTTTCAAACAAAGCTTGATTTGTGTCTGTAGAGGGTCGTCTTAACGTCTCGATGTAGCCGCTAGCTTATACAAAGTCTATAAATCCCTGTTGAACCGGCGGGATATTATATTTATTTTTGTAATAAAGCAATCTACATATTACAACAAGATGTACTAGTGAAGCTTAATTTATTGCTAGAAAAATCCTCTATTTTAGTCAATTAAAGTAAGTTAATTTAAAGTTAAGATATAAAATAAAATTAAAATATAGTGTGACAAAAAGGTTTTAATACCTTTTTGTCACACTATATTTTAATTTTAGACAGAGATATTATTGAGGGTGTGGAAAGAGAGAGAATATGAAAGACGAAGATTAGAATTAGGTTTTCTCTGAATCGAGTTAGTTTTCCTATTAAGAATTAGAAACGTTAGGATTATAAATTTGACCCATATTTGACCTTAATTTCTTAGTTAATTTTTTTGTCCCTATTAATATCTTAATGTATATTATCAGTATCAAATTAAATTAAATCGAAGTAAGTACATTTTTCAAGCGATAGTAAATTTCAGTTGATATGAGGGTTACTATTTATATTCCGGAAATGGGCAACCCTAGTGTTGCCACGTCAAATCTGACAACTGCAACTTGAAGTTTGATATTTTTTTAATGTAACCATAGCCAAAACGTTTTGACGTCCGAGCAATATTTTTTTTTCTTTGCAGTGCATCGAAAAATTGATCTCGGCCAAAAAATGGAATTACATCATGAACATTTCCGTGGGATTATTTTTACAAATTTCGACGGTGATTATCTCAACAACAGAGCACCGATAAATTGATTCGATCTTTGGCGATGAAGCACCTTTAAAAACCTCTGAATATCGATGGTATACGGAATTTAATCGTGGCCGTAGTTCGACTTCGGATGAATTTCGTAAAAGTCGCCAAAATCGGTTGTTGTGCCACAAATCGTTATCACTCTCGCGCGAACTGGTATTGCAAGAACGTCACGTGACTTTATTATGAGATAGAGGCATCTATGGGTGTTAGTATGAGCATCAATATAAGATATTGTATGAACATTTGGTCGTGAAAAATAAAAATTTTTTCGCGTTGGATTTCGCATAATTTGATTATTGCTCATAAAAAGAGCAGTCGGTGTAAAAAAATAATCAAAAAATATGCAGTGCTTGAAATGTATAATATCATTTCAAGCACTGCATATTTTTTGATTATTTTTTTACACCGACTGCTCTTTTTATATTGTAATATATACATAGATAATGAATCTTGCATCTATGCGTATGAGACCGAAACAAAACAGCAATTTACTGTATGGATCTTCCCAGGCGAGGCGAATCCAATAAAAGTTGTACGCGTATGAAGTACTTCGAAGCAAACGGTCGCCTGTTTCTTTGGAATAACTGGACACGTGGCAACTGTACATTTAAAGCAACGTAAAACAATAATTTCTGAATAGTATACAACCATTTGTTTGCAGCAAGAAATGTCTGGTGAAATACGGAAAAAGAAGCGCCAACGAAGAATCATTCTGCACCGTGACACTGAGCTCTCACACATCGGCTCAAACAAACACCTATTTAACTGGCCAAAATGTCGAATTGATGGGTCACCTACCAATGTTTATTTCCTGAAGAAGTCTGCATTAAAAACACAAGTTTTAGAGGAACCTTAATCGGAGTGGAAAAGTGTTATGAAAATTGGTAAAAGCGTATGCAGGAATGTATTGATTGTCAAGGAGAATATTTTGAAAACAATAAAGCCATATTCGATTAATAATTTTTGTTTTTGTTATTAATTCCCAAAATATAAATATCAACCCTCGTAGTTTATAAGGTAGGCCATCTTGGATCTTTTATATTAAATTAAAAATAAGAAATTTAAATTTTATAAAATATATTAATAACTTGAATTTTAATGAGATTGTATGGTTTGTAAAAATATTTTTTTCTTTTAATGAAAGTATATTTTTTCGAGGCGGAAATAAAATACATATTTACGTATGCGGCCGCCATTTCAAATCAACCCTACTCTATATTTTCGGTAAACCGTCTAATTAATTTCTGGAATTGAAATCAAACATCCAGACTTTATATAAATATATATCATTAACAAATAAGTCTAACAGTAAGGTCAAGGCGAGTTCATTCGCCTTGAGCGAAAAACTTTAGCTGAATCTAATCGACGGAATCCCGCGATTAGTGCTATTTAAAGATGAATCCGTTCACACGTAAAAAGAGTTACTTTTTATACCGGCACTTTATACGAGTATTTTCTTATTTATGATAATCTTCACTGCATTTTTTTTTCTCTTACTTCGTAAACTTTTGAGATGCAATCAAATTTATTAAAATTACTGGTACGACATGCGCATCTAGAAATCCATCAATGGAAGAATTGAAAAAACGTCTACTTACTCTGTAGTACCTACAGTGATATCATCCGAAAATTTTATTTAAATAGACTGAATATTTACACAATCAAATAAAACTACGTGATGTAGTATTATTTCTACTTTCTTTAAGTTCTTTACCACGACCTAGGTTTCGTTGTATTACAACATCTTCAGGTGGGCTATTAGCAAAGATGTTGTAATACAACGAAACCTAGGTCGTGGTAAAGAACTTAAAGAAAGTAGAAATAATACTACATCACGTAATTTCATTTAATTGTGAATAATGAATTTCTACAAAATTAACGCCAAATATATTCAATATTTGAACATAAGGTTTGAACATAACAATAGGTTTGTTATTTTATAATTCATATAAACGACAAATTAAAGACGATCGCAAGTGTCATATTCTACATTAGTTATCAAAACGCGGTCAACGATCTTATTGCAGAGTGAATTACACTTATGACCGCTCTGTTGCTCGTTAGCAAATGTATTTTATTAGTAGCGTTGCGACCGGAATCATAGTGCTTTATTGATAAAGGGACATAGGCAACTGCAACTAAAAATTGCACGTCTTCAACGCTATTATTTCTTTAATAGCTTATTGGGAAAATATATTCAGTAAAACAGACGCATTTTAATGGGGATGTTCAGAAAAAGCTATTCCAGAAGGCTCCAGAGGCGGTTGTATTATTATGTTACAGTGACTTCAATTTTGAATTTGACGACGTTAAAACAGAATTCAGAAACAGAGGCGCACAACTACAAGAAAAAATATCTCTTCAAAAAGTAAATCAAGACCTCTAGAATTATTGATTTTTAAATTTCACTACCAAAATGAGCGTTAGATCTGTGAATCTTACGATTTCTACAATCCCTATGATTTTGGGTGAAGTTTATATTTTAGTAAAGGCTACGTTTAGAGTACAGTCAACAAATAAGTTCCTTTGAAGATTTTTTTCTTTACACGACAAACATTTTAAGAAAAATTTGAAAAATGACTATTTTTGATTCTTCTTGTGTGTTTCAACTTTGATCAGTGTTCATACATACAAGGATAACAAATAATATCTATTTACAAACATTTTTACTTTAACAAACATTTTTATTTTGAGTAAAATTATATTGTTTCTTCATGAAATATGTTTCCCCATAAAATCATTTCTTCACATCGTTTGCTCTCGAAGCCTGTTTAAATTAGGATGTTTACGAAATAAATGAACGCCTCATTCCTTGCAAACAATGACCACAAAAGACGGCGTTTGTTTACTAAAATTTTGTAAAAAAATATTATTTTGTATCATATTTGTATGCAGTTTGACATTTCACAATCGCTCATGTGCCCTCTAGCGGGAAAATTTGTCAGTAAAGATCCTCATAGGCCCTCCAATGTCCGCCATATTGAATATTAAGTAACTTTATATGTATGGTGGTGTTCGTGAAATCAAGACGAAACCAGCGACACCATTCAAATGAAAAGCTATTCGAGCTGTAGGAGGGAATAAAGATGCCGGCCTACAAATGTACTTACATACATCCGTAAAACACAATTCCTCTTTTGCTGCCATGCAGTCGGGTAAAAATAGCACGTCAAAAACACGAATTGCCATAATTTCATTTAAGATATAAAGCTACTTATGTAGTATATTATGGCAATTCATATTTTGAACGCGCTATTTTAAGTTGTATTTCGCGAAATTTCATTAGATATTATATACCTTACTTAACTTCATACTTCTGTCCCGATAAAATACATGAGATTAGAAAACGTAATTATGAGACATTCGACTTTTCAGAATTTCTTTTTTTGACAAAGTCACGTTAGTTCTACGATATCGCATTCTACACAAATATTTTCTTTAATTATGCTCTCGTACATTTTCTTTTACCCGCTATTTTCTTTCCCCAACATTTCATTTCTTCTGTTTTGGCATTACTTTTAAATATTTGCCATCTTATAAATGAAACGTGCCGTGTTGCTCGTTAGCACTGATTTTGGATATCAATAGTGGCAAACGGTTTAGTGGTAAACGGTTTATTCGGATGTTAATATCAACTTGGAGTGTACTAGTTCCAGTGACATGAAGTTTATTGGCGCAACTTTGCCCCCTGTCAATAGCTCGCTAAATTACTTGGGGAATCGCCCACAGTTCTGTCCGTTCGACTTATCAAAATATCTCAAAAAACCTTTCAAGTATACACAAGCCTAAGTTTAAAGTTTCTTACCGCTGTTCGATATTTTTAGCATTCTGTAGGGAAACATTGATCTGTCCGTCCGTCTATCCGACTGTCAGGTGCGGCCTCGCGGCTTCTACAGTTTCAGACCTATACAGTTTCGGACCTACATAGTATTTTTTTTATAAATAGGCTTTTTAGATGGGGTTTCAAATTATTCACACTTAAAAGGGAGGGGGAAAGTAGTGGGCGGGTCTCTTTTGTCGCGCAACCCCATCAAGCAGAGGAGGTAGCAGAAGTCACGGGAAGAGACCTTTCACAATAAAATGGGGTGCATTTTAAAGTTTTAACTTTTTAAGCATCATTTGCGTAACATTAATCTTCAAAATGATACGCAATATGTGCTACCATTCTCCAATTTTTCAAGTATACGTTTGGAAAATCTAAAAAATTCTGGGTACATATTAGCGTTTGATTAAAACTTTTAATAACACTAATTTTGTTTAACTTTCAATTATTTACTATAATTTTGTTTAACTTACAATTATTTACTATAATTTTGTTTAACTTACAATTATTTACTATAATTTTGTTTAATTTACAATTCTTTACGATGATCTTATTTAACTTGCAATTCTTTACAATAATTTTGTTTAACAATTTCAAAAGATACATATAAGTAGGGAATCCTACTTTATGTGTATTCATTACCACACGTACTTAGTCGATTTTTTTACTTAGGAATGAACGTTTACAACGTTCTCAAATTCTCAAAAAATATCCGTTAACAGGAATTTACTATGAAAAACTGTTTACTTCACAACTTTGAGATCTAGGTAGGAATGAGATAATACGGCATGATTGATTATATCAAAACCTTATTATTCGATACCAAATAATAATTTAAAATGAAGTATTTACGAAATTAAAATTTAGGAATAAAAAGGAATCATAACTTGGTAAATTTGCTCATTACAACTAATTAAAACTCAACCGAATCAGGCAGGCGCGAAACGAACACGTAATTCAACCGACTCATTAAAAGTCGTCTTTCACGCATCCTCATTCTCGGCTGCTAACCGAGTGTTCGACCGTCCGCCGCGTTATTTGAAACAACCTTCATATATTATTACGATCGTTTCGACTTCTGCTATATCAGCGTAAAAACGAATGTTAAAGTTCTGCTGCGATATGTTTCATATATAATGAGATTGTAGAAGCCAACGGACGCGAATTTTTGAATCAAAATTTAATAATGCAGAGGTCGGTTACTCGGTCATTTACTCCGTTTTTTATTCGTTACTGGTAATAAAACAGTTGCTACCTATTTAAGTTCTTTATAAAATGCACTTACAAACTAAAAAAAAGTAGGATGGTTGCAGATGCTTCAATTAATTAAATTGTAATTTAAGTAACACGAATGAAATTTTGTCAAAATCGGAAAATTGCGAATCGAGTCACGCGCCGTGAGTTCTCTAGTTAGCACACCATGTAGCTTTTAATTAATAAATTTTAAATTGGTCAAGCGAGCAATTAACTTTGTCACTATATATTCCGATAAAAATACTTCTCAAACCCGTTTTTGAGATAAAGGGTTTCGAGACACAAACCGACGGACGAACAATCAAGTGATCATATAAAGGTTTCATTATCCATATACCCATGGGCCCCATAATTTCGGGGAATGATATTACTAAGGACATTTTAAGTTCGAAACTTCCAGTTGGTAGAATTTGCAAAGTACTTTGGAGCCCACGAGTTTACGGGCGCTTTAGAAAGCGATTTGCTAGAGTGGAAACCACATATTAATTTACAGTCCCCTCAGTATATTGCAATTTCATTAAATCCGAAACTGATGCGGAAATCATCTCTCCAGTGACACTCGGTAAGATGCGTAGTTACCCAAATTATTAAACCAAATAATGAAATTCCTTGCAAAAAACCTTTTCAAATAATATCACACATGATACTATTTGAAAACATTTTTTTTGAAAACCCAAATTTTAGAGTTCCAAAATTTATAGAAAAATACTTTTGGATCCTCTATTCATTAAATATCCGCAATTCTTGTGTGGATTAGTGAGCTTTATGACTATGTCAAATATCAGCTGATGCCACTGTTGAGAAAAAAAAAGGTGACAGACATACAGACGAACGGACTAATGAGTGATCCCCTTTTTAAATCTGAATTGCTTATTTACTGATACAGCCATATCTTTGAAAATGGTAATCATATCGCTTTTGACAGAGCGAAAATGACACTAACTCAATCCATGTTCCCAAAAAATACTACTCTATTTTACGGGAATCTTGGATATAGTCCATTTTCAATATAATAAAAAATCTTCAGACACGTTAAGATAAACGAAACAGAGATTTATACAATAGGCATTATTGTATTTTTCCTAAAATTCTAATACAATTTCAAAAAAAACAAATGGTATATTTTGTCTAAGATACCACCACAATTAGAGTAATGAAGCGGCACTTTCAAAGAGGCAGGTTTATTCTCTTTCTTTTTTAAATAATGTTTTATTTATTTATTAATATTTACATATATAAATAAATCCATATCTGGGCCTGTCTATTATCTAAGGAATTGTATCTAAATAATACGGTAAGCTCTTTATCAATATTTACATATATAAATACATTCATGTCGAGTATATCTTCTTTATTCTGGACCTGTCTATGATCGAAGGAATTATATCTAAATAATATGGTAATTTCGTTATTTATTTAATGTATAACTTTGATTCCTTCCAAAGTGCATGAGTCCGACTCGGCCAATTTTTTATTTACAATTAGGCGCAGTTAAACGATATGCTTCTTAAAATTGTGGGTGCCAAGTAAACCCCTTACTGCGAAGACTATAATTTTTAATTTCATCCGTATTTGGGTGATCCGCGGGTTTATTGAAGATTTCTAATTTAACCTTTTAAAGATTTTAACAACAATCTAGTTTGTTTAAAAGCATTGAGTAGTACTGTGGACAATACTACGGCAGTTTTAAAAAACGTATCCTTTAACCGCACTTAAGTAAAAGCAGTAAAATAATTATCGTATATCCGAACAGTTTAACTTATTAAAAACTAACAATGCAATGTTTCGTTGATATCAATCGATTTTCCTATACAATTTTCATTTGCCCACCACGCTCAAATTTTCATTTACTTGACCGCTTAAGTAAATGAAACATTTGACGCACTCAAACAAAGATGACGATCTAAATATACCAATAAAAGCACCAATCCATTCGGAGTGAATCATACGGAGGTACACACATTCGTGTACCGCACAACATTAGCGCTGCCATCATTTCATTTAGGCGGCGGAAATATAGCTATAGTCTGACTACCGACCTTAACAAAAATATGTAGGGTACGATACACGAGGGTACTGGGGCGCCAAAAAGGGGGAATAATGTTCATTTTGTTTGAGCGCGGTGAGGGTTCTAAATGTGTGCGTAGCGTACACCTTCGAAGTAACCCCGTAGGTGCGCTGTGCATGTGCTAGTCGTACTCTTGAGGTAATAAATTACTCCGAGTACGGAATTAAAAAGAGGGTCGACATGCCGTTGTACTATATAAAGTGAGCAAGAGTACAATAAACATGCGAACAAAAATCATACGCAGTGTTTGTTTGAACTGTATATATACATCGTACTATATAAAAATGAGCAAGAGTACAATAAACATGAGACAAAAATCGTACGCAATGTTTGTTTGAACTGTATATATACGTCGTACTATATAAAAATGAGCAAGAGTACAATAATCATGCGAACAAAAATCATACGCAATGTTTGTTTTGAACGTAGTAAAAAATATGTAAATCTTGTGTTTGACGTTACATACACACCCAAGGTTTTACGTCCACGACGAGAAATATGCTGCAAAAAGGTAGAAATTATGAGAGACGACTCCTAAATATAATGAACTTTAGCCAGATTGTTATCTGCTTATTTTCACTTTGATTGTTGAGTTGAAGTTGAACCGAGTTTCATCCTGGATAGAAAAGTGACAAAAAGGATATTCGAAAATTTAAAAAAATTAAAAGTTTTAAGTGAAAACAACGAAAATGTGAGATATATACGACGACGGTGGAGACAATGCAAGATATAAAAAAAATACATTAGTATGCAAGATCTTGTACGACTGTGACTACATGCTGTTACAAGAGTAGAATATCTATCTCAGAAACACTGAGTGAAGAATATCATATATCCTACAGGAAGGAGGAGTAGCAGAGGAGCGGGGGAGGAGGGAAAGGTAAGTTGCGGTAATGTTTTTTAATGAATAAAAATTGGGATGCATATATTATTTTTATATTTCCTAGCCTCGTTATTTTTATATTCGTATTCTATATTTTTTAAAATAATGTTAAAAAAGTGCTTTGAAAACATTTTCATTTAAAATGATTTCGAGAATTGCTTTTATAATACCTTCGACACGTATTTGATCGATATTTGATTTACACTTAACATACCGTTTATAAATAAAATATGTTATTTTCAAATGGTTTCTATGGAAATTTAGGTTAGGTTCAAATTACATTTTTTACTTTAAACTTAAAATTAAAATTCATATGTAGCAAATCCAACTTCAAAGGATATTAACTAGTTTTGGTTACTCTTTTTGGTAGGCGATGATATGAAGGTATATATAAAGAAATATTCTAGCCGAAAGATGGGTAAAAGTTGCCTTCGTCCCATTTTCTGTGTTCTGTTACGATACCTCTTCATCTTAATAGAACTCCGAATTCTTTTATTTAGATTAACTTTTCACTATATACTGTAGTGCAACCTCACCCTCAATGCAACACTGGGATACCAAAATTAGTACAATTATTAAATATTTATAAATAAAGAACTTACCGTATTATTTAGATATCATTCCTTAGATCATAGAGAGGTCCAGCATAAAGAAGATATTATATTCGACATGAATGTATTTATATATGTAAATATTAATCCTTTTATTTAGATTAACTTTGCACTATAAATTATACATAAATATAGTGCAACCTCACCCTCAATGCAACACTGGGATACCAAAATTAGTACAACACAGGGACATTTTTTCCTACAAAAAAAAGTATTGGTACGACTCAACTTTAAATTGAATATACGTAGAATTAAAATAGTAGCATTGTCTCGCGTTACTTATATTATAGTTTAAAGTTAAAAGTTGTATTATAGTTTAAAGTAAAAATAATGAAAAGTCCCTTCAGTTTTGTAAACAATAACCGCAGTGGTATTTGAGTGACATATGTCAAGAGTAGTAAACTGTCGGCAATGTTGAGGCTCGTTCGTTTCCGGTAGTGTGTCATATTAATGGATCCTGTATCCGTCTTTGCAATCGCTGTAAGTGGTATAAGCACACGCACTGAGTTTACACAAGTGGAAATTCCGCCTCAACCATTTCCTGCGTTGAATCATTTCTAATTCTCACGTATAAATTAGCGGAAAATTGTTGGTGTTTACGAAATGGTCGGCGCTTCAAATGTTGTCGTAAAAACTTGTAAAATCCATTTACATTTATTATCTAAGATTATCGGCGAATTTTAAATATATTGAAAAAAAGTCAGAATAATAAAATCGGTTCTTTCAAAATTCAAATCAAATACAATATTAAACAAAATTAATTTTAGCAAATAACGTATCGATAGTTAAAAATATTTTTAAAACATTCCTCCAAACTATTATGTTAAACCTTGTTAAATAACAATTAAAACGCATAAAAACTAATTGAAATTTTTTAAGATAACTTATATATTTGTCGTTCTAAATTAACGTAAAAATATAAAATAAAAGGTGCATTAAAACGTAGGGACATCTTTGGGTTCTGTGAAAAAAACCTTAAACATTTTGAAAATAGTATCAGGCTTTGTGCTTAAATTTTATAGAAACTAAAACCGAACCTAAAGTAAATCACCGAATCAGAAAGTCTGACTTATCAATCTATTCAGTCTGTTTTATAAATTTATTCACTCTTCCATATCTATAAGTTCAGTCTTATTTGTCATCATAATTCGTGTTTCAATTTATTGTTACACGGGTGACAATTCCGCCTCAACCAGAAAGATACTGATTAAATTTTTGCCATTTCGAAATAAGCAGCATGTCAGTTTAAACTTGACATGCTACTTATTTCGAAGAATATTTTGACAAAGGTACCAAACAATGTAGATATATCTTAGCTGCTGCTTCATTTGATGCCATAATGACTTTATTGCTCGTATTACTCGGCATCCCACCGCCGAGGTGTAGCACATGGGTCGCTTTAGATCGGTTGTCATTCGCGGTCATTGTAAGTAAATTGGGTGCAGTCGCGCAATATACACAACTTCTATGCTATTGTCATAACAACGTCAATGGCAAACAGTCAATTATTTTTATTGAAACTTATGGGCATACGCTCGTTAAAAGACAAATTTTTCATTCTGCGAAGAGAAATTCAACAAATTTTTGAAACTATAATCATAGCTAGATCGTCGTATGGAATTTGAAGTCTTAAGAAAACCCATTAATCAAGTTATAACCTAAGTAAAAAAGTAGGCAACTTTTACAACTTGAATATATGTATTCAACAGTCACACGTTTTCAAATGTATCAAACACGCTGGCAAGGTCCTGTAAATGTATTTATTTTTCACGCAGATTCTGCCACCTTCGTCTCGCCATCGAACCTGCCTGCGTTCTAGGACAAGTCTCACAGTCTAATATTAACACAGCTCCGTCACCTAAGCAGTTAGGTACACTAATACACAAAAACCTTTCGGGATAAATACTCGATGTGATGGCGAAAATACATCAAAATCCATCCTGTAGAACTGAAGTTATAAGCGGACAGACAGAAAGGCAGCCAGGCATTGCTTTAATAGATGTTTAAAGGAAACTATCGCGCGTAATAATTACGAAAGTACACTTATCCGTAAAAAATAAATATTTAATGTTAAATGATAAGCATTATTACACCATACAGGAAAAAAATTTCAATTTCAATGAACTTTTTTACTCAATTTTTTTAATAACGATAATCGTGTAAGTAAGTACTATGGTACTATGGTTTTCGAGATAAATCTATATAATCAGACTGCTAAGTTTAACTTCTATATTTTCAAAATGATTTCGCCCTGAGAATTTACTTGATAACAGTTTGATGATACTGACTTATCTAGAATCACTATCAAACGGCATTAAAAAAAAATAAACCATGTAGTTTATGGCTATAATTTATGGGCTTTATATGCACAACCTTAATAAAATGTTCTCTTAGCGGGCGACACAACAGTCCGGTACGATAACGTTTCTGAGGCAAGTAAATTCGAAAATATATATTTGATAATATTTAAATCACATCTGAAAAATAAAAATAAATTAGTATTTCTTGAATATCTATTGGTGATACGCGACTGTTTATTCTATCAATAAGAAAGGAAAGAACTATTTGAAAATATAGAAACACTTTTACTTACAGTTATACGGTTACATACAATTTTGGTTCGGATTTACAAAATTTAATTATTTAAGAATATAATCTTTTTCATTGAACGATTTCTTTTTCCCACAGAGCACTATCAATTCAAGTTGATTAAATGATTGTAATAAATCATTTCAACATCATAGTATTGTTAATTATATAAATTTATGTTATAAAATAACTTTAGTATTAAATTTAAACGTAGATCAAACCGATACCGAAAGCAAGGTTACTAAAATAATAGATAAGTTTCATTTTACAAAAATTAATATTATTAGGACTGAAAAGACCATAGATAAATCCTAAGTCTATGGAAAAGATTATATGAAGTACAATTTTTTTAAACGACTTCAAACACGAGGAGGATCTCTATTCCACCCGTACACACATTGTTTTTTGTCATGTATGTAAGTTCACTTATACTCTTTTAATGGGTACACCGATTTTCAAAATTGTTTTTTAAATGGTATGAGCAACTTTCTAGGTGGTCCCATATAAATATGGTAAGGAAATGATGATGAACTACGGAGATATCATGAAAAACTCCTTGACGGATGACAGTACAAGGTTCTCTTGAAGAATTTGGAATCATGTTTGAAGTCATTTGTCCTATGTTTATAAGTGCTTAGTTACAGATGGTCTTATGATAGGACAAAAGGTAGTGAGAGACATCCCCAATCACAAGGAGTAAATGGATGACAATTCAAACTTGGTATATGATATGTTTGCTTACACCATACGCTATTTCAAAAACAAATATGTACTATCTATATATATAAAAAACAAATGCGATAACAAAGTTTGAAATAACATATTGTTTGGCACCGATTTCAAAAAGACTGTTAAAAATAAGGTAAAATTACTAGCCTGTTTGAGGCTACTTTTAATGTATCAGAGGCGGTGTTTTCAATAGAAAAGGGTTGTTGTTTTCTATTTTCTCTTTTTTGAAGTCGGTCTTTTGTTAAAAAATATTTTTGAAAAACAGGAGCATAATTTCAGAAATGCGACAATATAAAGATACATTATTTATAAAAAAGCAACAATATAAAGATACATTATTTATTATTATTACAGAAATATCCGAAAATAATGAATTTCTTTAAAGTAAAAGGTTGAGGGTGGACGATGAGTGTGGTGGCGGCTCTGAGTCGCAACGTTGGTGCTTGTTTTGTCTAAATGGGAAGTGGAAATACAGCTATATATGTATAAGTAGAAGAAATTGCAACGAAGAGAAAGTTAGCGACATGCTTTTAGAATAAGTGGGTTAAACGCTTTTTATTTAACTGGTTGTTAATGGAGAATAAAATCTTCTCCAAAAATAAAAATTATTCGAATGAGAATCCGTGATTATTTTGTTCTATACGGAATAACGCTCCCTGGCGTGACGGCGAGAATTTTTTCACATATTTCTAACGATATTTTGTCTGCACTCGTGGTCGAGGAAGGCCGTCGAACTTTTCAATGTCAACGCGAAGTTCACGAAACGGTCGATGCAGGCGAGCTGCTATCTAAGATAAAGATATGATATCGTTTGACCGATCGTCATATTATAACGTTATTGATTCATACTGAAAATATAAAACGATCCCTTTAAATCTGGTGAAGATTAACAGATAGGTGAGCGATTCAAATTGTGCCACCGAATCAAAATCATGTTAGAGAAGCCTTATAAGCTCATATAAGCACGTTGTAGTGTAATTCTGTATGTGTTGCGACAGATCATAGCCATTTTTAGAGTTCCGTATCTTAAAAGGAAAAAACGGAACCTTCAAGATTACAGGAAAACTATAACGATTATCCTAGAATTTATCGTCTTTGAAATATGCATCTTGTCTTTACGTCTATGAATGATATAGTAAGTAACATATTTATGTTGTGAAAAATAAAGATTTGTAAATACTTTAATAGAAATCTGATACATATGGTGGATTTACTGCTACGAGCGCAATCTCTTCCAGTCAACCAGAAAACCACTCCAGTGCCGCCTCGACGAGCAGCCGGGAATCGAACCCGGGTCCCTGCGGTGCGACGCACCGTCAAAGGCCGTATTCCTTGTGATCAATCCAATATTATGCACCCTTCAATGTTTATAAGTGCCTAATTGTAAACGTAATTCTCGTAGTGGGAGTTTTTCTCGTAAACGCTGTCTGCCCATCCAACTGACACAGAGAATTTTCTTCTGTTCAGTACTTTTAAACAAAATAAGTTATGACTTCAATTTTACACATTTTGATACAATTCTTCACCCCAAATATAGAGAATGGTATTTGAAATTGCAAATGCTATTCGCATTTTATCGACGTTTTTGTTTAAAGTATAGCACAACATAATAAATAAAAATAATTCTTAAGTTTTTGTGAGTGAAGCAGAGTGTTTGCGAGATGACGTATCCACACAAAAGCGCAATGTCACGCCTCCTGATCATTGGGTAGAACCAGCTCGTTGGGGTATACCATGTCAGAGCAGGATGGCATAAAAATAACCATCCAATATCCTATAATCTTATCTCGTATAATAAAACCATAAGTAGTTCAGTACAAAAGAAGTTATTCTCTCAGTAATTTTTGAACGTAAAACAGCTCCTTTAATTAGAAAGAAAAATCGTATGTAAAAAATACTAAGTTAATTAATTTAAGAATTAAGCGATTTATTCATAAATGACATTAATTCCAATGAAATGTTAATAACTTTTTACATAAAGTCTGACTATGTATACAGGTTTTACACTATATCTACGATCAATAGGAGACTATGGCAAAAACACAGTGACTTAAGAAACTTTTTTGAAGTAAAACTTCTTTACGTACGCTTGACTTGGGGAGTAAGCTGGTGAATGCGTGACGAGAGCGTTACGAAAAGTGTGATCGGGCGAGGCGAATGGAACTTGAGAGGGAGATATAAGTTATTGAAGACAGAAAGAGAGAGAGCTACGTTTCGTATATTACTGTAGGGACAAGAGAGAGAGTTGCGAGCACACATTTTCTTTCTCTTTCTCTCATAGCCAGTTATGTTTCGTATATCTAAGACACGGTGCAAGCCTGTTGTCTGGAGCAAGAGAGAGCAGTGCGCGCGCACATTTTCTTTCTCTCTTCCTCTCATAGCCAGTGCACGAAATATATATACGTATATGCGATTTTGCTAGCGTTACGTGAACGGTGATTTTTTTATTATTTTGTAATTTCATTTCGTTCTTGAACAATTTTATTAATTATTATTTTCTTCAATACATTAAATATTCTACGTTTAAAGTGAATAACATTGTAAATTAATTTTAAAGTTCATTATTTGTGAATTTGAAGTTTTGCTTCAGTCATGTGGTCTAAAGCACACTCGTTTTTTTTTCAATATATTATTTCATGGGGAAATATAGGCGGTATGAAATAAAATGGCCTTCGAAAATGTTGGACGTAATCCTATAAATTACGATGCATATTTTGAATGTGGTCGTCATATTTTGTAGGTCTCTGAGGAAAGTAGTGTTATTGAGTGTATACTATTTTTAGAAACATTCATTGTAGACACTAGACTGTTACTCGAATGAATCACGGTGAGTTGTACAATATCGGTAACAATTATTTCAAAGCCTACCATCGGATTTTTTGAAGGATATTTATAACTCTGAATTTAGCAGATCAAAAAAGCACAGCTAATTTCGGAGTGAACAGGAAATGTTGATTCTATAACGAACGTGCGAGCAAATAAATTAAAGCATGTTTGTGCAAAATCCGGAACGTCTCGATTTGTATGTGGAAGACTTACGATATCATCTACCTATATACTAAAACGTACGAGGGTCAACCATAATTTCCATTCCATTATTTAAATAGTCATCGCTCTGAAGTTGGCGATTATTATTATTTTGTATATTAATAGATATTCTTTCAAAATTAGAAGCATTCAGCTTCATGCGTGTAATATTTAAAAGAACTTAAGAGAAAATCACAAGTTAGAGTGAATTTGTTAGTCTAATAATTTTCGTTATTATTTTAATGATTATACTTTATTCAGTCCTAAAATTAACCATTTAAATGCATATACAAACTTCCTAATAGCAGTTCTAAAGTTTCTATCTAAAGCCCAAGGTACAGTCAACACAAGTATTTTCACGGCGATCAAAATGAAGGGTTTTAGAAACGTTTGACATAATCTAAATGCATATATAAACTTTCTAGTATGTAGCAGTTCTAAAGTTTCTATATAAAGACCAAGGTACAGTCGAAATATTTTTTTTAAACTAGGTCCAAAATTTTCACGGCGACCAAAATGACTGGCTTTAGAAACATTTGACATAATCTAAATGCATGTACAAATTCGTAAGTAGCAGTTCTAAAGTTTCTATATAAAACCCGAGGTACAGTTAACACAAGTATTTTCACGGGGACCAAACTGAATCGCTTTAGAAACATTTGACATAATCTTATTTATGACTTATGAGGCTCATTTTGAGTATAGTCGACATATTTCGTATTATTGACAACTGAAAAACATTAATTGATAACATTTACAATTTAGTGTAGTACACGCGCAACGTTTACTAAGGACTAATATTAATATTTTAACTAATAATCACCAACCCTCTGAGTCAGAACGTTTTGAAATTTCAAACAGCGTTTATGAACTAGGTTTTTAATGACGTGGCCCAGAAAGCCGGGGCATACATTATTCGGAGCCATTGAGTTAAAATGCTGTTATAAAAAATTTTAATTTTTTGTACGCATAGTAACAATTTCAAATGCAAAATTCAACGATTTCATGCTATTTCCAAACGAAACGATCTAGTCAGCGATCATAAAGGGACATAACATCAAATCTAACATTCCTTTTTATGTCACTTTTTATAAAGATATTGCGACATTTTAGCATAATCAAAATGTAATTCAACCGCGTTTGAGATGAATTTCCACGCAAATTTTCTATCAACTATTTCATATCCACGTAAAAATACGTAAAATTAATTTTTGCTCTACATTGTTTTACAATCTTTATGCCACTATTTGCATAGAATCATTTATAGTCTATGTGTATATTTGCTTTAAGTATACGACCTTGAACGTTTAATAATAACCATTTAAACAGCCTGTTCCAACACAGAAAAATAAACGTTCCCTTGCAATTAAGCAGAATTACCTCGATTATGCGATAATCATTCTAAATAATCCTAATCTGATTTAATTAAAAGATAACCTATCTAAACTCAATGATTTTAATTCGTGTATTTAAACTAAAACAAATATAAACTAAGCAAATAAATATAAACTAAACAAAACTAAAACAAATGTAAATACACTTATAAAAAAAAAGAGGTTTAATTGGCACATAGAACACAAGAATTGAACACCTGATGACTGAGGAAAGGTCCTCTGGAGCGACAAATCAAAATTGGAAATTTTTGGTTCTAAAAGAAGAGTCTTCGTCCGACGACAAAGTAACGAATAAAGAGTAAAGGACGCATGCACTGTGGCTTCTGTTAAGCTCTGGAGGCTCTGTGATGGTTTGGGGTTGCTTTGGAGGTTCTAGGGTAGGCGATCTTGTAAGAATACAAGGAATTCTAAAGAAAGGAGGTTAGCCCCACAGTCACCTGACTTGAACCAGATAGAATATTGTAGGATCAGCTTGACAGGCAGGTATGAACAATTTACCCAACATCTCAGGAATACTTATAGAGAGCGCTGCAAGACGAAAAATGAAGAAATTAGTTGCTCGATTGCCTAAGATTTGTGAGGCGGTCATAAGAAATAAGGGAGAGCACACTGATGAGTCTAAAATTTGAAAATATTTGTTAATTATGTCTAATTATTACAAATAAATAATTTAATGTTAGTCTAATTTTTTTAATCTTTTATATACTTATTATATATATATATATATATATATATATATATATATATATATATATATATATATATATACACACATATGTATAAAATATCATATACTGTAAATTTCATATATCGATCGCCTTTCAATAATTTCAAGATACTTCAACTTTTTAAATACGATGTTCAATACTATTACAAATGAAAAGACCGCTATGAATCCTTGTAAACATTTGAATTAAATCCGTTAAATGCTGTCAAATAAACAGTCCGCGCAATGTTTATGTACTATGTCTTCGGTATTTAAATAAACAGCGAAGTTCGCAAATACGGCTCGCAATGATTTGAAGCAGCTATAAAATTATAAAATTCCCACGAGTATGGGCGTTACACCATGTGCATTCAACCGAATTGGCAAGAAAGCTCTCACGATATCGATTTTATCCCGCAGGAACACGTTCTATTATCTCATATCGTTTATTAAATCGTTTATGTATTTGCACTGTATTTTCCGGTTTAAAAATCAACAAAAGTATTATAATAGTGAATATTGTGAATGTTTTATTAATCATTTAATGTCCTTTTCGCAGGACAAACACGTGACAACGTTATCCTAATTAGACTTGCGCGAATAGGCGTTGCCAGACGAAAATGGTACAAACGGATGATTTCATTTAATATTCCCACTGAAGCCGATGCCCCAAAGATTTTATTGGTTTGACTCTACGTAGAGTCGCTTAACATTAACCTGCTTTTAAATAAAGTATCATGAAATTATGAAATTTTTTCCGCCGCCAATCGCACGTGGTCAGTTAGTTTTCTTAATGTTAAAATTCATTATTATCCAAAATATTAAACATAAAGCGAACCTTTTTTCGTTTTTAAAATATGGTCTGGTTTTAGATCTGGAATAAGCTTAATAAATAAAAGTCAGTGTTAATATATAATTTTTATAAAAAAATATATTTTAGAATAATGATATAAACATAAAACTATTAAGGCAAGTTTTGTTCGCGAATATCTACTTGGTTAACTGCGCTTCGGCGCTTTATAATAACAAAATAATTTAAAATTGAAAGTACGTGAAATAAACCAATTATTTATACAATTTACATACAAATTGATTCATAAATGTATTAAAAAAAGCACCAAATTGCAAACTCTACACCTATGTATATAACGAAAAGACCGGCAAAACGCAGAACTCTATCGCAATAATATATAGAGTAAAATTATATTTATTGATCGCTAATGTGGTAGCCGCTTTAAATGAATATACACATGTAGATACTTGCAAATTAAGCAATTTACATATGTCTATTAAAGTAAGCAATAAATAGTTCAACAAACCTGTTGTTAATTAATGAATTATAAATCCAACATCGAGCACAAAACGATCACAAACACGACACACACGGGACACTGCAACCGAGGGCCACGACTAACGAGACCCAAGATTAAGCACCGAATAAAGCAACGAGGCAAACAATATGGATGTATAACTTCGGGCCGGAACCGAACTTTGCCGATCTTCTACGACAAGAAGTGTAAACGAATGTACACCCACTAGGCAGGCAGAAAAAAATAGAAAGGATCAGGAGCACTGCGCGGTACTCGTTTAATAGGATATTGCATGCACACTAGCGTCTTTATTGTTTGATTCTTTTACCTTCTTGTAAATAGATAAAATACTATTATCTCTTGAGTTTACTGTTTAAAGGCAGATAACAATACATAATCAATACAACGTTTTAGATTAGAACTTCGTCGAAGCTAGTCTTTGATATAGCTACTTTACAATGAAAAACTAAATGTAAACTAGTTTGTTTTAATTAATTAAAAATATCATATGTGTAATTATACGTTATTTAGTTGTGAAAATGTATTAAATTATTATTAAAACAAACATGGATTAGCCTCTGAATAAAATTTTGTTTTTTTACATTCTGTCATCATCATCCATTAGGTAAGCGATGTCTACGCTTTTACAAGTTACTTTGCTCTTAGATTTTGAAATGGTTTAAATTCGTTAATGAACATTGGAAGACATTCAAAATTTAATTCCGGGTATAATTGCAAATAGACAATATTTATTATTTTTTATTATCATTAATTTGCAAATTTTTTTATTTAATGTAATTTATTTATTTTATAACCGTTCATTTTTCTAAAATTACCCAATCTTCAATAGTAATCATCAAAAAAATATTGTTTAAGCAAAAGCCTCATTAGAAAACGACGCGGGTCGATATATTAAATACATAATTCTTAATTACGTACATATATGTATTCATATTTAATGCATTGTTTTATATAGTGTTTATGATCCTTCGATATCTCATGCGAAATGTGATGTGCCTATACCTTTATGAGCTGAATAAACAATGATTTAATATGTGGCATAAGTAAATAACAAATCCCGATCCGACCGATCGAACCGTTGCAGGAGCCGTTCGGTGCAAGCTACCCTGCGCAGATGGGATGCGCGCTGCCGCCGTCGCTACGGATCGGTGGAGTAAGTCGCCTTTCGTGGTCGTGCGTCGATGCTATGCCGGGCTGAATTTAGAAACTAAATTGATTGATGACCCAAAAGCTTCTATTATTAAAAGCTTCTCGGTACTTTATAAAAATATCATGGTATGGTATAGATGCGAAAAGGTAATCGTAATAAATTTTTCGAACCATTAACAATGAAGGCATTTTTAATACTGGAGTCTTGAGCTATATGATGCAAAATTGAAAATGATCTTTTAATGAATGAAACTAAGTTTACAAATGAAAAGAAAAAAAACATTTTTCATTAGACATTAATTAAAATATAGCAATTTTTTGTAACTGAGTTTAATATCAAGTTAAATCATTATCGCAAAGATTTCGATTAGTTAGAATTAACTATGAAAAACAATTTATATAAGTACAAGTAGAAGATAATATCCATGTTGTAACTACGTATATTCCCTATACATA
Organism: Druceiella hillmani; assembly: GCA_039881145.1. NCBI lineage: Eukaryota > Metazoa > Arthropoda > Insecta > Lepidoptera > Hepialidae > Druceiella > Druceiella hillmani. The sequence goes on along the minus strand of JAYKKI010000014.1, from coordinate 35,939,875 downwards.
CTCCACAGATAATTAAGTAACATTTTATTGATAAAAGAAAGGATTGCACAGAGGCAAGTAAGTGTTGTAAAAACTTACAATTCAGTGCCAGAATTCCAAAAAAAGTAAATTAAAAAGGTTTTGAATTTGAAAATTTTAAACCAGTTATTAATTTTTAGCTATCGTTAGAGATGAAATTATTTTCTTACGTACCAAACAACTTTTGCAAAACTTATACCAGTAATAGTAAGGTAATTTCTAAGTTTGTTGTGCTAAATAAGTTATCATGAAAATATAGTTTAATTAAAAACCCGTTGCGGGAAGAGATAGAATGGGGAAATCTCCCTGTCTGGTTTGCTTTCGTAGAATACAATGAACACATTCAAAATTAAATCACAATTCAGTATATTAAGAATAATTAATCCCTTGACATTAGTGAAATTTGTTTCCAAAAATATAGGCAGTCACTGTATTTAAGTAATGATACAACCAACCAACTGTGTTTCTCTTTCTATCAAATGAAAATAATAACCGAAACTTCTTTACATAAGAGATTACCAAACTTTTTTGCCCGTTGTCCACTTGCTGAATCCGTTTCTTTTGTAGATTCCCTATCTGCCCAATATTGAATTTTCATAAACCTATTAATATAAAATAATTTTGTAACAGCTGGCAGTGCTGCCATTAGGATAGATTTTTCTTGTAGGGAAACAATAAGTAACTTGCATAATGCGTGCTGCTGATGTAAAAATTTGTAATACTAAATTGTAACACAAACGCTACTTGAATATAATATGGTACAAAGTAGATGCCTAAACAATTTTATGAAAATCAAATAAGTAATAATTTAATCATATCCCTGTACTACACCCAATCTGTGTTATGGTGTATTATGTCACTTACCAAACGCCTGTATGTTGATTTGCTTAAATTGGGTTCGCTCAGGTAGACCCCACTTACATCTTATGGCCCCCCCCATATATTTTTCTCACTGACGTGGACTCCCAGTAATTGAAATTGATCTTTGGGATACACTTAGCCTACTTTGGGAATCATTACTTTACACCAAATATGTTTTCTTTCAAATCTTCCACATTTGACAAATTTTAAAAATAATAAATAATTTATTTGTAGTTTGGAGTCATTAGATCCCTGAAATTCTTAAATTACAGCGTGAGCATCTTTATTTTGTACAACTGATAGTAGTGTATGACAGAGAAAATATCCAGCCTTGCTTGAATATTTACTAAAAATGTTCTACTGGTTAACCAGCTAACGCTTACCTTGTAACATAAAAAACTGATGTGTAGCTATAGATATTTATCAATGAATTCAACCAAAACCTTGACCTTGAATATTTGATATCATATTTGCCATTCATTTATAAAACAGTATTAAAATATGCATTCTAAATAAGCCAACATATACTATTCCGAACTGAGTTAATTTGGTCACAGTTGTGTTTTTAATATAAACAAACTAAAATTGCATAATTCAAATTAAACAATGATAGTTATAATGTAACAATTGTAACGAAATGAACACAGATTTTAATCTTCTTCATTTTAGATATTTTTCATTGTTCTATTATTTCTATGTTAAGTACAACCAGTCAAGTGCAAATAGGAACATGCACAACATAGAGCTCCGTATTTGGCTGTATCTCCTTAAATTGTGGATGCAACTTAATCAGCACAATTTCATTTGTAAGTTTTAATCTAATATTAGCACGTAGAATTTTTTCACATTTTTAAAACTCATAGTTGGAAAATTAGGAGAGGGACACATTACAGGTCATTTTGAAGCCTAATATTTTGCAATGACAAATCACTATATAGTGTAAAACAAGTCTCTGTCTGTCTGTCTGAACATGACAATTCCAAAAACTACTCCACAGATTTTCATGCGGTTTTCACAAATAGATAAGAGTGATTCACGAAGAAGGTTTGGATGTATAATTTATGAAGTTTTTTTAAATTCGGCTGAACTATGATAAAAATTGTTGTGTAAGTCGGAAAAATCATAACATCTGAAAGCTTGACAGGTATGGGCAACGTAAATCGTTAGAATATTAGAGGTCACATATTTGTTTCGTATGACATTGTTGTGTGTCATTTTTTTTAGCAGCTAACATTTGGAACGACAATAAGTAAAGGACTGATATGGGCTGCGTACATCTGGTATAGACTGGGACTTGATTGGTATGGGCTCCGTAAATCGTTAGAATATTGAAGGTTACATATTAGTTTTATATGACAGTGTTGTCTGTCATTTCTTTATAGCGGTTAGAATTTGAAATGATAAAAAATAAAGCACAGAGCCAGATTTTAAACATTGCTAGAATTGATCTCATCGTTAAGGGTTTTTCACACGGCCAGTTGTACGTTACCCTGTCACATGTGACATTAAAACACAATATATTCATTTTTATACCTAATCCGGCAGAAGTAATCAATTTCGTATATAAAGAAATATTTTAGATTTGTCTATAAAGATATGTCTACTGATAGTTAATTCACTTGGACTAATTATTTTATTTCTTTATTTATAATCTTTTATGTATAGTACATATGGCGGAGTTATTGCTACATGAGTAATCTCTTCCAGTCAACCATAACAATTGGTATTGAAATTTAGTTACCATAATTATAATAATAAAGTGTCAGTTAGTCAACCATAACAATTGGTATTAAATTTTACAATTCGTATTATAATACACTTCCCCAAAATTTGTAGTAAACATTTAGTAATCATTATGTTGTTTTATAAATGAAGAGTCAACAAAAATTCCACATCAGTCATGTTTTGATTTAACCTACAAGCTCTATTAAACAGTGCAATAGGTACACTATTACTTCATGACGCCAGACAAATGATCCAGACATAGATACTTAAACTACCCCGAAGGTATATAATTGACGTAGGTTTTGTATATATTGGCTGATCAAGAGCGATAAAAATGGATCAAGTCGGAAAAAATTAATATCATCTGAGAATTTTCTTTCTATCAGCTACCTGTGCGAATCTGGACTGGGTCACTAGTTTCATTTTAAAACCCTATCCAATGATATGTTGGAGAAAAAAAAATTGCTCCAATTTAACAAAATTATTTAACGCCATATCATGGAGAGCCACACCAAAAAATATATTATGCTACTTACTAAATGGAATCTCTATATGAAGCTATATACTAATTAAAATCTCTATATGAATACGTACATATAAAATTTCAATTACATGGGTGTAAAACTGTATAAATTATAATGGTGCGAGAGGACAGATGAACATGACGAAATTATATAGTTTTTGCCATTTGGTTACAGAACCCTAAAAAAGAAAGGCTGAAATAGTACCATCAGGTTACTGTAAATATAGAAAATGTATGATGTAAATTGCTAATTTTTTATAACAGTAGTGAGCTAGATCTCCATGTCATATCCAACATAAGTGCTGACCTAGCAATAAGACGGTTGGTACGGGCCATAAAGTATAAAACTAGTGAAATATATAAACGGTAGAGAATTTTGTACAAAAATAAAACAATATTTCATACAGACATATTTTTTATTATTAATTGTCTTTCCTCGGTAGTATCCATTGTCATTATATATTACGTCTGGTGAAACAGAAATGTTAGTAAAAAAATGTGAAAAGAGATTGAGTATGATTGCCTTTGACAAATTAAATAAAATGAGTTGTGTCTAATAAATGAGGTCTGTGCAAGACGCTATCAGTTCAATAACAATTTAATTTCATATTCTTTCATAACATAACCTCTTTATATCCAATGATGTTTACTATTTTCTTTCGACAAAATACTGCACTGATATTGACAAATAACTAAATGTTCTTATTTTTGTCCTTTTCATAAGATCTCTATTTTTCTTGTAGAATCCATATACTGCTAGTCGGGGAACTGCTCTGTGTATTGTCAACCTTTTGTGTTAAGAGTTATGATATTGTAACATATATTTGTAATTACTTCATTTCAGACAAGATATAGAGTAGGCAGGGAGAATGGCACTCACCAGGTAATGTCGCTCACCCCAATAACTTGTTAAATACAGTGCATAAAAACATGTTATGTGGGCTGGAGTGAAGGAGTGTGATGCATGAGCAAGCAACGACAAGTAACATTAGTCCGCACGCAGCATGGGAGAGTGAGATGTATGTTTCTTAGCAGCCGCACTAATCTAATTTTTGGTCAAATATTTTTTTCGGTAAGGCCACAGTTTCAGTACTGATATATTATTGATATTGTTAATTTAGGTAGTAAAACATCCTATTTAGCGGTAACATAAGTAATTTTGGAACTGTATGTTAAGCTAAAACTGTTATTGAAATGGGGATGTCCAAAAGACAAGCAGCTAAATCACAACATGCCATTTACTAAGTGAGAGATAGACTAAACAATGAAAACATGAGCAATCAAAAACAAAAAAGTGAAACAGTTGAATAGGTTAAGCTGCTGGGATCCCTATTCTATGGACGAAGCGTTGAAAATTTGAATAAATGTGTATACAAATATACAGAACTCAATAATATCAAAAACAATTTTGATTACAACAGCATAATGGCAGGGTTGGACAGAGTGCAAAGTTTTATGTGACGCAACTCTTCTGTTGCTGGACACAAAGCTGAAGCAACAAGTTTAAAAAGGGTTTCCGCTTTTAACAAAGAAAAAATAACTCATTTCTACGATATGCTTGCTAACCTGACGCTCTACCTGCTTGCACCGCTGCTGATCGTAACCTACTCATACTGTCAATTTCCATCTTTCCCAAGCAAAGAATGACACAATTATTATAAAAAGATGGACCCGCCTGAGGCGATGTACACAAGTCCAAGAACAGATGGATGAATGAATAACTATTTGTGGACTGACTCAAACATTTTACAACATATACCAAACCTACGCAAGAAACTCTTATCCTGTTAATAGTTGACAACCATAGCAGTCAAATCCAGCTGCCAACATTCTATTATTGTAAAAAAATCATATTTGCTTTCAATTCTGTCACACAACTTTTATAGAACACAGCCCACATTGGATGTGTCATTTTACAGACCCCTGAAAGCTTCCTACACTACCAGAATGTGATAGACACAAATGCAAACATACTTGATGGCTTAAAGAACTCTATATGATGTTGCCAGTTTATTCAACAAAATTTAAGCACAAGTTGCAAGGAGGAAGCTGGATTCTGAGCCACGGAAATATACCCTTTGAACCCAAATGTTTTCACCGAGCAGTACTTTTTGGCAGCATCTTTGCAACGACTACAGTGATGAGGAAATGGACGTAAATGGTGCAGACTATAATAAAATATTTTCACTCAATAACGAGATGTGGTATGCTGTACCACATGGTTTCATGCCATGTGCTCGGGATGGGATTCTCCAGGATATATCTGTGATTTACGTGCCTAAGATAAAATTTGATGATTTCTCAAAGTTATTACTTCTATAATACTTTAGTTGTTTAAGGTTGATCTCTTTTGGATATTGGAGTTGATTAATGGCAATGGATCTCACTTGTCATATTCAAACAGGTTTGAGCATTCTGCCCCATTACTCATGGTCAGGGTGAATGGTGCTCAAACCTGTTTTTTAATTTTGTTATTGATTAAAGATAAATTAGTTTTGTGTTCAAATCTTGGTTACTGAAGAGTTAAACCTTTGGTTATTCTTATACACTTTTAATATAGATCAAAATAATAAAAACAAGAGTGTTTTTCTTTTAAGTGAACACCATTCCCCCTGCTTCCCCTAACAAGAAATGTTCTAAATCTGACAATAAATAATCAGTATATAAATTACCATTATAACACTCTCATTAATTTGAAAATTGAGTGTAAGTTTTCAGCCAGTCAGCTTATGTGTACCAGTTTGAATTTCTGCTTTCAAGTATATTTTCAAATATCTCCATTTTTTTTAGTCATTCCAATGAATTTTTTGCAAAATTTGAAGGTAGTTTCCGGTAGATGAGTAATAATTTAAGACAGCATAAAAAACATCAAAATTTTCCATAAAAACATAAAGCACCTTTTTTTGGATTTCAACTTGAAAAATTTATACATTTTCTTAATCTTAATCGGAGGTAGGTCTGTAGATAACGCTGGTCTACAAAATTCAAACTTTTTTGTCACACGAAAACTTGTTTCAAATTTTGAATGTACTATGGCTACCCAACTAGAATATATTAATGAAAAAAAATTGACACGACAGGTTTCTTTGTGACATAAAAATATATATTTTCATGAAATGTATGAAATCACCTACACCTAGACAATTATAATTACTTAATGTACAATAAATAAATTTATTATTGATAACACTTCTTCATTAAGAAAATGTCCTGGTAAAATATCTCGCCTTGTTTGTCACTTACAGCACCCAGGTTTTCGGGGAAAAAAATCCAAATGTAAGTCCAGGATATGTATTTTCAAGGACATATTATACCCCAAAGTTTTGAATGAGATTATCAGTTCACTAATTTAATCTTCCACTCGATGGTATCTTAAAAAACGTTTCCAGGTGAATTTTCCCTGATCACATATCCACTCTTTAATTTTTGCATCTCTGATTTTAGGGAATTTCTTTTTCAGATATGAAAACACCACCATTATTATCCATAGTTTTTACAAAATTTTTCTACAATACAATATAGTGTGAATTTTCGATGCTAGCTCCACCCAAGTAACAAAAAATCCGGTTTATTAAAGCATTTTCATGGCATATTTACAGTCTTAATGATGTTAATAAATATGATTTAGTCGAATATGATAGCTATCTAGATGCAGAAATGTGAGTATTCAAAGAAAATCAATTAAATTAGGTATAAATTAATATGTGGCCATCACGAAAAAACTGGGGGTGATTGGAAGAAAATAATATTTTTTTCGTTAGGAGAAAAATAAAAAAAATAACCTTCATAAAGTTCGTATAACAATAACAGTATTTACCAGTGTAATTGAATAGACCATTTTTCGCCGTATTGTTACTTGTTCAACATCGTCGAGCCATTTATTTTGAGTAATGTATGACACTTTATATCGATATTAAGATAAATTTTCTTCATGTTTTATTTTTAATATTTGAATACAGAATCGTTCAAAAAATAGTTACAGCTCTTTACAGAAATTAGTGTAAGACTACAAATATTTTCAGCAAGTAGGTAACAAAAGAATTTACAGATGCAAAATTGGGAATTCACAATCAAATTATATCACAATCTGAGAATTTGTATAAATTATATTTTCAAATAATTTCTTTGGGAATTGTCTTGACTACTCCTCATTAGACTTATAAACTTTAAATAGCCCGTCTTGAAAACTTGCTTCGAATTTTAAACCATCAGAAGTAAAGTTCAGGGATTGCTATTCAGCTGGATACGACGAAAAAACATTATTTTAATAATATTTGACTGTACTGACTGACTGACTATGTTTTATACTTAAATTAGCTTCAATTCTACTTACCTAGATATCACCTAATTTTATTATATTAACGTCTTGACAGCACTTTTATTAGATATCTATGAAAGAAATATGTAAGTTGTAGGCTATGAAAATGTCAAAATGGAAATAAAAAAACCATTATTATGGACTGCTATTGGAGAAAATTATAATTATTTAGAATTTATTATCTTTTCATAGACTTATGAAGTTGGTGACAAAATTATTAGATTTTTATAATATAAAATAAAACATTTAAATGTACTTAATAAACCCTTGATATTTTCATAACTGTTTTATTTAAAACCAAAAGGGAAATTCCCTGGTCATTTTTGAACAGTGTATGGCCACAATGAAGCTACAAAACTATTACAAGAACAGTATTCACAAAGTGCCACAACTGTCATCTTATGTCATGTGACTGTCAACTAACTGACTTTTTTCCTGTCATTAAATTATAGATAACATACAGAATTTAGTCTGTATAATAAGTTATTATAAATAAAAACATGATTTTTAACATAAATTATATATAAGGAAACATAAATTATAAATAAATGATAATTACTTTGACAGGAAGTAACATCGAAAACATTTAAGGTTATTGTTATAAGCAAAGAGAAAATATGCAATTTTCTTTTCAGCCATTCAATATTATTTTCAGCCATTAAATTTTTCCAGAGAATTCCATATACGTAATGTAGGGAGGGGTTATAATAAAAAAATTTAAAAATAACTGATACCACTGGCAGACATTCCCTCTTTAGACACAATGACATTTTTAGTTACAATGATTTTTAACAAAACAAGTGACATAATATTAATCGCGTTTTTAACCAGAAAACATAAAATAGTGACCTTTACCATAAAATTCAATGACATTCAAAAGATTCCCAAAATCATCATATTAAAATTGTAAGGAAGATTGAGTAAAAAAATACACTCAGAAATATGTATAGATTTGTAATACTCAATGTAAGTCTACATTTGGTAATTATAAAAAATCAGAAAAAAATTCAACACTTAATGATTATTGTCATATTAAGAGGATAACATACTTCTCTTCATTATTCCTTACTGTATTATCTATTTGTATTATATTCTGCTTTCTAGCGTCCAGATTATTATTAGGTAACCATTACATTTAACATTTTCATTAATACCCACAATAACATCTAAAAGCTTTGGTCGCACTTTGTATAATTTACACCATTTTTCCTCTACAGAATCAAATTGATGGTTAAATGCGTGAAACATTTTGCTTTCATGTAAACTGCACATTAAATGCTACAAATGCAATGAATAGGCCCATCATTATCAAATGTCGATTGTTAGTTGAAGTATTGTTTCAGAACAATACCGAACTATATCAACTGTTATTACAATGCTCTATGGCTATTATTAGGACACAAATCACATTGTAAATTTTATGACTTAAACTAAAAAAGTTTTACAACTATATAATACAAACCATTAAGTTGTTGATGGCCGATTCTATAACAAACAAAACTGTACAAAATGCATATATTTTTGAATATTTAATGTTTACTACACCAAAAGATCCATCTCAACCGTCATGGGTTAAGTATGGCTTTAAATACATTTGCCCAGCACTTCATATTAGCGCTTGCCAAAAGTATTGACAAAAATATAGGAAGTTAAACCCTTAAAATAATTATATTATAACTCTTTCAGCGATCTGTGTACTGTGAGGCCAAACCGCCCATCTTTGATCCACCGAGCACGTTCATGGAAGGCAATTTTGTTCCTTTGCCGAGACTCAAAATATGTCCTGATATTTGCAATTTTTGCATCGACTCATTCTTTTCCCACTTCTGCATCCAATTGGCATCTTGGTATTCCGGATGTTGGTCAATATAATTGTTGGACACAAAGCGATCTTTACTCAGGGGTGTGTAATTAAGTAGAGTGGTTTGTTTGTTTAAATAGGATGCGTACTTAGGTTTATCATCTGTAACATATTCATAAATATCAGAAGCCACAGCTGGTGTTAACGTCTGAGGATTGAGAGTGTTTGTACTTGTATTGAGAAGGTTGAGGTTTTGTACTCCAGGTTGCGTTGGGGGTATCTGGGAAAAAATAATATATTGCATTATTTCAACTTCGTAATAATTTTGTTAGCTTTATCAAAATTATTGATGTAAACTGAAAATTTTATATTTGATATGGGTAATATCGGCCTTATGCTGTGTTAAATTTAACAATATATGTAACTGTTTGGTGTATTAAGACAAAGGGGTTAATTTATTGTAAAGATTGAATATATTTGGCGTTAATTTTGTAAAAATTCATTCACACTTAAATTAATTCATTCACAATTAAATGAAACTACGTGATGTATTATTATTTCTACTTTCTTTAAGTTCTTTACCACGACCTTGGTTTCGTTGTATTACAACATCTTCAGGTGGGCTATTAGCAAAGATATTCTATAATCTTTGCTAATAATAAAGATATTCTATAATCTTTGCTAATAGTCCACCTGAAGATGTTGTAATACAATGAAACCTAGGTCGTGGTAAAGAACTTAAAGAAATCAGAAATAATACTACATCACATAGTTTCATTTAATTGTGATTTTAAGAATTAAGTGGTTATTTTTACATTATTATTTTAAAATCAAAGCTAGATATTAATCTTAGAGCTAGATTAAATACTTAAGAATTAAAATAAAGTATGTAAATAAGAAGTGCAAGAATGACAGATGTAATTCTGTTTATTTTAGGGCCGATGATATTTTGTATTAATACACAGCAGTCCAGAATTAATTAATCATTGCACATTACAAATGCATTAGGAGACAACCTTTGAATAAATATAGTAAGTATTTTTTAAATGCCAGCTAACCTCTCATCATCATACCTCTTAACTGTGTTCATAGCCATAGGACACAGTTAAAAGATTAGGACACTTAATAGATTGAAAATGAGCATGTAAAATTCAGCCATAATTCAACATGGAGCATGAAAAGAATCATTGGCACACCTAAGCATTGCTGTTCAAATTGAAAAATATATAAAATATCAAATAAAGATAGGTACGAGGGGATTGGCTATCAAATAGATTTCCGTTACTATTTTGCATATTTCAATCTTTAATTGTGAAACAAAACTTACTAAATTGGGATCAGCATCTGGCACATTTTCAGACTGGTGCAAAGTGTTCTTAGACATAAGAACTTGAGGTTCCGTGTTCTTCCTTATGATATTATATTGTAATGACATATTTGATTCTTGAGTTTGATTACTATCCTTCTGGCGTGTTGGTGCTGGCAATGGCTACAAACAAGGCATAGAGATTATTTAAAATGTTGCCAATTTTATATAAGAGCTGTGACTATAATAAATAATTTGCACTTTAAGCGCACTCAGCGGATCTAGTGAAGTGAAATTTTAATTAAACTTTGTTAAGCTGTAGTAATGAACAAATACTGTTACATACAATCAAAAGTTTAAATTTTAATCAAGTCCAATTTCCAGTGCTGTACATCGGTCATTATTTTAGATAACCCTGGTTATAAAAAGATTAATGAATAACATATCAAGGCTACTATGAATATATTTAACTAGTTTTGCTTAAAATTTAGAATAACTTTCAACTCATTAATATGATGTAACATTATCATTCTTTTGTATATTAAATGATATGGAATAAGAAAAACAACATTAAAAAAATATAAACAAGTTAAAGAGATATTTTGTTGGATACTACATACAAATATGCATAAAGCATGTCATTACTAAAAGACATAATTAGACATGAAACTTCTTTTCTTAAATCTTTGATGCTTGTATTATTATTTTTCTTTATAATAAAAATAATTACATTAAGAAAAATCTCCATATAAAAGGAATTTCTTAAACAGTGCTCAATATAAAATAAACTTCTGCCACTTTTTAAAGTTTAAAAAATCATATACTCTGAATACAATAAAAATTTTTATTCACTGGGATTTCTGCACACAATTGATTAATTTGTATTACTTAGATTAATTTTAATTAATTTTTTTTGGCACTTGGCACATACAAAAGTTTGCAATTAAGTAATATTCTGTTTATTTAAAAATACTTATTTAGAAATACGATCCCAATATTACATAATATAATCTTCATTTATATTCTAACCTCACAATATTGTCCTCTTTAACCGTTTGAGTGCCGATGAGTGCCATCGCGCTCGTGCGTGTACTAACTAAATTTGCCAAGAGCGAGATGGGGTTTACGAAATCAGTTGCTGTTTAGCACGCGGTATAGGAGGTCACTTGCAGTCACTAATTACCAAACCTTGGGACAAGTTATTTGAGTAACCAAAAAACTAAACATTTTGAAATGTGAAAAATAATTTTTTTTACAGTAGACCATTATTAGGACCAATATTTTTGTAATTAGCACTATACATTAAGCCTCGTAAAAATTTGAAGAATGAAAAGTTACCTCCCCCGGATGCTTGTTCCTAATATGTTGCAGCAGCTTGGCCTTGCTGGCATATTGCTTGTGACAAGAAGGGCGGGGGCAGTGATGTGGTGCTACTGGCACACTGCCCACACACGCACTGTAGTTCGCTGCACCAACAGGACTCCTACCGGCTCCGCGTTTCGAAGGGGGTATGGACTCTCCTGGGATGTGTAAAATTTTATTATGTTATGGAGATGGTCAGATGTAAGTCCCTTTGATGGGAATTGCTTTTAATCATGCATTTTTTAAATTATTCCATCATTACGTTGATAACTCTCTATATTGAGTTTAGTAGAGTTTTATGCTTCTGGTTGTTACATGGGAGGGCAATGTCATAGTTTATTTCATCTGCTTCGAGTGTACATTAATATCTTTCGCGCTCTCATGTTGTTTAAGACAATATTATGGGATGCCTTGATATTTTTTCTGCTCACGTGTCCTCTTCAAGAATGGGGTTATGGAGTTATTTGGCGAGTCACGACTTATCACTAATTAGAATTACGAGGGTGCGTTTTTAAGTTTGCGGAATTAGTATTTAGGTCATTAGTGTGGGTACTTTAATGAGCTGTAACGAGTTCAGTGACTTATTGTTAGTATAAATACCAAGTTTTATCTTAATCGGGCCATTAGTCTTTGAACTATCGTCGACCAAGCAACACAATCGGGAAGAAAGTGAGAAGTATGGAGAAAATCAAGTACTGCTCTGTTGTAAAGTTCCTTACCAAGCAAGAAAAGTCAGTTCAAACCCTACAAAAACCACAATTTATAAGTGACATAGTATCTTTAAACAAGGTAGGGTCTCACTTGGAAACGACCTATGGCCCTGATGGACGATCGAAGTAACTACTCCTGAAATTATAATTATTTTAAGATGCTAGACTAATGAAGAAACAGCTCGCTGCTTGGAATGTTCTCGCAAGTTTTTGAACCTCTGCAGTGAAGACAAGGATGAACTATTGAGTCGAGTTGTTACTGGGAATGAAACTTTCATCATTATGGGTCCAAACAGATTACGTAGTGACACGAAAAACTCAAGAAGTTTAAGGTATCACAATAGGCTGGAAAAACCATGGTGACAGTCTGCTGAGATTCAGAAGTTGAGTTGATAAATTATAAAGATAAAGGCTATACCGGAGAATACTATGCTTCAATCCTAGTGTAATTGAAAGAATCCATCAAAGAAAAAAGGGGGAAATTAACCAAAGGTACACAACAACGTGTTTGTTCACAAGTGTTGTGTTGCGTTAGCTGCCTTACATAAAGTGGATTTCGATATTTTGAATCACCCACCCTATAGTTCGAACCTCTCAGCAATTATCATCTATTCACAAAGTTTTATCATACACCATAATTATAAAAAAAATAGTTGAATTGACAGATAAGGTAAGGTATAAGATAAGATAGGTAAGGTACATGTCATGAAATTAATACTAGTATATATTTTGATGAGTGACGATTATTGCCTTTTTAATTGCAATTATTTAAAAAGTCACTATGGCGGAATTCATATATGTAGGGTAAGGTCGAAGCTTTGCAAAATCTCCTGGAAAAAGGCAGTCATGTGACCTGTCCACAGATCTAAGAGACTCTCAAAATGAGTGCACCATCAGTTCATCGTATTCTACACAATCATTTAACCTGTAGGTCTATGGGCTCAATGTCAGGCCCAAGTAAAAATCTACCCTTACAGTCCCAGGGATACTAATACTATACAAATAAAACGAAAGTTAATATAAAAACTGCAGAACAAATACAAACATATTATTATATACTCTAATATATCAATTGTCAATCAATCAACTGACACTACAGGTGGCCATTTTATTAACTTTTCTGCTTTATTTGTTAACGGGTCTAACAGGATCATTAGGATCAAATTAGTAAGGAACATCACACGGCTGTTTTTGTGCCAGTATAATGTTTGTCTTCATAAAGAAGTTGGACTTTCAATGAATTTTCCAAACACCTCCTCATATTTGTAGAGCCAGGGCAAACAGGTATCAAAGGATAGGTCTCATAAAATTACAGCATGGGAGTAACGAAATTGACTGCAGCGTTCGCTGTAGCAAAAATGGAAATGTCTAAAGGCTCCTGTTAAAAATATAATTACATATGTATAAATATATAATTTACATAAGTATATTGTTAAATTTGAATTTTACATATTTTTTCACAGGCCTATTACATTTTGACTATGATTTATGCATTAAATGGCTAACTTGTTCTTGTTCTAAGAAACTGTGACTACAACTTTGATGTATTGAAACGACAACTTTGACTTATTGAATGGTGGAAAATAGTTATTAGTAGCCTTTCTGCAATTTTTTCTCATCTATTTATATAAAGCCAAAATTCCGAAGCAATTTTACATAAAACGTGTGACGGGACTTTCGGACGAGGTCATGGATTGAACCAGTAGTTACACAAGCAAATGTAATGAAAAATATATAATAATATATCATAAATAGTGGTTTTGTTCATAGCGTTATTGGAATTTTGAAATATGAATGAAATATCTAGAAAAAAAATCACATACAAAACGACAAAATTACTAAAACGCTTAGAATTAACTGTAAATTTCTCCTTACTACATCAATATCATTACGTAAAATTTATACCAGAATAATCGTTAATTAATTAGAAATAAAATTTTATATATTTTTTTAAAAATAATTAGTTTATAAATTTTAAATATACGCATTTACAACTGCCAAATTGCTATTGTAATGCGATGCGCCGGACGGTCATTATCAGTACCGCGTGACTGTACGTTAATGTCGGACTTGTGTCGAATTTTTTCATGCCAAATGATCGACTGTAAATCGTACAATGCAACTACCTAGTTTTGATCATGTAAGTATTCCTTGTAACTCTTGTTATATTGAACAATTATTTTATATTGAAAAACTTATATGTTAACTAGTTACTGTTTTTTAATATAAATCTTATTTTCTAACTGTTATGTTTATTTCTGGCACAGATCGAACGGGCTCCGTGTACAATGTGTTAGAAAGAAAAGATATACATCTACATTAAGAAAAGCAAATAAAGAAAGGTACGTCTATCCTCAGTAAACCTATACATCTTATTTCATTGTGTTACTTTTGAGGAATTTAGTTCAGCAGTTTAACTATATAGTCATTTTTCAGAATGTTTTGGAAAGAGTAACATATTAGTACATAACATATATTTTATTAATTCTAAATATTGTTATGTTTGTAAGATATTTTTATTTTTGATATGTACCGGCGATGTTTCTTCTTCGTTTACGAACAATTCAAATATAACAGAAAAACCGCCAATGCCAGCAATTGACGAGATAGAACGATGTTGAGGATAGAAATGGAATCCGAGAATAGTACCGTAAGAAAGAACTTATTGATTTTATAAAGCTAATATGATCTTTCAATTTTTTTAGAAACATAGTGAGAAATTCGGTTACAAAAACAAAATGGACTAATATCAACATTTCATTTTAACTGTTGTACGTGCGGCTCTACTTTTAAATTAAAAATGTGCAATGATACTGATTTGAAATTTGATGTAAATACTGGAGCGGTGTCAGGAGCTACTCTAACAGGAAAAGGATTACCAAGTCTCAACGAACTCAATGCCTGTATGGATTTACCATCTATGGGGTCTATACCATTTCGTTTATACAACACTACACATGGTGTTGCTGAAATATGGTGAATTACTGCTGAAAAGGCAATGCAAAATGGGGCCAAAGAAGGAGAGGTTGCAATATCTCGTGGTGACGTCAATGGTGCTGGAATAGCAATGATAAATAACTAAGTTACATTATTTACTTTTTTTATTAGATTTTAAGCTTTTCCTACCAAAATCATAGAAAACCTACTAAAAACAATAGTTTATTTCTTTCTTTCATGTCAGTAAAGGGGACTTTACTTAGTTTTAAATTAAAGAAAATAAAATATTAGTTTTATACCTTAAACTACTTACCTTAACAAAAGTATCTCAATTAATACCAATTTTTTCAGATCATTACATTAGGTCGCATAATTTTTATGGTTTAGATTCTCAAAATATATCTTTAATATATAAGTCTATTACAATGAATGTAAATAGAATTCCTCCTCTGCAGCAGATTATCATGTTTAAACATGTTTTCATAAAATTCTTGTTTAATTGATAAAGAGAAAAATTTAATACGAGGCATGAAGGTGAGTGATATTCAAATATAGCAAATCTCTTGGTATACTTAACAGTTGCTTCAAAGAGAAAAAATATGATACACATTTTGAAGAAAATGTATTTTAAGTGAACCAATATATGGAAAAAGTGGTACAAAGCATTAAATTGGTACAAACCTGGATGATTTTTTAAAATGTGCTGTTTCCGCTTTGAGCTACTCTTGTAAACCTTATCACAGTACTGGCAGTAGTAATCTCTTGTTGCACGCAGTATAGGTAAGCACAGTTCGGGTACTTCAGAAGGTGGTGTCTCTGGGTGTCTCCTTGCAAGGTGATTAACTAGCATACCCCGTCTCTTGAAGCCCAGACGACAAGGCCGGCAAACGTATGTGTAGTTGTGGTAGTCGACTTTGCTGAGCGGACGCTTGTCCATCTTGCTTTGATCTGGTTTTGTTGCTGATATATTCTAGAAACGGTTGCTTAACATTATTGCATGTGATGGTGCTTTTACATTTATTTATGAAAGTGATATTTCATTCAGGGGTCACCACAAGGGCGGATGAAATAATAAATTGCTTGCATTATCTTAAAATAACCAAATAGTGATATTCCTATATATCAAAAACTCCCATGCAATAAATTATACATGAAGATAATAAGGAAAAGGTTAAAAACTACCTTGATGTATTTCAACTGGTTTAGTGGGAATGCCATGGTTTCAATACTGTTAACCCCATACATGCCTAGTTATATAGGTAAGGCAGTATAAACTGGTACTCTTCATAGCTATCACCAATTTAAAAAAGGATTCCGATACTGTTCTGATTCCATATTCTATATGGATACCAATATTCTATTAGCAGTAGCGCGCAGTGCCTTCTAAGCAATTATACCTAGCTTGCCCTGAACATATATACAATAGATATCTATTAAAATTTAAACATATTTAATATCTAGCAAATTCTGTACTTCAGTAGTGTAGTTCCCGTGTACAAAGCGAACGTACCAGTATGTAGAATTTTGGATAGAACGTCCAAACTTCATTCCTATATTATATGAAATTACAATATCTTCTTGAATCAGAAATGGTCCATACGAAATTAAAACTGATTATCTCACTTCAGAGCATCAGTTCATATTATCAAGATAAGCTGAAACTTGCTATACTACCTTCAGCTATATTCAGGCTGAAACAAACCCATATTTATGATATTCGCATACAAACAATGAATCATTGTGTTGTTATAACAATCTCTCTGTTGTCCGTTTATCGTTCTCGTTTGAAAATAATTTTAATAATTATACTTTTAAATATACGTATTATATCATATTTGTCAGTGAAATACTTATTATGCTACCCGTTTTCTTTGTACATTAAAATTAATATTTTATTAGTTTATTTTTTGACATTCATTTTCATCACGAAAGTAAACAAACAATGGCAACTATCAAATGTTGCTTTGTTTATTAGGTGATTAAGGTAGGATTTTTCAATATATCGTTTAGCGAAATAAGTAGTATAATTGAAAACGGTAGACCGAAGTCAATTTTGAAACTATATGTAAATAGATTAAAGGTGGTTTTGCTAATTTAGATAAAAAAAGATACTAATTCTGAAGAATATTTATCGTGCACAGTAAAACTACAAAATTTTTGCTCTTAACCTATAAAAATTTGTATCGAAGGGCAACTAGCTATTGCGAATCGGAAACATAATGACAAAGAAATAAAAATCATTTAAAAAGGTTAATAGATACTGTTGTATTTTTAGGTAAGCAAGAATTAGATTTTTCACGGTTATAATTAAAGTCATAGTTCAATAAGTAGGGGTAATTACGTCGAAAGTTTATTTTTCTGAGTGCCTACAATTCAATTATTGGGACACATTTTCAATCTATTACACTTTCAATACTGTTTTCAAGGCTATCGGGGACGGTTGGGAGCGTAGACGCTTGCACATATATGTTATATCTATTACACCTTCTATGCCATTTTCAGGGCTGTTAGGGATGGTCATAAGCGAAGACGCTCATGTCGCATGTCTATATGATTTATTATATGTCTGTCCTTTCGCAGCTTACCCTACGCAGAAAGTACTTTTTTTTAAATTGAGCACATCTACAAACAAACAACTATATTAATAGAAGTACTCAAAAAAACCCACCAATCATACATAGCCCACGAGTCATTATATTCAAAATTGTTTACTAATTTGCTGAAGAATGTATTTAAGATGTTAGATTGAGATAAGTTTGGTGTCAGGATCTTTTCCACCCGCAATTTGTCAATAACATTGTGATATCCAATGACAATGAGAAAATTACATGCTTTTCAAACAATGTTAACAGTGGTGAATAACTGAATTACCCTCAAGATGAATTACTCAAAGGCTGAACTTATGGGTAATGAGGCCTGTGACAATATAAATAATTCTTGTACTTACTAATTATTGAACAAAAAATTATTACCTGTTCTTTGGGCGGCGAAAGATGTTTCATTTTGACGTGGTGCTTCAGTTTGTCTCGTCTTTTAAATGCTTTACCACAGTATGAGCACACAAACTGCCGGAAATCTGAATGCCTGATAAATGAAAAAGTATGATTTAAAAGAATAATTTTAATTTAAAAGTTTATGGTATCCAAGTCAAGGTAAATGTTTAGTGGCAATTTTACTACAATATATATTTTTTTAATATCACTTCACAGAATCTTCCTCTTTTAAAACTTGATTAGGCTTACAATTTCTCAAGTTATACCACATTTTAGAATGCTTACTATATTATACCACATTCTCTTTAATTAATTTTATAGTTAATACTACAGTAACTTTTCATAATTCAAAGCTCCTCTAAAAATAATAACAATTAATCTTAGCTTAATATTGACTTGGTTAACATGAATGGTCAAGGATTAGAATGCCTAGTGCACTGTAGTAAAATATGCCTGTTATGAAGTAATGTACAAAAAGTGGAATTATTAAAAATTTAATGTTAATAACTCAGAGAATTAATCTTTTTGTGAGTAATTGTGGGATTCGAAGTTAATATTAATCTTGAGTAGAAAAGTTATTAAAACATTTTCCTTGAATATAAATAATAGTTAATAACTTCCTATAAGTACATTGGAAATTTATTAAATTTAAAAAATCTTTTTAAGTACACATAGCGCTGATTTTTTCAACTCTACTCTATACTGCTAGTTTTATTAAGTTATATATTTATTCATTTTATTTTTGCAGAATATCATTTAAATAATTCAGCTTTTTAAATATTGATTTTTTAAAAGCTCATATTGATTATCGGAAATCATAATCAATGTGAGCTTTTAAAAAATCAATATTTAAAAAGCTGAATTATTTAAATGATATTTTATTAAATGATATTGCATTAATGACATAATTGTGCTTTTCTAGCTCAAAATTGATCTAGCCCAATATTTCTTGTACTTATATACTAATATTTCTTGTACTTGTCATTTAAAAAATAATGATATGCCACTTCTGTTATCCAATGTCTTTAAAATGTTCAATATCAGTTAAAAGTCTCATTTTATTGGTTTACTTTATTCTCAGAGTTTTTAAGATTTTTAAGTGTTATATCACTAAAGTTAAAATGCGTTACGTTAAATTAATTATTTCCGTCCATAATGTATGTACGACATTTTTTATTTCTTTTTATAACGTTTCCAAACATTTTGGAATGACAACAATTGATAAATACTTTGTACCGAGTGCAACTAAAGGACTGTGCAATTGCAATAAGACCTACCTCAGCATATGTAATTGCAATTTCTGTGCGATGGTGAAAACTGCACCGCACTGCTGGCAGGTATGTCTATTACTAGTTACGTGATATGTTCGAATATGCTTTCTTACTGCATTGTAGTTTGGGAAACGCTGTAATGAAAAAAGAATTATTACTAAAGGAACAGCTACATTTACCCTGAGACTTAAGTTTTCAAAATTTATTTTTTTACTGTATGAGGGAGTGAATTGCAACATGCTGAATATAAATGTAGCCACTGAATAAGGAACTAGAAAAAAGGGTACAATGAGTGATTTATGGAAAAATGGACAAGAATATTTAAAAAGAACACTTTAGGTTGCACATTGGTGGCAAATTAATAAACTTTTGGTCACACTTCTGTAATTTTATCATGTAAAGCTTTATAACGAACATATTGTCATAAGTCAAAATTATTTATAATCCCAAAATTAGGTTTTCAAAAATAAATTTCCATATTCACTGGTAACATAACTTCAACAATGTTTACTATTTTCTATGTGTTAAAATACTGATAACTGAAAAACATGTAACGAAAAGTTTTTATTTCTTTTGCTTTTAAGCAATCTCTATGTTTCTTGCACAGTCTCTATGGTGATGATAGTGATGAATGCCAAAATTTTAAGATATAGATTTACACTATATATATAGAGTTGACATTATGAAGGGATTTACAACTTTATATCCTAAAATATGAAATAAAATTATGTTTTAAAAATTTGAGGCAAGTAACACTTTTTTTTATTCAGGGGTATAGTTTATTTTTAAAAGAAAGTCTCTGGATGGAGCCTCCAAATAATAGTTAATAATAATCAATAATAAAGAACAACAGTCAATAATAAAGAACAACAGTCAATAATAAAGAATGCCCCTGGATAAAGCCTTCAAAAGAGAAACATTTGTCTCAAAGAACACTATTGTATTATTTTTATATCTAAAAATGCTTAGAGGAAAAAGTTTAAATAAAAATATATATGTATTAACTTCACTTCATATTCGTGTATATTATGAATCAAAAGTAGTTATGACAACATCTGTACCTGAACAGATGTCAGTCAGTCTATTTAGTTATTATGAAAACAATTTTACAAACATAGTTTGTTATACGCAGATACCGTAAAGTCTAAGAAGTCCCGTAAGCTTGGTGAGATTAATCAAATATATGGAGTAATATTTATACTCTACTTTGCAATAACTTACCTTTGTACAATGTATACAATTAAAGAAGTCATCTTCAGTCTTATGTTTATACACATGTTCCTTCAGTTTTGCCTTATGGTTTATGACTTCTGAACAAAGAACGCATGTTTTGCAATTTTTGTTTTCATTGTTCGTTGCATTGCTACCAGTGTTAGGAACGTTATTTTCGTTGGCGTCTCGATTGACATCTAATTTGTTATTAACATTGTCAGTTGCGGACTCGGTGACTGATAATGTGGGATCATCCATATTCAATTCAGAAGTTGGAGTAGTTTCAAAGATGCCGCTGTCAACAGACTCCTGTTTCATGGGCTTAGCTGTTACCTTACTGCCGTGAACATCATTAACAGAGTTGTCTATTGCAGTTAAAACTTTATTGTTATTGGGAATTGAAATATTATTGTGTTCTGTAAAAATGTCTCGGTCAGATTTTTCCTCAATTTTATTGTTTATTTTATTCCTGAAAAAGAAAGAGAGAATAAGTTTGTTGAGTTGATTTAGGCCCATAAAATAAATAATAAACATTTTCCAGAAAATATTTAGGTAAAAATTTAGAAACATGCTACACAAAACCAGTGTGGGGAGTGGGGTGTTAAGGATGGTAGGTGTAATCACCTCTAGTACAAACATTTAACTGTGGAGAAGTAAAATTTTTTTAAAGTCTTATTAGTAGTATGGTCTGCCCGGCCCGGGCAGGACCGTACCAATAAAACTGTATAAAGTATGTTTGTCTCTACATAAGAACAATTTATTTTAGAGTATGGAAATCAATTCAAACTTTCATACAAAAACAAAGTGGTGATGTCATGTTCTTTACATGTTTACCATAGTGATTTGATTACTGATAGTTATTTGTTGTTATTTTATAAAATACAATTTTGTGAAATCTTTATTAAAAACTTTGAGCAACTTAACCACCCCTAACTATCATTTTCTCTTGTCATTGGATTTCAAATGTCTTCAGTGTTAATACTGAATCGACAGTATCAACATTTTCAAAATTAATTTTCTCAAAAAATACATCTCCGTAAATGGAAAATAGTACCATTGCCATGGCAAAATAACCACCTACCCTACTCTTACTCGCCTCTCCCTGATTCAGGTAGCAGGCTTCTAAATTAAACCCAATTTCTAATTCAAGTGACTGGTGGAGGGAGCAATTCAATGCAATTTTAAGAGAATACTCTTAAATATACATAAAATTTAATGCATTAGAACAAAAAATAAAAAAATTCTTCAAAGACACTGGGAAAAATAATTTGTTACAATATTTTGAATTAGTTGGATTTTAGAAAATGTTACAAATTGCATAGATTCTGTTCATTCAAAATTGTCGAAGGGAGATTGGTGGGCATCAGAAATGTTTAATGCCTTACAAACTTTGTGCTTTCCATTCATTAAATCACTTAAAATGAGGTACTTTATAGCCTTGTTTAGAAGTCATAATAAAAGAGAATATGGAAAGGTTTACCAAAAATATAGCCTGCATTTAATGGCTTTGAGTGGGAATGACAAGTTGTATTCGGAGACTGCTGATAAAGATGCTGCATAATCAGAAAATACTAATATAAACTATAATGAAAATATTTAATACTTACTCATTACCGCACTTATTTTCATGTGTTCGCATGTGCCGTGTTAAGCTGTAAATGAAAAGGTACATAAGTAATGAATTTTTTTATTTATTTACTATTAATTAAGTTCAAGGCAGTGACAATTTTCAAAGTAACCAAAGCGAATACATATTGTTGACTTGAGTGAACGAACATATTGCCATTGATGAAAGTCTTACAATGCAATAGCCGACTCTCATGTGGACTGAGGATAAATTCTTCAAAGACTAAAGTAGTACCTAGACCAAAGTAGTACCTACATGTCGAAAGCATCACTTAGCTTTCCAGCTTTTAGGCACAAAATGCAATAAATTTATCAAAAAGAAAAATAGGCATAGTTGGAAAAATGTGTAAAATACAACGTTAAGAGGTTTGTATTCACATTTTTCTTAAATTAATTTAGAATTCATTAGGGAAATATCAAAAATGCCTTTGGCCTCAGGGAATCCACGCCTCTTATAAACGTACTACTTTGAAAGTGTCTAGATATCCAGAAGTTTAAGAAAGCCAAAATCTTATACGTTGTTGCTTTTTTCCACAATTCACGTAAATTTCTGAAAAATTTATTCAATTACCATGCGCAATTTCTATATAACAATGTGTGGGATTAGATGACTTGGCAGCCTGGATTTTTTTTATTATATATATGGTTAGGTTGTTAGGTAGTCACCCATGGGCCTTTGTGATGAAAGAGTCTTCGTTTTTAGGGTTCGGTACTTCAATAGGAAAAAAGGAACCCTTATAAGATTGACACAAATAAATCAAAACTTATAGTACTTCCTGAAGACCTAAAATCATGAAATTTGGCAAGAAGCAAGATCTTACAGCACAAGTAAAGGAAACAATTCGAAAATCCTTAATTTATAGTTATCACATAAAAAATATTTTTATTAAATATGCGTCTGTGAAAGATATAGCAGGCAATATATTTTCGTTTTAAAACAATTTAAATGTAAATAGTTTAATTGGAATATTGTGAACTATTAAATGATTATAAATGCCTAAAGGTGTACGGAACCCTTGTAGTGCGAGTTCCACTCATGCTTGACAGGTTTTATTTCCACATTCATTACAATTTACATTTCGTAATATTCAGTCAGGCAAAGTGATATTTTTATCGCAAACAGGTGTAAATTTTATTGGTTAATAAAACAATTTACGAACTAATTTAATGGGAGAATAACAATAGTTTCTAACCATGATCATTATATAATAACAATAGTTTTTGGGCATGACTATTTATTAGTTTTTAATATTTATATTCAATCGCATGCCGTAACCCATCAAGTTTAGTCTCAGAAAAATACACTCGTGAGGACAATTTCTTTTATAGGAGGAATTGTATACGCTGATTACCTCGGATGCTAAGAGGTGGCCGAGAGTCGAAACGCAACCGTGATTGTATTAATACATATTATAGACACTAAATGAAGTGCATTCGCAGAGATTCGTTATGACGCACTTGCAAAAACAAAATGGATTATGAGAAAGCATAGTGTACTAAACGGAAAATAATATAATATTAGAAAGAGAAGCAATGCAAGCAATGCAATAAACTTTTTTCTCCATTCAGATATGTATATTTGGTAAAACAAAATTATTAGTTTTTGTTTTGAAGACAGTATTGGTTGTCTTGAGTCAGTATGATTATCTATCTGTCTGCCTGTTATTACAAACGAGAAACCTAACAATTGCATTGAAGTGGCCATATAAATTTGTACGTAGGACTAACAAATCTGAATTAATCCGAGGACTCAGGTAGTATAATTATTTGCGACATTCATTATTTATATGTTCTCAAGGGTCACACTCAAAAATGTTTGAAGACACACGCAGCCCGCTCTCATTAGGTATGCCACATGTATGAAACTCTGCGTGTCCTTCGGGTGCACACACACTAAGCAATATAAACCACTTTTAACCTAATCAAATGCGGCGCGAGGACGTCAGGAGGCGTTAGAGGCGCACTGACCTGTCAGTATATGAAAATTTGAAATACACTCGACTTTTGTCATTCTCCAATATTGCTCTCTGGATTTTTGGCATTTCATAAAATCATTTTGTATTTTATAAAGTTTATTATACTATTATGTGTTTTATAATGTCTTGTTCGTTGTGTTAAACGTGTAATATTTTTAAGTTTCATTGTAATTAAAATGGTGAATGTTGTTCTAAGCACAGTATACAACAGTTCGAGATTAAATTTACTAAGATTGCCATCAAATTACTGTAAAATAAACACAATCAAAATGATCTGGGCATAAAAAGAAATGATATGGGGCCAAAGGAAACACTACTTTTAAATTAAACGTTGTCAAAAGATTTCTACTTGAAGCAATGTCATTTAATAAGACACGCAAACATTATTAATTTTGATAAACAATATGACTGATAGATTTATGATAAATATATTTTGTAATAGATAGGATATGTTATTTAATAGTATTTCTCAGTGATATAGGTATGATATCAGCAAAGATATTGGCATGCGAGTATTGGCCCACTCTCTTGATGGCCCTAGCATTCCAACACCTTTGGATATTGGTATTGAGGTGCAGGTTCACAGTGATGTAATTGTATATTTATGCAGTGTATTTTTTCTGTGAAATAGAGTATTTTGTGTATTTTTATACATTATTTAGTTTTTAAGAAATATTTTAATGATTACTCAAAAATTAAGTATTTGGGATTACTTTGTAATAATTTAATTTTCTGTAGAACTAACATTTAATTAAACTATTATTTCTATTGGAATTTGTTGGTATTATTTTATTATATGTTTTTTATGTAATAGTAATATTTATAAATCGTTCGAAACACTTCATCTTACATATGTGAATTTCTCTTAAATATAACCTATATTATTTAAGCTATGTGTGTATACAGTGTAAATGTGTACACTAATAACAATTACATTTTTCCATCACAAATACCAAATAAATCAATGTTAAATTACTAAAATGAATGTTAGAAAAAAGTTTACTATACCCAAAGTTTCTCTTTTGAAATGGGGTATAGAAAGTTATTAGCAAAATGCAGGCATGTAGTAGAGAAAGATAACTGCTGTGTTAATGCCGCTGCTACGGTTATGTTATTTGATAACTCAAATTCTAGAAGTTATTTGTTTATTATGTTTTGACTCAGATAAATCTGATAATCTGGATGCAAATTGTCCAACCATATTTGTAACCTATCACAAGGTTGGTCAATTTAGTAAATAATTATGACTGTGTCACATTTCTACTTGTGCGATTCTCACATTGCCTCATTTCGATGAAAGTTTGGTTTGGTGGAATTTTCACCAGTCCACTAGTTTCCTTTTCAGGTAGGTAACCCTAAAAATGATTAAGTTCTACTACAAAGAATGTGACAGTGTCTTCAAAGAATAGAAACCATCTATGCACCAAAATTGAAAATAATATTAAGATCTTTTACCAGTGGCTGGATTTACCCGAAATAAACGCAATAAAAAATATCTGTTCGGTGATAAATTAAATGTAAATTCACTCTGTCGCAGCTACATGCCGTCCTTTGTAGAATGAGGATTTTTTTAGAAATCTGGTCTGAAAATCTAGTAAAAAAACATGTCTTAATTTTGTCATGCTATGATAATAACGAAGATATAACAATAAGAAAAAATAATTTCAAAAACACCAACAGTCAATTTACATAAAAAACAATAAGGAATATTACCTAAAACCACGTGGAAAAACTTTATTGCAGATTTCACATTTGTGTATGTTGTTATTGAATTTCTTCTTTGGTTTTTTTCCCACACCTGTAGTCAACTGAAATATAAAGCAATTGAAACATGTAATTTTAATGCCAGTCATGAGATATTTCAAATAAACCAGGTGGAAAACAACTTATTATACTTATGAGGTTCATCTAGAAAGCTTCAGAATTTCTGAATTAGATACTAAAAAGTGTAAATTATTCTACAATAAAGCATTGTGGTTGACCAGTGACAGTCATAAATATAATGAGTTAATGGTCAATAAAAGAAAAAAAAGTTGCAGATTTTTTTTTAAATATTCAAGATGTTTAAATTATGCACTTTGAAATGGGAGTTTTAAGATGCGATTAAAAGCATTTTATAGTTATTTGACAAAAGCAGTTGATTGTCAAAGCGATTACAATTTTTAGTGTTCTGTGGCAAAATTGAACACTAATGGAATCACTTCAGTGTCCATCCATCTGTCCGTCACTCTGTTAAAAGTGATTTTTTCAAAAGTATGCATTAAAATTTTAAATTTAGCACAGAGATTAGAGACGAGATATACATAAAAATCATTTTCGATTCTGGGGGTTAGTTTCAGGGAAGAATTTGGAAATAAAAACAATATTTCTTTCAAGGTTATTGTGTGGGCGTCAAACAAAAAGTTACTTATGCACAAATTCAAAATACATATGATGTATTTTTAAAAACGCTTAAAAATTGCAGTGCCTCAGCCTAATCACCAAAAGGATGGCTCAGAAAAATCTGAAAAAATTATGTACATTGGGAATCAGGTTTGAATTGAAAAAAAAATTATTGGGATTGAAAAATTCTAGCATGGTTTATTGTGACAAACAATATAATTGTTTAATTCCTTATAACTGCTGAACGAATAGTTCTAGAGAAAAAGATTTTTCACAAAAAATACTTCAACAATATAACAAACAACTTTGTCTTTATACGATTTTCAAAATTTTTAAGTTGACCCCCCACACGGCAGAAGCGCGTAGCGTAGTAGATAAACACCTTTTAAGAAATAGTAGGAGTTCATTAATATTTACGTGGGAGGCTGACGGTACAGAACACTAATTATGCGAGAATAGCTTGTATGAGTGATTGTTTTTACAATTAAATGAAACTATGTGATGTAGTATTATTTCTGCTTTCTTTAAGTTCTTTACCACGACCTAGGTTTCGTTGTATTACAACATCTTCAGGTGAGCTATTAGCAAAGATTAACCTTTGCAATTTACTATAGCTATTTGATTAATCTTTGCTACTAGCCAACCTCAAGATGTAATACAACGAAACCTAGGTCGTGGTACAGAACTTAAAGAAAGTAGAAATAATACTACATCACATAGTTTCATTTAATTGTGAATAATGAATTTCTACACAATTAACGCCAAATATGTTCAATGATTGTTTTTTATTCGAGGATGTAATCTTTCTGAAATTACAGTGATGACGCTTTTAAAAAAGTAGGGAGAGCTTCATCATAATAGTATGCAATTGATAACAAATGGTAATTTATTTTTAAATTTTGTACCATTCATAATTTTAATCTTACACTTAGATATGTTAATTTTTAAACAGATGTCAGTCTTATATACACTGACTTCATTCATTATATCACTTCAGTGCATCTCATGTATTTATAAAATTGAACAGATTTTCGTATCCAAGTATTCACTAATGGTCTTCCTACAACAAAAGCAACTCGTTTAAAACATCTGAGGCCGTTTCTTTACTTTGGTAAAAGGTATGTCAGAAGACAACATTTTTAGAGTTACTTAGGCATTTTTATTTTATTTTGTAAGTTTCAACTTTGTATGCGTAGTCAATAAAATCAATCGTTAATTATATAAGCACTGTCGGTATCGGAGCTGCAACACTCGTTGTTGGACATCATTGTGGAAAACATGATGATGACTCGAAAAAGGTTCCAGGCATTGATAGGATCGATAATAGATTACTTAAAGTCATATGAAAAAACACAGTGCATGAGATACTTGCGGTCTTTAACCGTTGTCTTCACACAGGCCACTTTCCGAAGTATGGAAAGTGGGAAGGCTTAAGGTCATATTGAAGAGTAAAGGGAAATCGCCTAGCGATCTAAAATTTTATAGACCCATTATGCTCCTTCCGGCCTTCGGGAAGTTGCTCGAGTGAGTATTGGTGGCGCATCTACTGGCGCAATTTTCTCATTCGCCGGGTTCCGTTAGACAATTTGGTTTCCGTTCTGGAATGTCCACATCTGATACGATTTCCGTCGCCTTCTCTTGGGTCGATACGTGCCCAGATAAATACATTCTAGGTATTTTCTTTGATATCTCCAGCACATTTGGCAATGCCTGCTGGCCGGTCATCTTGTCAGTTGCTAGAATCCCAGGTAGTGGCAGTGGACCTCTGCTGGATTATTATCGATTATTTCTGTGATCGTGTTGTCTTTCGCAGGATACAGTCATCGAAATCAGGAAAACGTTGACCAGGGGCTGCCCGCAAGGCTCGGTCCGTGGACAAATTTTGTGGATCGTGATGTTCGATGGTATACTTGCAATACCCCTTCAGGGATGCGGTACCATCGTTTATGCGGATGACACTCTGCTGTTGGTTGGAGGAGCGAGCCGAAGAGAGATAAAGAACCAGACAGCGGACTCCCTCACCAAGTTACATGACTGGGGCAGCAAGAACAAGCTTTGCTTCGCCTCACAAAAGTCCGAGGCTGTCCTCTTCAAGGGCAGGCTGGCGAGGGAGCTGTCTGTGATGATGGTTGGTGTTAGGATCAGTGTGCAGGATCAGGTAACCTATCTGGGCATGGTCCTTGGTCCACGGCGTAGCTTTTTGCCACAGGCGTGGTACATCGGGAAGAGGGCTCGGATAGCCTGCCATGCCATGGCCCGGCCTGTTGAATAATTCTACTCTCAAACTGATGTATATGGCAATATACTTCAGTATGTTGGCCTATGCACCTTCGGTTTGGGCTCAGTTGTGTATTAGGGTCAACAGGTTAGACGGGTTAACCTGCTACTGGCGCTGATCAAGGCTTACAGAACCTGTTCAACTGTTCACTGTGTGAATGAGTTGCCAGTTTTGGCGGGTCTTCTACCTGCCGACCTTGCAATCAAACAAGGTAAGAGTTCTGTTGCGGGTCTGTTAAATTTTGACTTTTTGGCTGGCGAATCCCTTGCTGAAAGAAAGAGACGTATTGTAGGAATCATCGTCGCTCATTGGCAGTCTAGGTGATCCTCCCCTGATTCAAAGGGAAAAATGACCAGGCTGTTCTTTCCCGATGTGTCCGAGAAGCTGAGTAAATATTAGTAGGAAGAGTAGCTGACTATACCTCATAGTTTCTAATGGGACATGGCGTATTTCGTGCCAGTTTGAATAGATTCACCCGTAGAGACAGTCCGGCGTGTACCCGTGGTTTTGAGATACTGCAGTGAGCATGACAACGCGCGCACAGTTTTGTTTGAGAGCATATGTCTGAATAGTAGAGTATCGAATAGTAGAGAACGTGGTATTCTTTAAACTGATGAAGTTCGATTTTGATATGACTTTTGTTTTTAAATTTTCTATCACGTAAATTATTAGACAGAGAGCAAAACAGATGGTAATTAGATGATTAAAGATATGGAGAGTATGGTGGGTGAAGTAGCATACTCTATCCAAGTGAAAGTAGTTTTTCACACATTAATTTTGCTACGTGGGGTCGAGCATGTAAAAAATAAACTTTGTTTTGATTTGAAGAAAGTTTAGTGGTGACTTTGCTCAATTGTTGCCAAGACCAGATACGCCTCTCATTAGTACAATAGGAACTCCAAGCACACATTGGCTCTCCTCTGAAGTTGAAAGTGTGGTAGCCAAATGGAATAAGTTGAAAGTGTGGTAGCCAAATGGAATATTTCACTTCTTTCTCAAAGCATGAAGTTGTTTTTCCCTTGCAGTATAAGAGCATGAAAAAAGCTCTGCCAAACAATGCGAACTTTATCTGGGATCTGTTTCAATAAGGCCCTTAAATTTTTCTAAATCAATTTGTAGAAGTTCGCTTTGGATTAAATTTATCAGACAGTTCAAAATTCTCTTCTTTGAATCTTTAGAACCAGTGCTTGACTGTATCGTAAGAGGGCCCACCTTCACCTGTCATTGTGTATATATTGTGTGAAGCTTCCCGGTTTTTCGCCCTAAACAACATTCATGAAGCATGCTGATTGCCCAATTGCAATCTTAACAGAAGTTCGTATTCATCACTCTTTATGTACAAGAAATATTCTAGAAGCTTCTATAACATTCCAGAAATCAGTCAAAAAAACTGGCAGGTATATAAGTAAACAAGTTTAAGCATGGTTATATCAATCTCAGCGATAATAGGTGTGACGGAGGCCATCATAAGTGACCATTGAAGATAACATCAATGCTTTGTGACTCAAAATAAAGGCTGACAAGAGAGTAATCTATAATCAGATTCAGGCAAGTTTAGTGATCGCTATGACTCAGGCACAGGATATCCTAAATGAATATTGATTTGGCTGAAGCTCAAAAACACTGTAAAGGGTGACAAAAACTGTATATACTATAATGAATTCGAAACTAAGAAGTAGTCTGCACAGTGAGTGTTTCCTTCCTAAGAATTACCTACAAATGTGAAGAAAGGATAGTGCTGGAAAAACAATTGGTTGTCTCGTTCTTCAGAGGGACATGTTATTATGCAACAACTGTTCTGGAATATATAAGACCAGTTATCGGACTGGTATGCCAGCAATTGTTTGCCTGTCGTTTCACAAAAAATTTTAACAACACCCTCACTGTAGAACCCTCCTTCATCATAACAAAGTCTCTGCATACTCAGCCTGACAAACGACCAAATATTTGATTATGTCCAGTGTAGAAATTATGGGTATAGTCCCTCCCTTGTGCCATGCACTTTTCTATTTATGCCCTAGATTAAAGATAAACTGCAAGGAATTCTACACCCAAATGCCAAAGGAGCACTGATTGCTATTTAAAAGGCCATGGAAAAATGGGCTGACTACGTCTCTCAATGGTTCTTGTTAGTTGCTTCCATTTTGGATATTCTAAAAACTTTAGTGTTAACTTTTCTACATCACAGACTTTTGTATAGCACATTACTGCTTGAAAAAATAATTTTTAATGCGACTTTTGGATGTTGATATTGATGTAAAATACCTGAAGGAGAATTATAAGAATACTAACCAAAAGGAGAATTATAAGCATACTAAAAACTGTC
The DNA here is from genome assembly GCA_039881145.1 of Druceiella hillmani. NCBI lineage: Eukaryota > Metazoa > Arthropoda > Insecta > Lepidoptera > Hepialidae > Druceiella > Druceiella hillmani. Next base: position 35,908,250 of record JAYKKI010000014.1, on the reverse strand, counting down.
AACTATATCTAGAATTAGTTACTTAAAGTCAAGTACATTAGTGTATAAGTAAGCATACAGTACCTGGGTGTCATCATGAGTGTCCAAATGAGCTTGAAGTTCAGATGATGATGCAAATCGGCGGAAGCATTCATAGCAAGGCCATTCCAATGTTGGGTTAAATTTGTCTGTAAAATAAAAAATATATAGATTAATGGTATTATTTCCATAAATTTTAAATATCCAGAATTATTTAGAGATAGTTTTCATGTTTCTTTTTATACATATTTACATATATATATGTGTATGTAATATATATATATATATATATATATATATATATATATATGAAACGGAATACTTTTCAACAGATTTCTGATTAGCAAAGTCTTCCTGCCAATTGGTTAAATGGCTAGTTGGGCAAAGTTGCGTTGCATTATTATATACGACTTAGAGGGAATAGTCTAATGCTAAATGTAAAGTGATAATAATATTACATTTCATAGAGTTCACCAAACCTTCCATTGTCAATTCCAATTTTCCCAGTTTAGATTTAAACATACTCCAAGATTGGATATATTTAGCGCTGTAACCTATCCTCAGTTCCGACCTGGCATTAATTGGATTCACCGAGGCGGCAAACAATTCTCCTTTCTGCTGGTCAATCCACAGGTTAGCTGTCTTGGCATCTGCATATCTCAAATATCGCATCCAATTTGATTTATCTGAAAAGCATCCGAGAGATTTCATAACATTTAATATGGGCTATACAATTATGATTGCAAATAATGTATGGCTTCAAAAAGTCAATATTTCACCGCTCAGTGCTCCACCATTAATTGTGATAAGTATGAACATATCACCGTTGAAGGAAATTATAATTAATCTTAAATTACTCTGAGAAGGCTATTGTGAGTGCAAATTATGCATTATTTTTTTTCTATGGTTGGTCCGTTTTGAGCATTCTCCTTTATGAATTAAAATTGAATTTTGAAAATGAAAAAATACAGTTGTTTTTTGTATCAAATAATGGAAATACATAGCGATATCTTAGTGCAAGACTGGGATATTAAAAATAACAATGTACACGCCAACATGAATGACTTCTAAATGTTGTACAGAAATAATTTTAAAATATTGGTTGTTTTGAACTATTTTAAACTATTCATACACCAAGTCAATTTTATTTATTTATCAACTTTTATACATGGTACATATGGAAACTTATTGCTACATGAGCAATCTCTTTCAGTCAACCATAACAATTGGTATTGTAATTTAGTTAGTAGACTATAAGAGATTTTACAATGAAAATGATATATAGTAAATTAGACAAAACAAAAATTAAAAGAAATACAAAAGTATAATTAATACAAACTATTGACATGTTTTGGGATGGGAAAGATCTTCAGCCATTTGAGAAGTGACCTGTATTCAGAAATATTATCATATTTTCTGAGGCTGAAGATGTACCGGATACATAATTTTCCATCAATGTAATGGAAAAGCTACACACAATACCCTCTCCCCCTCTTATTAAAGTACGTTGGAGGATTTTAAATTGAAGTCTCGATGTTGCCCCGATGTGTCAATATTTAGACAAAACTAGGTAAAACAAAACATGCGTTTCAAACAAATTCTCCTTACCAAATTTAATATAGATAATTTAAGTAATCAAACACTCACTGTCATCAGATACATCAATTTGAAATGTTCTGCCGTCCTCTTTTTTGACTAGGAACACAGGCTGCTTCCCATTAAGCAACTTCTCAATTTGAACATCTAATTCATTCGGAGTCAATTGTCGCCAGAAACCTATAATGAAAAAATAAATTAGTTGCTATAATAAAAATAATTAATGAAGCTGAAAATAAGTGCACAGTGCCAAAAAATTTCAATTTCAATTTGTCAATGGAATAAAAAACTATAATAAAACACTAGATGAATACATTTCGTTGAACACATATTAACCGTTTGAATGCCGACAACAAAAACAAAAGATTTCTTTGGCATTTTTAAGTATATATGAGTAAAAAACCATGGCACTAAAACGGTTAATACAAAAAACTATTCATTTTATTCATTAGATGCTGGTTTTGCATACATCACACAATTCTATGAATACAAAAGACAAATTTTGAACTCTGATTTAAATCTCATTACTTTCAATATATACCTAGTTGTTCAAGAAGTTTTGTCATTGAATAGAGATGGCGTTGTGAGATTCGTCATTTTATTTTTAAAAAGATGGTACTACTGTTCGACGAACACATGTGAAGTTTGATGTAGACCTGTCAACTCATTCATATATTTACAGCTGTTCAAAGTTGATGAGTCATAGTATTTTTTTACCATGAAAAAAAATTTAATATTGTGCAGTGATAAAGTTTTTATTTTTGGAAGGTGTGGCTCTAAAACAAATTCATGAACGATTGTTAAAAGTATGTAAGGACCCTTCTCCTTCAATTTAGAACAGTAGAAAGATGGGTTGCTGAATTTAAATGTGGTCGTACAAAGTGCATCAACACCAGAAATCATAGCAAAAGTATAGGATATGTTTTTGGAAAATCGTCGATTAAACTGAGAGAGATTTAGTAGAAACCCTTCATTAACCTTTTCACCGCTAAGCGATTATGTCAACAATAAATCCACCACCCCACCAATCAAAAGATTGCCATTTAAATAAACTGCCAATAACCTGGACTAATCACAAAGGTACATTATTTCAATCAAATGCGAGCACTGGGCCTTAATTCGGTCTATCATTTATTAATTTTGGAAGGTGTTGTTTCAGACCTACACCTTTCAAAAATAAAATGTACAAAAGTACATAAGCATTTATTGGTTCAGGCGTTTTTACCTTTATATTTTACGGCAGTATTGATTTTGAATTTGTACATTGCTTACACTTATGTCGTTGCGAAAACGTGGTACTATTGTATGTTATTCAAAATTGTGATAGTTATTGTAAAATGAGCAACTTTGGTAGGTTTTTAATTGTTTATATATTTTAATAAATTAATATAAACATATTTTATACATATAATATATATATATGTATATATATATACATATATATATATACATACATATATATATACATACATATATACATATATATATACATACATATATATATACATACATATATATATATATATATATATATATATATATATATATATATATATTTTGATTTTGTAGCAGTAATCTGAATTGACTTACTCTCACCTACCTATTAGTGTTTTGAACAAAATGAGTAGGTAAGTACATTTTATTATTTAAATTAAATCCCGTTTCATAATTTCAGTTGGAAGTTTCAGGTTTTTTATATGCAAAAAATGTAGAGGTATACTCTTTGACAAAACAACCTCCATCACTTGAAACTTAAAATTTTATTCAATTATAGTCGAATTTCGACCATCAGGCGACTACTAGAACAATAAAAAAATCTTCAACAAAAATACAACACACATATTTATATTTAACTGAGTGTACGTGAGTGCATATGGCGTGCGATACGCCTGGTGATGGACTCATGTTCGTTTGAATTTTAATTAAACATTTTTGATCAAAAAATCTGTTTTCGAGAAATGTTATTAATTATTTCTCTGTTTTCTAAAAACTTCTGTAGTTATCATTATTTTCAACAGATTTCGGATAGGTTTTCCACTACAACAATTTACATTGCTTTTGTTAAATGTTTTATCATCCTATTATTGTGCAAAAAGACTTTCATTCATTTAGACCTCCTAGTATAAGATATTTCATGGCGAAGAAAGACAGTAGTCAAGCTGGTGAATTAAGCATATGATATTTAGTTATATAGAATGTAGACAATCTAATATACAAATACGTCATCAATTGTTCAATGATTATAATAATTGAAACTTGTTAGATGAGATGAGATAATATAAGTTTAATTGAAACTTATTAAATGAGATGTTATTACAAGTATATTATTACAACTAAAAAGATAGTTATGAACTCTAGGAAAGCAATAATGCGTGTTGAAAGTTAATAAAGAGAAATGTTACTTACATCAATTTTAAGCACAGTAAAAAGGGATAGTATCAAGAGTTCCAATTTGAAAAAAAATTGTTTCTACTTATTTAAAACTTGTGACTTACAGTGATTAGGGAAAAACAGATTTTCCATGGAGCGTTCGCGCTATGCAACGTTTGCTCCATAAGATGGGATATAAGTAGCAAAATGTAAGCATAAAATACTTAAAAAAAAACAAGTGAAATTGTTTAAGAAATATTTTATATTGTATGTGGACAATGAATTTTGTTTCCTCTTGCTGTGGTCGTTCAGGTGTAAGGAATAAACAAGTCTACACTTCGATCAATTAAAAGTTTTGAGTCAGAACTAAGAAGTTTAGCATCATACGAAACATTTAATAAAGTAAAAAGTTCAGTCATGGAGACCAAAATTACTAATTATTTTAATGTTAAAGAAATATACATTCAATAGAGGTTCTTTTGTAGACAGAGGTTGATTTCAATGGATTTTTTTAATTAAAAGGTATATTTTTTAGTTTCAAATGCATTCTTTCATTAAACCTTGGAACATGTTCCATACAACCCCATACAAATGTTCGCCTAGTATTTGCAAATTTGCTAATCTAGGCACTTTTAAGAAACGTAAACCGCGTAAATAATAAGAGTGGATTGTAATTACATGTTTGATATATTCGAAGGCTATCATTGTGTACAACTTCGAAAATCCGATTACATAAAATGGTAACACCATTTAAAGGAATACGATTATTTATGTAACTTGGTGTTGCTATACCACTGAATAAACTATGGCTACCGAACAGGTTACCTGAACTATTGGTGCTAGAAAATAATATAAAAGAAAAAATTTTGTTTGTCACCATATCATACATTAGTGAATTTAATCTGACTGGATTAGTATGAAATGTGACCTAAATCTAACTGATTAGTACTAAAATTAAAAAGATAGGAAAGAGAATAACATTTCTGGGATTATATCTCCGATACAAATGTCTCTGACATAATGAAATTGCCCCACTGCACAGATCGCAGCAGATGATGGGAATCTGCAGAACTGCAGAAAAGTTGGAAGTAAGAGGGATGAATACAAAACAGATTGACTTGTCAAATTAATGACTTGATTATAAACGTGAGTGCTTCTAAAGCCACTTCTACTATAAATCATTTTTCAAAACGAGACTCGAACAATTACAAATTTCTATTCAATTGGTCGACATCATAATTAACAATCCATTGACTAAAATACCTAAAATGAAACAGTATCGTGGTGTTTACAAAGTTACACAAAGCCAACTCGTTGGCATTTTTATTTCTTTTGGAATTACTATTTTACTACTTTCTGTACTTTCTATTATTATATTTGTTGCGTAGTTTAGTTCAATATTGTTATTTGAAGCAGTTGGATTATCATGGATTATCGTTTATTTCTTCAGAACAGTTTACTTCTTCAGAATGAGGATGGTTTTTGAATTATTTGTTGACAATTTTATTTTATTTATTTCACTAAATCTTCTCGATTTCTTTTGTTATTTGTGATCTTGTATATTGTTAGCAGTTGTATGGCACCCAATTGCAGTCACAATTGGGTATTTGACTGTGGTCGATATGTTTTGTAAAAATGTTTTAAAACTGCAGAGTAGGTTTAAAAAAACCTTGTGATCAAAAAAATAATGCATATAACAAACAATTAATTGAAACTTCTAAATAGGAAAAAGGGTAAATTTTTTTGTTCTTCAAATTTTTTGTCTCTTATTATTCTTAATTTATGAAACAACTTAAGTTAATTAAAGAACAAATATCTTTAATTAATAGTGTTTAAAATTGAATAGCTAAACAACTAATGCAAAAGAAAATAGCCTTTATATGATTCTTGACAATTTGATAAGAGATCTTCAACTCTTCTATAATAACAATGTTTTAGGAAATTCACCTATGTTTTCCATAATAAAAATGTTTTAAACTAACCTTCAACTGGGCCAAATCTAATTTTGGGTGGAAGTCTGCGGCGTGTGAAGACGCAACCAGATATGGACATTGAGAGGTAAGCAGAAGGTAGTGAAGCTCTTGCTCTACATGGCACACTTACGTTTGGTATACAAGCTGGAAAATAGATTATTGAAAACTGTTACTGCATTAAATATAGAAAAAAAAATATTCTTTACATTGCTCAATTACAAATAGTTTTGAGATATATACAAGTCAAAGTTAAGTCATGGAAAAGTACCAACATGGGCAATGGTATTATATACTGCCATACACACTTACAACATAGTTCTTAGTGTGTGTGTGTCTATATATATATATATATATATATATATATATATATATATATACACTCTTGCATAAAAATCGGGCGGTTTTGATTTTGTCATATTATTAACAAAATATTATTTATTAAGATGCTGTATTAATTGTTACTGGCAGGTATAGTGTATTCTGGCACATAAAGACGAACGTTCTAAATTTGAAATTTATTCTTCTTGAATGAAAATTCTCTTTCACTGACAAAAACGTATTTTTTGCCGGTAAATGAAATCCAACTCTTTTTCATTTGTTACATTTTTTATTTTAACGAATAAATTTTAATTACATTTCTGCTGTTTGCTACATTAGTTCACTTCAGTTTGCTGTTCTCAGTATGGTTGAAAAAACGATAAGAGCTAGTAAAATTATTGCGCTGCTTGAAGTAGGCTGTAGCCAATGTTGTGTCTCAGTAGTATAATGTGAGCCGATCCACCGTCCAAATGACCTGGCAATGATACCGACAAACGGGTTCCATCAGTAGAATTCCTGGTTCTGGAAGAAAACGGTGCACTGAGCTACGGGATGACCGCTTCATAGTAAGTCAAGCGCTACGAAATCGTCAAGTTACATACGTGGATCTCAAACATAACCTCGAGGACGTCAGAGGTATATGAGTAAGCCTATGGACAGTGAGAAGGAGTCTTTAGGCCGTCAATTTACGTAGTTATCGCCCAGCCCGGGGCCCTGCATTGCACCGTGAGCATCAAGTTGCCAGATTCGCTCAAAATTTTTCGCCATGGACTCAACAAGACTGGAATAGTGTTTTATTTTCCGATGAAGCTCGTATATTGATTAGTGGTGAGGATCGACGTCGGTGAGTCTTACGAAGACCTGGAGAACGCTTTGCAGAAGTGTGCTTTGAGGAAATCACCCCTTGCGGTGGAGGCTCCGTAATGTTTTGGGCTGGTATTAACTCAGATGACCGTATCAAGTTAGTTTTTATTGAAAATGGCACACTTAATGCACAAAGGTACATAACAGAGGTTCTTGTTCCTCATGTCCAACCTGCGTTAACAGCAGTTGGAGGCGAGTCCATTTTTATAAACGACGATGCTCGCGCCCACCGCTCTAGAGACGTCGATGCGTATATACAGGATGCCGGAATTCGTCGATTAGATTGGCCAGCTAGAAGTCCTGACCTCAGTCTGATAGAACACATATGGGATAATCACATACGACACGTCAGAGCCGTAAAACCAGCTCCAGAAAACATTCAGGCCCTTAAAAATGTGATCGTCGCTGAATGGGAACGTATTCCTCAGGAAATGATAAAAAACGTCGTCGAAAGCATGCCTAGCAGATTAAGTGCATTGATTTTAGCTAGAGGAGGCCATACTCGTTAGTAAATTTTCAAATTTTATGTTAAATTAATAAAAAATATTCAAAAATAAACTTTAACCATTTTTAATGTACCAGTATGAAAACGCTCATCTGTAGACATTACATCGTTTTTTTTATTTATTCGCATTTTTAATGATTGAAGTAGTTAAAACGATATCTCAATAATAAATAACAACATATCGCCATATAAAATGCATCAAATAAAAATAAAATAACTCTGATATTGTTTATACCTATAAGTGCCCGTTTTCTTTTGCAAAAGAGTGTATGTATGTATATATATGTGTGTATATATATATATATATATATATATATATATATATATATATATATATATATATATATATGTATATATATATATATATATGTATATATATATATATATATATACACATATATATAAGGGTAATCCCAAAAATAAACTTTTTGCACAACTGTTGGTGGTTACTGTTTTTGTTGTCTCACTCTCAAACAAGTCATCACTTAGTCCGCTGGGACGCTCAGTTTTGTTTCAATAGCCATTCGCAATGAAGCTCCCACTTGCCACTGTGGCTACGTGCAAAGTCTGTGCAATTATTTGATTTTTTAATACAAAAGGTGTTACACCAATTGATATTAAACGCCAATGATAAAAGTGTATTGACCTTAAAAGCTAATGATGAATGAAAAAAGCGCCTGCAAGCAGTGTTCAGTTCAGTTACAGTTGGTCGCACAGAAATTCACGAGGAAAAAAAAATGGGGAGAATGTTAATTCCCAACAAGAAAATCATGAAGGTTGAACAAATAATGTTTCAAGATTGGACGATTACTCTTAATAATCACGGATTTTGGTTCCTAAAGTTTCTCGAAGTTCCATTTTTTTTAAAAAACTGACTGAAAAGAGATAGGTCCGTGAATTTTCACAAAAGACCACCAATGCGTCGACTCTACGACTTACAAACGGTATACAGTATAAGCATAGTGAATTCGCCCCCAAAGCCTAATGTTATAAATGTCATATTGATAGTTAGGTTATTAAATTACATTAATTTTAGCTCATATCTTTAACCTTTTTTGAGTAACTGTGAAAAATGTCCTGAAAATTATAAATTGTTTAAATTTAATTTTCTCTGAAACTAATAAAGCTAGGATAATGATTATAAAACGTAAGTATAGATAATATTAAGAAGAATATTACGTAATTATTCCTAATTATACATTTATTATAATGCTCTTTTTCCAAATAAAATTGAATAAAATTTTTGACAGTTTTATTATACACATTGTCAGAGTCCACTACTTCTATTAGTGAGGATGATGTTGACGCCCTTTGCTGATCATTGAGAAATCTATAAGGTATTAATTGGCATTCGTAACAAAAAATATCATTCATAACAATTGTTTTGTCAATATCATGAGAATAGAACTCGGTCCTTTCAACTCGAATACCATTTTTTCACCCAGACAATGCTCGCAAAACATAATTAAAATTACAACATTTTGAAATAGACATAATTTTTAACAAACAAAATAAAAACTACGGTATTTATTTCGCACTTTAAAAATAATGTTTAATACTAATATTAGCTACTCACTTCCTAGCACTGTAATTACTTAAAAAGTAATAATGACATGTTTATTGTACTTTTTTCTGTGAACAATAAAAAATATGCATAATCAATTTTATAAACTCGATAATTTTAAACACGAGTTTAAAAAATAATAATAATGTATTTACTGTACTCTTTCACTATGTGAAAAATAAAAAAATATGCGATTTTATAATCTTGATAATTTTAAAAACACGAGTTGTTGAAAGCAACATTTAAAACAAGTGAGCATGACTATTTATTTAAAAAAAGTATTTTATTAAAATACTATAAATATTTTAATTTTTAAAGTAAACATAATTTGATAACCTAACTATCAATGTAATATTCATAACATTTGGCTCTGGAGGCGAATTCACTTTGCTTATATTGTTATACTTTTTGGATTGGATTGGGGATGATAAAATCTGGGTGTTCTATTTCATACCAGTATAAGCAGTAATCACATGAATTGCAGCATTTCTCTTCAACCAAGTGAAAATTCAAATAAACACAGACTACTGGAAAAGTCATGGCTACTGCGTTTTGGGATCGAAAAGGATATCGTGGGTTGGCTGGGACCAGAATAAACACTGATAGGTATTGTGAGACTGAAAAAAATCAGGTGGGCAATTCAAAACCAGAAAAGAAGAATGTTCAGCAACGGTATATGCCTTTTCTACAAGACACGCTCACCCATGTCACCAATATGACAGTTAGGACGGGACATCCTCACTCATCCACCCTATAGTCCCGACTTGGCACCTAGTAACTACCACTTGTTGAAAGAAAATTTGATCAGAATGTTCTTCACCGGGATGATGAAAGGAGCAGTACAACGCATGAAAGAGTAGTAATTTCTCAATGACATGGCAGCAAGATATGGGCATACGAAAACTGCTACAGTGCCTACAAAAATTCATCGATGGAAAAAGCGATTATGTAGAAAAACGGAGGAATATTCAAACTTTAAAATGACACATATCAATTATTGAAAATAAATGTTTTTTCCATTTTTAAAAAACTAAGTGACTTTATTTTTGGGATTACCCTCATAAATAAGTGTAAAAAGTTTCTCAGAAATTTAGTACAAGTGACAATAATTTATAAGAGCTTACTAAAGTCTGAATCAGCGGGATGTTGTTTACGAGTGCTTCTAAGCGAATTTTGGTCATCGCTAATAACTGGCTTATACAAGTCATTGCTACTTGTAACTTCATTGTCTTTTGGAATCTGGAATAAGCAAATTGATTACATTTATTATTATAATTTTACATAAACTTGAAAAGTCTGAATTCTATAAACGTGTATTTAGTCAGAACTTAAATTAGTATATTATGACATAATTTAAAAGTGCGTTGATACTTTAGATTCTTCTAGTGACAAGTGTTTATAACACCATGATCATACATTGTCACAGGTTACATTTTGAAAGCCCCCGCACCTGCTTTATTGCTAAACAAAATATATATTCAAGTATATTATGACATAATTTAAAAGTGCGTTGACACTTTAGATTCTTCTAGTGACAAGTATTTATAACACCATGATCATACATTGTCACAAGTTACATTTTAAAAGCCTCCGTATCCTCTTTATTGCTAAACAAAATACATATTCAAGTATATTATGATATAATTTACTAGTACTAATCGCAGTGCAAGTTATTAAATTGTTGAATAAGTAGGACTTTGCCACAAAAAGTATTTCATCATTAAATAGTTTCACATGTTAATTTTCATAACTCTATGCTACAATTGCCTCCTTTATTTTCCTCACATATCCCAAGGCTCGTCCCCTTTATCAAATATGTATATTTAAACAAGTGTTTACATATATCTGTAAGTTTTATGTATATCTAGTAGTTTTATGTATATCTAGAAATTTATGTCTCGAAAACTATATAGTGATCACAAATACAATACAATTTTTAATATCCAATATAAAACTTTTCTTGAAGCAATAAATTCACCATATGTATCGTACAATAAAGTTATAAGCAGTTCAAAATAAATTGTATTCTAAGTATACAAAACACTAATTGTTTTCTAGATTTTTAATTTTTACATTTCTAATTCCCTTCCACAGAAGCAGTGAAAATCATTAATTAAAAGTGGGAAGATTATCATCATTTTTGCTTAAAAAAGATGGTGACATACAGTCAGATTATACTCCTCCTTATTTAATTTCATATTGGGAAATTATATAACATCTAAAGCATTATTTTAATTATTCACGGAATGTATAAAAAAGTAGAGAGTATAATGGCGGTCAATTGAAACGTAAGGTGAAAAATGTGTTGGAATGGTAGAAGGAATGACATAATTGAGAGTGACTTGTTATGATGGTCTTGTTATTTTGAGAGTGATTCACACATTGGGGAAAAAAAATTTGACTTAATAAAAATTTCTTTAGTAATAATTTTTTATACAATTTTATTTTTTTGTCTTATTAGTTGTTAGAAAAAAAAATTAATTATCTTGTCAGTGGATTTCTTGATGTAAAAAAATATTCATTTTTTATAGATGTACCTTTATTATTTTTATATTGAAAATCAAAATTTTTTAAATATTGAGTTTTTTATTATTTCATTAAATAAAATTTATTGAATTCAAATAATTTTATTACCTGGCAATGAAATATTACCAAATAATTATTAAATAATCCACTAAAATAAATAAACAACTCATTTTGTGGAACTGGCTAAAATAGCCATCTAATGCCTTCACTTGCACTCGTATGCATGTATGCAATGCCCTCACGCTCGCACTGACAGCAGACTGAAAATGTTAAGACCCTTCAGATGGGTCTAGTCCCTTAAAAAAACCCTAAAATAGCTACCTGAATATCATATATGAAATTCAGTCTTATTATTATGATGTAGTTGCCCCTATTTTTTATAGAGTTTAAGACGTCTGGCAGAAGATTTGACCCGCGGAAAGCGTCTGGCTATTGTGAATGTAGGTTTTTAATTGTATTCTACAAACATATAGAAAAACAAGCTTTATATTTTAACGTAGAAAGCCTTACTTTTATGTACCATTAGTACTGTTATATATCCATAGAGAAAATCTTAGCTTAAATAAAATGACGTAAGCTTTTGGATGTCGGAGTATAATATATATTGCAAGATATTGTATGATATGTAAGTATTGACAATTAAGGTTTAAGGTTAATTATTAACCAACTTTAACTGATTATAGATAATTCTGGTGATGTTCTTGATGAAAAATATTGCTAGATTCTGAGTTTATGGCATAATTTTTAACTAGTGAAAAAATAGTTTAATTTCTTTTGTGTTCGATTTGTTATCAGACCTCCTATAGAAAGTAGCCATTCCTCTTTGTATATTGGTGGTATAGAGTTCAAGTGCACGTGATTGTTCTAAATTGAGTAAAAAATTAAAACTCTTTATATAATTAATTATATTAACTTTCATACATCACTAAACCTTTGACACTAATGCATTTATTAACCACTTACATCTTGTTGTGATTCAAAACTGCTTCTCAGATCTTCAGATGGACTAGATGTAGTGAGATTAGAACTTTTATCAATATCAGTTATGGATCCTATTACAGGCAATGGAGCATTATAATGACTCGGTGGTCCCAATTCAGAGATATCATTCGGTCGGAACGAGTTTAAAATGCATGCTTCGACTGATGTATAATTGTTGATTATATTTCCTAAAAATTTCAATCAAACAATGTTTTTAGGTTATTACAGTATTATGTTAACATTATCATACGTTTCCACTATTTAAATAATCTCATATACAAATTTCTCTGAATTCTAAAGGAAATCAAAAAGCCTAATTTTTTTATTTCCTTAACAATTTAAGGAAATTTCTTAGGAAGCTTTATATAAATAAAGTGATAAGGAAATATAAAATAGTAACAAATTTAAGATATTTCAGAAAGGTATTCGTATCATCAAGGTATGCAATACAATTTGTACTTAGCTAACATAAGAATTGTGATGTTTTTTCTCTTGATTGCATTAATGCTCTCATCATAAAATATGATTTACCATTATCTCTTTCTGTAGGTGTTGTCGTAGGTCTAGCTACAATGAATCCATCTTCATGAGATAGTGAATATGTTATTGTCGATGACCCGTTGAGGGTATCAGCATCATTAGCAGACTCAAACATATGGTATGAACCTAAAATTAGTTCAAACTTATAATGAATTGACTTAGAATAATATATTTTAAATCTATTTATTTCTATATAAAAAAAGAACTTTAGGCATTACAGATTAATGATGTTTTTGATCTAGAAATGGAGTATTAATAACAATGATATTAAAAAAAATCACGTAACAAGACATACTTAATAATTTCACTAACTATTAAAGTACAATTTCATAAATCTGAAATATTATTTAGATATTCACGTCATTTTAGATATTTCTGTCAATATTCCAGTAGATCATAATGCGTCCCAAAAAATCATAGTATTAAATCACAGCAATCAAGAAATAATTATATAAAAAAAATTGCAAAATCTACACAGATATAAGCCATTTGACATAAAACGTCACACTTGACCTGTGTACATATCACAGTTAATCAAGTCAATTGTAACATCCAGCAAGTTTTTTTTTTAAAACTGATAAAAATAAAATATTGTTTGCTGACAGTAGCTGAAGCGTAACTAAAACTAATTATCGGTAAATTTGTTCAACTTACCATTTGGTGATAATATTAATCTAAATTCACCATTCGAATCGAGAAATTGTTCACTGCTATCAACAGTGACATCCTCAGTAACGCTGCTAACGTTTCCTTCAGGATCACTAGAACTAGGAACTCTACCATAATCTGTCTGTGTGACGATGGAGAACTGGTTGAAATAGGAGGAACGGTCTGATATTTGCTGCGTGCTTTGAGTTGGATAAGTGCTTGAATTCTGTTAATTAATAAAAATGGTCAAATGTGATTTGGACGCAAACGTTGAGAATTTTGTACATATGAATACTATTATATAAAATTATTAAGGTGAGTGATTTTGTGCATCGCATATATTTAGAAAGTTTCGTGTCAGAGGCATATGTACGATCAAGTAGAATGACAAATAATAATTCTAAAAAAGTGCCAAAAACACTTTTTAAGAATTATTGTTTGTCTTTCAATTTCTCACAGCAGCACGCAAAAACTAGTTAATGAGACCTTCACCGAATTGCTGCTTGAATTAGATTACAATTACAATGAAAATCTGAACCACCTTTTGTTGCGATAGAATATGCCCTAAAGGACTTTTTTCTGTCTGCCTTTTATTCCCTTTATCTGTGTATTGTTTTTTAAAGCATCATTCAACAAATTTCACCGGTATGATGTCTAAGATTCAAATTAAAATCTAGGCTACTATTTATCCAAATGAAATTTACTAAAAAATTTCAAATACAATTATCAACATTTATGCGGTATGAACTGATGAATAGAAATTGTTGAAACTACCACAGCAATTCAGTTTAGAATTCAAGCAAATGTACAAGTTTCTTTTATATAAAGATTCCAAAACTAACCGAATGAAGTTGTTGGCAGCACTTAATATTATATAAATTACTAACTGCCGGTCTTTGCGTAGGCAAAATAATGCATTTTCATTATTTAAGGTTAAAGATTTTCAAAAATGCTAAAATTTCTATCCGAGAGGCGAAATATAAATTGTTAAATTTCCATCTTCAAATTTTTTCGAAACTTGAGTATACCTTCCGTATGAAAACTATCCGGAATTGTCATTTACATGAACCGCTTAAAAGATATGGTGAAATTTTATTTTGTTAAGTTGGTAGAAGCTTCCTTAATTACCAAGCCAAACTTGAGCGCGAACTATCATCTAGTGTGTTTACAGCAAATATCGTAATGGCGTTGACCTCAAAATTGTTCTGGGAATTTTATTGTGGTTAAATTAGTTGAACAAAGAGTTTATCTTAAATTTTGTACTTTAAAAGAAATTTCTTGTGCCAAATCATTAAAAATATTAAAAAAGGCCTATGGTGACTCGACTATGTCGAAAACTCAGGCATACAAGTGGTACAAATTGTTCAAAGAGGGTTGTGAAGTAGTCGAAGATTTGTCTTGTTCCAGATGGTCTTCAACATTCACCATTAACAATAACATCGAAACAATTTAAAATTTAGTCCTCGAAAATCGTCATTTCAGTATTAGAGGGCTAACTCGAGAATTGAACATTGATAAAATGACTGTTCATGGAATTTTAATCAATGTTTTGCGTATGAAATGCATTTCACTCCACTGCTTTTGCTGCGTTACTCCATGCCATTTGCCGCGTCACTCCGTGGGACTGCCATTTGCAAATTGCCACTTCTTGGAATCCATTTTGATTAGACTGAAGACATCAAACGGAATTTGCAGAGAAATTTAAAGGCTATACCACTTTCGGCCTATGAGAAGTGTATGGAAGAGTGGGTCTAGCATTGACGATAAGAGAAAACAAATTTTAATGAGTAAACTTAAATTTGTGTGTTTTTACTGATTCCGGTTAGCTTTTATATGGAAGTTATGAAGGGAAATCACAAAATTTTATCAAATTTTAGAACAACCAATTTCTCGCTAGATTTTCCATTATTTGACAATATTTTTCGTAAATTTAGACAGAAAAAACTCATTTTTTATCCAAGAAATCTCAATGAAATTTGCAAAAGAAATGTTACATATTATATAAATATAAATTACATTCAAGTGAAAAAAATTAAAAAACATTAGGAAGAAAAAAGATCCGTCCTGTCAATATGTCGTTATCGCAAACAGAAACATTTTTTTTAGTGAAACTGTGTTTTATTCGACATCAGGTGTACCCATGCACAAAAGTTACACTACCGCATTGTAACAAATTTTGGAATAACTTTTAATTTTATTTTACACTCAAAGTATGGCATTGCTTTTATGATGGTTTGTAAATTTATTGCAGGTGGCAGTAAAATGACATTAATGGCTTCTGTAAATAACAAGCTTACTTCATATTGGCGTAAAATTAATTTGTAGTGTCAATAGTGAGACTCTTATTCCGTCTCTTTCATCATCTTACACTTCATATTTCTTAGCGATGTAATTACCACATAGGTATGCTAACAAAATAATTCTCAGTTTTCAGTTTTTATAAATTTTATATATGTTATGTCTTATTTGCAATTCACGTAATAGCGATTTTACTCATTTTTGTAAAATTGTGTTATTTTTCAAGTTACTAAATATTTCAATGCAAAATATTTTTTTTATAATTGAATTGAAAATTATATATGGTCCTGAAAATATTAACAATATATCTATAATTAGCACTTCATACAGTAATATCATATTTATTGTGAATAAAATTAAATGTTTATTATTTGATTTTATTTCCAAAAATGTATGGGAAAGTTCGCAAACGTACAATTTGTTGAATGGCGAAAGCATGAAATATAATAAGTTCCAATTGGAATGAAAGATGTTTTATTACTTTACTGTAAACTGTCTTTTAAAAAAAATGATTTCCCATGGCGTCGCCATTCCCCATTCCCCAGGCGTACTTGAATACATATGAACATATATAAAATAATTGGTGGTCGTTTAAAAAATACAAAAGAAATAATGATAATCTACAATTACTACGATGGATTATTTTCACGTGTAATAAAATATATGTTGCAAAAATTAACATGATTACTGTCCCATTTACTACAGACAACTTACCGGAACAAACGCACAGTTTAAAAATGACCAACAAGTGATTTAGATAATATATTTTTACCTTTTAGCCATCACCGTCAAATGGACTAATATGGTACCTACATATATCCAATATTGCTCAAAAAATATTACAAGGCCTATACCATTCGAAATATTTTTATTTTGACATCCGAGAAGTTAGCGAGTACGAATATCAGTGTTCAACCAAATATTGAGTCTTCGGGCGATCTGTACAGATTTATATTTAGGCTCTCGGGCACTTGTTGGGTTAATTACCAATTATAATTGAAATAAACTGAATCCATTACAGTTTAGAAGAAAAAATAACAAAGACGCTCTGTTCGACAAGCTAATTTCTACACTTAAAAACCACATTTTTTAATAAAAAATGTTGAAGTACCAATATCTTTTTTTTTCTGAAAAAGTGTTGTAATATATACTTATTTGTCTTACATTACACTGCTTGTCTTACACAACACTGCTGAATCAGTTGTGTCAAAACTTTCACAGATGTTTTCCTTTATTATTGAAAGTATTATTAGTTACATCGTAGTATAAAAAAAATAATAACCAATTTTTCCTAGCGAGCACACTTAAAGTTAAGGCACAGTGACTAGTTAGAATTATATCTTAATGGTAGGATTAAATTTACAAAAACTGATACATACCTGTGAATTGCTCATGTCTTCAATAGCACACTCAACCCCTTCATCAGCCCCCACAACAGCATAGGCAGCTTCTCCCATTGCAAAATGTGAAACCTCACTTTCAGAAGAAACTGCTCCACACTCTACAACGGACATGATGCCCGAATGGCTGTCAGATTCTGATTCATCTGTGCAAAGGGCGCTGGATGAAATCAACATGTTAGAGTTTGCATCGTCATCGGCAACTGCCACTTCCGATTTAACGGTCGAAATTTCGTAACTATTGGTATTTATCTGGAAATGTAATTTTCACACAATTATTCATATTTCTTTATAAAATGAAAACTGATAATCTGATAATGAATTTCAACAAATAATTCTTTTTAATAACTTTTCCATACATAAGATAATTGCAAGAACACATATAAATAGGCGCCATTAAAATAAGGTTCAGTGTCGGGTAATAGATACATCAATATTTGGTTATTTATCTATCCATACCAATACCAAATTTTAAGAAGAAGATAGAATGGGAGGAATTTTATTTGGCCAATTAATTTTGATGAGATATGGAAAAGTACAAGTGATAGGAAAGAACTAATTAAAGCCAGCCATATCATCAATTATGTCAGTCTGATATTGAATATATTTGGCGTTAGTTTTGTAGAAATTCATTATTCACAATTAAATGAAACTATGTGATGTAGTATTATTTCTACTTTCTTTAATTTCTTTACCACAACCTAGGGTTCGTTGTATCACAACAGCTTCAGGTGGGCTATTATTAGCAAAGATTATCTTTGCTATTAGTCCACCTGAAGATGTTGTAATACAACGAAACCTAGGTTGTGGTAAAGAACTTAAAGAAAATAGAAATAATACTACATCACGTAGTTTCATTTAATTGTGGATGTCAGTCTGAATTAAATTCCTTCTTAAATTTCAATGTCGTATTGAAATGAAGGGCTGAAAAGAAGCCCTTATGAGAATTGTAAAACAAATATTAATTATGACAATGGTTTTATTCAATGGTTACTTCAAATGAAAAAATAATTTTCATCAAGGACTTTAAATAAGTAATTTACATTAAGCTAATGTTTGTTTTGTTGTTTGTTATAGACGTTTTTTCAGATACAGTTTGACTTAGAAACTTGAAAGAAATGGCTGGTGAACATTGAAAGTCAAATAGCGCAAGTTCCTTGATTTGAATCATTAATTTGACAAATTTTATATATATATATATACATATATATATATATATATTTTTTCTTAGTAAATAGAATTTATAATCTTACTACTTTTTTAAATTAGCCACACATCAGCGAACAAACGAAAATCACCCCCTTACCATACCTACTCACCTGTACAGGTAAAACACAGGACGTTAATTAATTCAGTTAGTGCTGGGTACTTAGACAATATGGATGCACAGCGATAGCGGAGCACAGCGGAAAAATTGGAATCATTTCACAAAGTAAAAGTAAAGAATTCTATTAATATACTAAAATTTGGGTAAAATAAAGACCTTTTTGAAACGTAATTAATAGATTAACAACATTACACATGCACACACACACATGTGTACACATACATGCACGCACACACACATATATTTATAATTCAAGCTTAATAGAAATCTAAATTTTAATTCTAAACATACCGTTATTCCGTTACAATGTTGAATCTTATTTGTGTTGCTGCTTCCTATAATACGAGCATAAGAATGTGCCCCATCAACCACATTCGTAACTACATTGTGTATAGGTGAATACCGTGCAGCAGATGACATATTTGGATCCCTTTCTAAATAAGTTGGAGGTGGTGATGGTGGAAATGTATCTTCAACCTATACGTGAAAATATTTTATGTATAAAAGGATGAAATAATGAAGGACACGTTAAGGTTAATTAAAAGTAAAGTACATAAAAACCTGTAAAGCACTAGTGTGTACGAAACCCTCGTAATGTGAGCTTTACTAGTAAAACTCACATTACGAGGGTTTCGTACACATTTGGGCACTTATAAATATTTAAGTATACATAGTATTTCTATTAAACTATTTGCAACTATTAAACTATTTGCAATAAATCTTTCACAACGTAAATATATTACCTACTACAAATTTAACAGACATAATAATATTAAAAATTGTAAGATCTAGGATAACCATTATAATTGTCTTACCACCTAACCCGTAGGCTTCTAAAAACCTTATTTTTTTCATAATTTTAGATAGAGCTTGAGAGGCATATTTGTTTTGCATATTTTTAAGTATATCTCCGAAGATATCCTACCTAAAAAAAGGCTTATAAAAATTATTAGCCTTTCCGAACCATCCCCCACACTACACGAAATAAAAAAAAAAATTTAAAAATATACTTGCTCATCTTGCCCTTTCTACAATTTCCATACAAATATTTTTGAGTATTAGATATTGCGACATGTGAGAATTATTGTTTTATTACTATGCCATATTTCAAATTTCTATGTCACTTGGCTTCTGAGAAAAATAGCTGTGACTGGAAGACAGCCAGGTAAAGGGGCTGTCCCTCTTATAAGGGTTATTTCAGTTTGGAGTATGGAACTTTTTCTATTAATATGTTTTCTTGCAATAAAAAAGTTAATTGATAAACAGGATTTGAGAGGTAGAATAAACAATATTTTAAAGATGGTTATAATTATCAGATTTAAATTTTAAGAAAATTACAATGGTGAAGTTGAAATCGTATACGTCTTTGAGTGATACAAGAAATGAGTTCTTCACATCAATTTTAAAAATCGACTATAATAAAACATATTAAGTTCTTGTTGTTGCGATGAGAAATAATGTAACAGTTCATTTTGTGTGAAACTGTCCACCACACTATTTTAATCGATCCTTTTAAATCATTTTCATGCAATCATATCTTTACTTCTGATAAAGCTATTATTATGTTTTATATTTTATACGTATTTATTACCAAACGCATTACTTACATTTACGTAAAGCATAGTAGACGTGCCCGGGGACGTTTCGTGGGCAGTGTTGACAATCCATTGAGCAACGCTGCCTTCATTAGGTATACTGTTTGGACCAATATTATCGGCAGGTGGATCTACTAATGATATGATATCGTTCATACAGTCTAAATAAATTTATGGTATTCTCTTCATTTATAAAACATACTGACTTTATAACATGAAATAAATTAGCAAATGTAACTTGATATTCTCTATGTCTAAGGTTTTTCAACGTTTTATGCAAGAAATGAAGTTATGAGTGAATAATATATCAAAGACTAAATTATTAATTAAATCTAGATTTCAGTGCTGTATGTTCCTGCATTTTATTTTTATAATGAAATGTAAGTTACCATAATTACACAAATAATGTCAAACTCTCACCTTCTATAGCATCGCTGTTTTCTTTGATCCTCGTTAATACTTGCATAGTGAACTATGATTGACAAACATTCAGAGCGAAATCCATTACATCAATTAAAATATTATACGAAACGTAGAAAACAGCAACTTACGAAACCTTCAAACTAACGAAACACAATACGTCGTACTTTTGACAACCTAATCAAAATAAGGGGAGCGCCATTTTGTATGTGTTTTTTTTTTATTTCAGCTACCTAGTAGATACTCGATTTTACATTGTCAAGTCTTATGGAATAAATTAAAATGTTCCTCTTTTATTTGATCTTGTTTTGAATTTTTTTGTTTAAATTTGATATTAGGTATATGTTTAAATTAAAATTGAGTATAAAATAAAAAGTTATCTTTCAAATTAATGTAACTACTATTAATGTTTATGAAAATGTAAGCGTAAAACATTTTTAAAATTAGTTCTTTATTATATATTTATCACATATAAGGAAAAATATATAAATTTTAATAATTCCAAATGTTTTGTAGCTGTTTATTAAATACAGAGTGTCATACTTTTAGCATTAATTTTAATTTCACCTATGGTATTTCAGGATAATATGACCAGCGCGTTAAGATGGCCAATCGAAATATTTCAATGTTCTTTCACTATATGAAGAAAATACGGCTAATAATGCAGACTAGCTGTTGCTAACGTTGCTTTTTCTACAAAAATAACAAAGTAACTATTGCTTCATTCCGAATTTTGAACAGCTGTAGAATTGCTTAAATAGTCAAAACCATCAATTTATAATACTTTTAGCTTTGAGGATTATGGCATTTTTTCTGCTTTTTCGTTAATTATAATCGCCTATGTGTAATGTAACATCGAAATGAATTGCAAATTAGTGAGTGGCGCGAAATTTAGATACGTGGCCATATCATTAATATGATAAGATAAAATGTCCAATGGTTTATTAAAGTGATATAGCCATGTAGGTTGAAATGATCTGTTTTTATTTTACATAAAAATAAGAAACTAACATCACTCCACTTAACGGTATAAAAGTACGGCCTTTCACCATGCTTTCATAGCTGTTACATGCATGACAATAAAAAAATATTAAAAACTAAATATAGAATCCACAGGAATATTAGGTCTTGCCTCCTTTTTTATGCATCTAGTACAGCTTAGCAAAGTTTAAGAAAAGAACCAAATAAATTACTGCTCTTTAGATAACTAATAATTTATTGAGTGACTATCTTATTTCCATGATAAGATGGCCAGTAACGATGTTCCGTTATATAATTTATATTTCATAATTATTTCTATAGTTACTGATGATCTCAGTATCATGGCAAAACATGATCATATTATCCGAAACTTAGTATAATTCGGGATATTATAGCAAAATCTAAACAATTTCTTCCGATTTTTTAATTTTTAAAATCTATTGTTTTGCAAAAACGTAAAACTGTCCATATTCCAAAAATGTTACTTTTCATATCTTTAAAAAATTAAATCCTCATTAGTGAATTATAATTTACAATATATTATTTATAAAATTATATAGTTAATTTTAAAATAATATTCTCTCCACTATTGTTTTATCTTTAGCTCTTGATTTCAAAATAATATTTATAAAAAAATATCTTTAATGTCAATATGTTCTGAACCATTTATGTTATTGATTATAATTCATATAAATATACAGATTATTACAAAATGTAGATAATTTCTTTCTTTATCCGATTCACTCCCTCACAGTTTTTTCACGAAACGTGAATAGGAATTCACCATCAAATGAACAGGTACAGATTACCTTTAATCTTTGATCAGGAATTTGACAGTAGATAGGTAAATGTCAAAACTTGTCAAAACAAAGTTGATTGAAGTTGACTAAATGCCAATTTTTTTAAATATCGATCGACCTCTGACCCTATAAAAGTAATTATTGATAGTGTTAAATAAAGTATGTCTCAAAAAACTTCAGTAAAACAGCTTTATAAAACGGTAAATGCGTGTTTTGTTCCATATGCTTCTATTTAATGTTGTTATTTATCTGTAATTTGTTAATATTTTCGTAAATTTATTATTTATAGCAGTACATATCGGTAGATGTATTTTATTGTTCTTACAGCTATTATACCTAGGTCGAGAATGGCCTCAAGGCTACGATTTGTTCAGAACGCGACTGCATAAAGTATTTTTGAAAAACAGTCAGGAAACAGAACCGCAGAAAATAGATTTGATGATCAAGCATGGTCAGTTCGTCGCCAAAGAGATAGAAGCTTTATACAAATTGAAGAAATACCGTACCATGAAACGGAGATACTATGACGAAAATTGACTGTTTCAACAACCGCGTTCTGCTTTTCAATGCTGTAAATAGTTTAGAATGTATTATTACCAATTGTAACATATTCTAAGAGCTAGGAATTATTATTATTATTATTATGTAGAATTGTAATTAAAATTGAATAAATTCGTATTGTTCTTCTGATGTCGTTTGTGTTTTGTGTGATGTGTTCTGATTCGTGTTTTTTATGATGAATACCACATTGTTATCTTTATTGAGGATAAATGCGCAAACTACCATTCTGAAGCTATGGATTCTAATCATCCAGATTGAAGTTATATGTATAGGTATTTTCTATAGGGATTCACTAGGGATTTACTCTTGCAATACATATGTTGGAGTTAATCTCATTGAGCATGAGGAACTAACCCAACTTAGCTGAAAAGAAGAGCTAAGCATTTTGACCAATTACAATCTAATTGCAATAAAAGGCTACAGAGTTTGGGAATTGCTCGTTAATGATACAAAATAGTTTTGGACATCTTTGGGAAGACATTAATATCTTAAATAAGTAGTCAATAAATTATAAGGTTAATATAAAAATTATAGTATAATGTCTTCAGTTCTAATTAGTCATATTCGTTAATGAAAATTTTGGTTAATTAATTTAGCGTGAATATTTATGAGTACCTATTTCCAACAAGAAATGTTTAAAATGAATGTTAAACAAAATGAAATTTCGTTTAATACTAATTTTTTTCGTAGACGCAAGATAAATTATTTAATAAATTAATACCCCTTCTCACTTTACTGGCTTAGGACTGTTAACACAAACATTGTAAATATTAAAAATAATTGATTTATGGGAAATTTAATATTTGATGGATTAATTTGGACTTCATTATTTAAATTATTGAATGATCATTAATTAAAATTTCTCTAGTTTTATCAGTTCAAGCTATTTAAATAACTTTTAATAAAAAAATAAACTTTGTGATGGCAACTATACAGATACCAGGCTGGTGTACATTATTGTCATATCGGGAGAAATAAATAATACAATCACATTTTATATGGAATTATATTGTAGACATTCTGTATAATATTACATAATCTCATTATAATACATATAGTAATATATATATTTTATGTAATCTTTTTATAGTAGTATGTAGTAAAATAAACTCCTATTACTAAGTAAACAAGATTTATAACAAAATGAGTGAGTTTTGTAACAGGACGAGTGATATGATGCTTTTTTTTCACTATGTAATTAATATATATTACACTTATATTTAGTAAGCACAAAAAACCGCTCATCAGAGTAACAGAGACTATTAGGAAAGCGATGTAACGAGCTACTGTGTAAGCCTAGTGACTAGTTCTTCTTGTGACTTCCTTATATTCTCTATACACCATTTTGAGTGTAGTTGTATTACAATTACTTAAATGCTCCAAGGTACTTACTGAATTTTCTATTATACTGAGCTTCGCTTTGGTCGATTGGCTGTTCGTATCTTAGACTATAGTCTAAATTTTTCCCTGCATTTGTTTGGAAAGTAATTAAGTAATATTGAGAGCTAAAGTTGCCAATATACTAACATTTAATACAGATCTTCAACATAAAAAAGCTGTAAACAATATTAGACGTTACGGGATAATTATTTCAGGACTAGTCATTTTTATTAAGGAAAAATCTTCGACTGAAATTACTTCTTTTTTGGCCAATTAGTGACACAAAAAGGAATATGCAGATAAATGGTAAATGGGAGATGTAAGAAAAATTTGTTATGTAGTTCATTTGTCATTTTTATGATGTATGTTATTATTCATCAAGAGTTGAAAAATATTCATGCTTTTTCTACACAGACCATCTGTTCTTAAATGTGTATTAAATGGTCAATATTCATAGCATGAAATTAAATATATGATTTGAAAATGATTTGTCAAATTCACACACACAACAATAACACATGTTAGTTACATTAATAAAAAAGAAAGGTATTAAAAATAGATCAATGGAATGACTAAGAAGGTGAAAGTATGATAACCATTAATATTTATAAAGTAGCTTTTAATTCTTTTGGTAGAATTTAGATCTACTTATTAAAATCTACATTTCAATAGTCTTATATACATAATTAATGTATATTTATATGGAACACAAAATTTACATACATTTTTACTTTTTTATATGGGCAAAATTAATATGCGATTTTGAAATTTTTTTTATAATTTCATACATAACATTATTATATTTGCATAATACACAATAATATATTGTGTGAGCTAAATGTGATACAAGGCAATCTTAATCTCCTTTCTTGATTTATGTCTATGAACCTGATCAGTTTGATATATAGTAAGCCACTTGATGAAAAGTATATTTTTCCAACTGGGATTATTAAGATTTCAATCCAAGAAGCAGTCATCTATTGCGTTCCTGCACAGTTGTGTGAAATTAGGATTTGACAGTTTCTGGACAAATTATCTGTCAGAATTTAACATTACAATTTCGCTGAGTTACTTATAAAAACAATTATTAAAATTTGATCGATTTTAACTGTACGAGCTGAAGATTATACCTTTACAGTACATTTGACAAGTTAATATATTTTGCATCAACTCCATATTTATGTACCAAGACCCATATAGAATTCTTACCATATATAAAATGTTGTTATCTAATTTGTATGTTTAATTCAAGCATGGAGGTAATGGTTTAGAACTATGAATAATAGTATGTATGATCAATCCTTCATTTATTTCATCTCGCACTAGAAACAGCCAAATTAGGAAAGGTAATAATACCCTAATTTTAACTATTATATTTATACTATAAAGATTTCATTAAATGTCATACATTTATACATAATCTTACATATTATAGTAAGTACTAATCAAATAGTTATACTTTTGGAAATATCTATATTGTCATAAAGTCTACTCAGGCCTGTTTGCTCTCGTAATCTGAGCAAACTGTGCGATGATAATTTTTTATATTATTTTTGTCACAATAATATTCATATGGAGTTATCCAATTTATTAAAGAATATACATTAAAATTTCAAATTAACCATGTACTTAAATTTTAATATAATATACAAATAAAGTTATTGGGATATAGTCATTCATATTATAGACTTATATAAAGAATTAATAAATTTCATTATTTTCCTTATAATATATGGTTAACCATTTTACAAGCAGTTAGTCCTTATCAAGTTCACTGAGTCAAATTACTGCAATCAATACTTTGGCTAATTTGAAAAAAATGATATAAAATCTATAAGATTGGCTGTAGTTATTCAAATCGACATATGGTTTGTAAAATAAATTAAATAGAGAAACTCATATAGCAATATGCGATTGTAAGCCTTATTTTATGTCGTAAACATAAGTTTTATTATCAATACAATTTATTACACAATTATTATTTTAAAGCATAACAACTAACGTTTATTAATATTACTAATAATTAATATGAACAGCCAAGAATATGTAGGTTGGTAGTGCTTTTTAAAACTAGATTATTCAATATTTATCAGAAATGTAACAGTCTAGAAAGCATTTTCGTTGCTTAACATTATAGATTAAAATAGAAAATGATATTTTAACATGTTTTAAACTAGCAGTGACCATGACACATTGCAATGGTTATAATACTGATAGAACAGTCGCGTTTATAGGATATTCAATTTATTTAAACATTGGTGGTGGATTGAATTCATTTTAATTTATCATATCATTAAGGATAACTCATTTAGTTTGAGTATAACAAAATAGTGCTTTCAAACATATTGCCCATTTTACTTTAGCTGTTCTTTTTTATGGTCACTAAAGGAATTAAATCAGCATCACAAGGTTTCTTATCTAATTTGGTGGTCATAATTAATTTATGATTGCTATTAAAAACTTAAAAAAATATTGGTTTATTCTGAATGAACATAGGTAATTTTCATTGCAATAAACGTATGTATGTAAAAATTGCTAGATAAATTAATTACATTTAAAAAGTAAATTGTTTTAAAATATTGTTATTATTATTATTTTACACTAATAAACAATTTCAACAACTATTTTTTATAACTATGCCCATTTCGTAACATTTATACCATCTACATATTGCCTACACACATTGTGCACATACTAAGAGGAATTTCCATGCACATGCTTTAGTATTTTGATGTTAAATCATTTCCGCTTTCATATTATATACCCTTGTCAATATTGAAAGTTAAATATTAAATGTTAATATATATTTGTAATCATTTCATCACAATTAGATATTATTATGTATTAATATAATATTATTATGACGATTTCACAATTATTGTTTTAACTTTATTATACTGTATTCAGAAGTGTGAGTGTGTTTAAAGAATTAAATAAAGTGTTGCCAGAAAAGAATTTCATCCAATTATTAAATCATTATGAAGAAGATTGTGAATGTATCAAGTTTTTTGCTTTGGCGTAATTTAACATCATTTATTCACAAGTTTGTGACAGCCTAAAATATATAACATGTAAATCACAACATATTAACACTTCCTCCATATCTCGATACCTTAGTTTTAATATATTCAATTAAACTACCAGAACTATAAATGGCAGGATATGGCTGGCAATATATTATCTCCATTTCAAAAAATCAAATATAGAGACGGTACTACACAAACACGCATAGAGCATTGATGATTACAATGAACGAGTGGCTCGACAAACCTAATAATAAAACCAATATGCATTTTAAGCACACTCAACTCCCAAGCTACAGTGAACTGACCAAACACTTTCAATTATTATTCCATTACAAATTGCGAATATAATTGTAAGTATAAATAGTATATACACACCAACTCCGTATATTTGAAATTTATATACGAAAAGGTGTGTGAATATGAAGCGTAAAATTTTTTATAACAGTTTTACTCAAATATTTATTTTCTTAGTAAATATAGGCAAACCTGGTCCACTTCTTTGTTATTTCATGGCAAAAAAGTAATCAACAATAGTAAGCAAAATTTTCCTGTGCGCTGTTTCCATTGTGTGTTAAGAATTATCAGATAATTTATTTAATTTTGCTTGTTTTATTGTCTCCCATGATACTACTTACATTTTATCCATCAAAACTTTCTAAAGAGAATTTTAGACTTTTCTTCAATCGTGCAGGTGATTACTCTTGGTTATTAAATCCAGAATAGAATAATAACCTCCCTCGATAAGTACTATTGTCAAGCGAATGTTATTTAGATTGATTTCCATACTGAGAAGAAAATAGTCATTCAATATTACTGAGTCAAATAATTTATTTTTTAAGCAAGAGAATACATCCAATGTACCTAAGTAGTGTTAAAAAATGGAACTGTTTCTAGTTTGTCTTTTCAGAATTATATTAAACAATAAACATTATATATTTAATTACAAATTCTTCATATTTCTCAATATGGTCATCATTTCCCTACCTAGGATGAGGTCAGCACTTCTGTTACAAATACATTATATCATAAGACCATGGTACCATTATTAGGCTTGGAGTAAAACTATCATAATATACAATGCTTCATGGTTACACATACACAATATATTCTCTATACAGATAATATCAACAATATATTTGATTTGGAGAAGAGAGCTGCGAAGTTGTAAGAAGACTTGGAACAATAGAGAGCCGCTAGCAGAATATTAGAACCTTCGCAAAATAGTGTATGTGTTGCAAGTTGCACAGCACACAATGATGTTGGTAGATTTTCCGTTGAAGGAAGTTCAATTTTAATTTTTTTCCCAAACACACTGAAACAAAATACAGATATATTGTAATTCATACTCACTATTATATTAGAGCAGGTGATAAATTTGTTATATTTCATTGAGAGTATGTAGTATGTGCAGAAGTATCGTCGCCTTTATCCGCACTCCTTGTCATTTACATTTCGTAATATTGAATCGTAAAGTGATATCTTTATCACTATGGTAATTACTGTAAATTTTACTGAGTAATATAATTTGAGTTCATTTAGTAAGAGAATTTTTTATAATTATGTATGTCTATTTATTTCCATATTAAATCTCATATATGTAATAAAGACCATGTGAAGAAAACTTTCAACTCGTTATAACACTGTAAACAAATTTAATTTCACAATGTTTTTGAGATACGAGGTAATGCAACATATAGTCCTTTCAGTAGGTACTTTGCCTTACAAAAGGTTGGCTAATAATGATTTTGATATTTGTTGGTTTAATGGTGACTGATTAAAAATGCAACTTTTCGACCTTGATAGGTGGAAGCAGGAGCCGCCATCTTGGGATTAAGGTGCGATAAATTGGTTTTTTTAAAATAAATTTTTTCATATCTGCGATGATTAATCCTATGAACAATTTTTTATAACTTTTTTATTTACATTATTTTTGTAAGTCTATTATGTAATAAGATAAAGCGATAAAAACTTTTATGAAAGAGTAAAACATTAAGATTAACATATTTTATATTATTTATATCCATTTTATCTATGTATTTTTTTTTACAGTCCTTGTCGATTAAAGTCAACATCGTCATCATTGTTTTCTAGTTCATCACATCTTCTGAGAATCTAGGGCACTATTAACGAAATTTTTTCAGCTTCGTCTTTGCTAGAGCTATTTCAGCATTTAATTTATTTTACATAATTCACTTCTACAGAATCCATACGCAATGGAATATTTCAACCCAGATTTTCCCCTGTCTGCTTTGCATTGACTTGAAATGTAACTTTCAATAATTTAAAAAAACAGTCAGATGGTGGACATTTTGATATGTTGTAATACTGTGAATCTAATTTTTCAAAATAATAGCAGCTGCTTCTCTAATAATTCAGAATCATTCTCTTTTAGGATTTGTTTCTTTTGCTGCGTAACACTTTTCTGACAGAAGTTTGTATTCTATGGCCCAAAATAAATAACAGGAGACTGATTATTTTTCTTTATAAGTATTGCATCTACATATTTCTTCACAAGATGAGATTTTAAAGTTCTTGCATTAGGACAGTAATCTTCTTCTAATTGGTTCATAATTTCATTAAGAGAGAATTGATTTTGTTCAGTGTTTTCTGTAACATATAAAAAGATATACTCTATAGTTTTGTCAATGTACATCGCGAGCTAATTTTTTTTTGTCTATAGTGAAATTATATTATTATACAGCTTCTTCTGGCATGATTGATGATATCTCACCTCCACAGCAACCAAGTACATCACATGTTGAATACGCATTATTATCTGTCGTCCCCATTCATCATTGCGTTCTGTGGTTGCTTTTAAAATGATTTTTTTTACTTCTTATCTCTCCACACTTTTTTCTGCTGTTTATTTTTTCAGCCCACAGAAAACAATTTGTTTTTAAATTAAAAGTAGGAGTAAAAGATTGATATGATAGCGTCTCTACAGGAGACACGTTCCCTATTTTACAAAGATACGCAGCAATCAAGTTTTTGCTGTTGTCATTTTTTTGAAAAGCAGTGTGCACAGTTACTGAGGATAATGTTTTCAAAATGCGCAAATGTTTATAATTGTTTCGTTTGTCACTTGATTTCGTCTACACACCATTTCAAGTCTACACACCTTTTTCTTTCACAATGACTGTGTCACTTTCACATAAACTTTTATTACAAATAAAGCAGTAATTCATTTCAAAGTTTGCCAAAATAAAATAATTTTTAATGTGATGAAATTCCGTAATTTCATAAGCATATTGATTGACTGATACTGTGTGTGTTAAAACATGTCTGTGTACGTGAGGAATACTGCCGAATACTGTCTTGCTGCTACTAGTAAAGAGAGGGATGCCATTTTAGATGAAGAGACAAAATCAAACTAAAAATGGCAAAAAAAGGTCTAAACTGCATCAGAAAATATCTTCTATAAATAAAAAAAATAAAACTTGAAATTTTTGTATTACTACAGATTAGATCCACATGTTATAATATTCTGTATTAGTTCACGACACCGTAGCTGTAATTTTTTATATAAAACATTAAGATATTCTAGGTAGTAATCATTGCTGAGTTATTTTGGAAAAACCAATTTATTACCCCTTTAATTCAAGATTCGGGAAAGGAGGCGGCTTATGCCTCCTCCTATCAAGATTGATAATTTGCATTTTTCATCAGAGTTACCACTTGTCTAACAAATATATCAAAATCGTTACTTTGTAAAGCAAAAGACCTTTTTATTCCCTAATAACTGGATTACTATCCTTCTGTCAATAAACAAATATTAAATTTATAGTTTTAAATATTTTAACTACATGAGATCAAAACATTGTGTTTCAGCCTATTAAATGCAATATTTAACAATAAGAAAATAGACGTAGGTGAAAAATGTGTAATGTGAAGAAAGTTTTGGGATATAATTTTTCAAATGAATTGAGAAATCAATAGGGTTAGGACATATCGCATAGAATACGCTCAATAATGCGTTTGTCTTCTGGCAATCCGCCTCTATCAAAAATGTGTTATTGTGAAAATGACTTGTGTTGTTGAATGTTTTTTAAAATTTCATAATGTTTTTGAGATTCCAAATGGTGGCCTTTATAATTTGCAATAAATGGCCGTTATGTTGGTATCCGAATAATTTGAGGTGCTAAATTCAAATTTCACAATGCTTTTGAGATTGGAGATGGCTGTTTATGTCTTTCGTATTAAATCGTTTCGACTAATTCACAGGTATTGAATTCACTTTCACAACGTTTTTGAGATTCAAGATAGCTGCATTTTACATTCGCAGTATATCTCCATTATTTTTGTTTTTGATAATTTTATAGTGGGGTTTTAAAATTCACAAAATTTTTGAAATTTGAGACGGTGGCATATGTCATTTGGAATAAATCTATAATAGAATATAATAGAATAATAGAATTTCACAATATTTTTGAGATTTAAGATAGTAGTATTTGTTATTTCCAATAAATCGCTACTACATTTTTTGATGCAATATAAGGTTTTGACTAATTTATAGATTTTGAATACCAATTATACAATCTTTTGAAGATTCAAGATAGCGGCCTCTGTCATTCGCAACAAATCACTGCTGTATCCCTTTTTGACTAATTTTAGAGTGCTGAATTTGAATTAAACAATGTTTCCGAGGTTCAAAATGCCACATCTGCCATTTGCAATAAATCGTCACTATATTTGTTTTTGACTAATTTTAGGCTGCTGAATTCGAATTTCACAATGTTGTGGAGATCCAACATAGGAGCACTGTATTTGCACTCACAACAAATCACCACCCTATTCATTTAGAACTATATTTAGGGTGCTGAATTCAAATTTTACAATGTTTTTTAGAACCAAGAATGTAATGATAGATGGAATTTATCTCTCATAATAAGTCATCACTACTATTTACACTCACTATTTAGTTTCCATTAATCTTAGGGCGTTGAATTTGATTTTCATAATCTTTTTGAGATGATTGATGGTGGTCTCTGTGTCGAAATAAATCATCACTTTATTCGATTTCGACTAACGTTAGGATATTGAATTTGAATTGCATAATGTTTCTGAAATGTCTTTTATAAAGAACTTATTTTTAAATTGATCACATAATAGGAAAAAAAGGATAAAAATCAACTTCATTATATTCTGGATACTTACTAAAATTAACATAATAAATTGTTCAACAAGAGTATTACTCTTAATCTTTCTTCTCATCATCTGGATCTTTTAGTGTGTGCCACTGGGCAATAGGACGACGTGGACTGGCCAGCATGTCGGACCAGTGGCGTAGTTCAGTGCCTGAAGCGTTGTAGCCAAGCACAACTTTTCCGATTGGCTCTGATGTGCCAATGCGATCATAATCAACCACAGTCACCACCAGGTTTACTTTCTACAGTATATAAATGAAAAATTAAAATTTTAATCATGTCAATTACTTATGTTATCATATGATATATGAGTACTTTGATACAACATATGCGAGCGCACAATTTCTTGTCCGAATAGCTGGGAGGCAAGGCTAATCGTACAAGGAAAAGTGGTTTAATTCATGTAAGTATCAAAGTGAATGAATGGTGAGTGCATCACAGCAAAGTAAACAGAAGTTATAATTCTGATTAAATACTTTAAGTATATATTTGCGTTTCTGCAAGTATTTAAGCAAAATTTGCAATGTCAAGTTTTCAGATTTATGCAAATCTGATAACTTGTCACAAATTCCTCATTTTACGAAGACAAGTTATGCACTATACGTATATATTGAATTAAAAGACTAACTTTAATTACAAGGGAAATTATTGACGGACTTGAAGAAATACAATGTCTGGTAGGTATACAGGTGCAAAAATTTAATAAAATCGGAAGACAGAGGCAAACATGTGTAAAGAGTTATGATATGTTAAGATGAAAGAAAATTAAGTATGTCATCTTAATTCTTCTTCAGAGTGAGATAATCAGACAAAAGTTAAAAATATTTCTTACAGAAATATTTTATTAGTTATATAACTTTCCAAAATTGAATATTATTATTTTTCAGAAATGGATTATTATTACTTTCACATTTGAGTACAAAAAGATAAATAGCTTTTTCCAACATCAAATTAAAATTATGATTTGGCTACACTACTTTGAGCAAATTAAAGTCTCGTTAAGTGTTTACTTAAACAAGTGTTAAAGGAAATTTGTTTAACATTTGGTACCAAAACTGCACATTACTAATTATCACTTCCATTACTATGGAAATTCAATAACTTTTTTTTTTAATGCTCAGTAGTACAATACATAATAAATTTAATAAAAATAAAATTTTAAATAGTTTCATTAAATTGAAAATAATCTTAATTAGTTTATATTTATCATATGGCAAAAACTTGTCTTAGTGAAATGAGTATAATAAGTAGCTTCATCATAAATGATTCTTGAAGAATATGAGATGTATATTCGTGACTTTTTGTGTTGATTTTAATAAAAATCTAAAGCTACTCTACGTGAATTTCACAAGTCTAATAATAATTGAATATGTAACTTGCTAAAAATTAACAATTATTTTGTATTACACGTAGAATTGTTTAATTTGCAATAGACAAAAATTTTAAATTATACAAATAAAGCGCAATATATTTTTGAATAAAGGGAAAAGATTATTAGCTACCTTCAGCTTTAGTTAAATACTAATTTAATTCCAATAACTACAATATGTGTTAAAAAAGCAAGTATTTCCATAACATTTATGTACAAAATCTTTTGAAAAGAGATGTGTCAATAAAATTTCATGTTTATTTATGTCACTCATCGGTGCCAGCTGGGTATCATGAGTTTATCCATATATTGTGCTGTTGAGCGTATTATTTATTTTAGCGCTTTCCAAAATTGTTTTTCTATTATTTTAATATAAACTCACTGGATGCAATAATACAAATCTGGCACAGATATACAATTTACCTAAGAAATGATTCGTAAAAAAATTTGAATTAATCTAATTATATTAAAAAAATCCTTGAATTAATCTAACTATATTCCAGCATTCATAAAAAAAATTATCATATTGTATTTTTCAATAGCACAGTGTAAGCAAGTAAAAAAGGCAAAGTATTTCACATTATAAAGTCATGTTGAGTTAGGAAAAGTGTAAATTTTACAATTATGTTATCACCTGTGTGAGTGATTGTTTATAATATCTGGTAGGTGGATATTATATAAATATCATAATTCTAAGATGAATATATTCTAAGAAGATAATATCTATAAATTTTATAATTATCTATTGAATACCCTATTAAAACAGGCACAATAATACATAAACAATATATGACTGAGCAAGTTGAGAAAAGAGACAAATTTCACACTTTAAATGTGTATTCAATAAAAAAAATTAATTGAAATCAAATTACTTTGAAATGGAGATATTAACATCAAAAATGAGAATTTGAAGCTAAATATTAAATAGGTATCGTTGCATTATAAAGACAAAATATACTTTATTGTAAAATTAATAAACACTGATGGTATATATGGAAATTGGACATTCCCAAGAGCTCAGAGAGTTTAAATATATACTATATCAAAATTAAAACTTGAATGAAAATCATATAGTATTTTGAACCTTTATAAGTTAAGATTTATTGTTTGTGGTTTTTTCTATGGTTGACTATGTATATATACATATATATATATATACCAATAATTATCTACATCATGAGCATAAGATAAAAAGAGACATGCTTCTAAACGGAGTATCATGCTATGATTACAAAATAAGAATGGTGCGAGCATTAGGAGTCAAGAAATTCTATACGAAAATGTAAATATAATGGAGCTGAATTCCTCTTTTTAACCATAAGTAATTACAATTTGAAGTAACCAAATTGTAATGCAGTTACGAGGAGAGATTATAAGCACCACTTGACTGGAGGACAGACATAGGGAAAATCATACATCATTCCAATGTAAACTACTAGACTGGCTCGTTTAGAGTTTTATCTGTTTCATAATTTACCTTGGAATTAATATGACTGAAGCGGAGGGATAAAGATTTCAGGATACATCAAATACATCGTAGAAACTAATAAATATGATGACATACATATATATACTTAGATTTAGATATATTTATACACACAACACATAAATAACGACAGTCAGTCTCAACGACATATAGGCGTATTACAAGACAGAAAGGCACAGGAAAGGTATTTTAGTTACATTATAGCTACGAATTGTGAACCTAAGATATATGTTAGTATAAATTTAAAACGGGGTCTCTATTATTTTACAAAGTGCCTGATGTTTCATGTTCAAGTTTGTTTGTGGTAGAATAGATCAATTTGGATAAATGAATCATCTTATGGTTTATCATAAACAACAGCATTTCATTTATTGAAATGTATGCTGTTTTCATCTAGTTCAAGTGTGTTTAATTTTTATTGTCAATTTGATTTTTTCCTCTAATTATTTAGTTAACTTGATTGTCTAGTGTGTTTGTGAAAAAAAGTTGGAATTAGGAAGGGTAGGATATATTATGTGTGCATTACAAAACTACTAACTGTCAAATGTTTTTAAGACAATTGTAAATATTTCATATAAAAGTTATTAAAGAGATTGGGTATAGGTTTTTCATAATTTATTTATAATCTAAAACTTTCCAAATACGGCCTTCTCTATTCTGTGTTTCAATTCAAGTGTGTGTCTAAATCATTTT
Source organism: Druceiella hillmani (assembly GCA_039881145.1). Classification (NCBI taxonomy): domain Eukaryota; kingdom Metazoa; phylum Arthropoda; class Insecta; order Lepidoptera; family Hepialidae; genus Druceiella; species Druceiella hillmani. The sequence continues at coordinate 35,871,867 of JAYKKI010000014.1, read as the reverse complement.
TATATTTCAATGAAAGTTGTAATAGTATTAATTGTATATTATTTTGTTTTCTTACTAACATTCCTAATTTGTTTTTTCATTAACCTCCTCATACTTTTGCGTATTATTAAGATCTTAATTATTATTTATTACCTTTCAGATTATATAGGCACAGTATGCAGGTTTCCACACATTTTATTATCATATTGTATTTGCATATTCTTTTCATCAGATACATATAATCATTAATTTGTGTGAACTAGTTCAATAATTTTTTTAAAATTTCAGAGCTACATATTCTTTCATCATATTTTTTGGTATTATTTCTTGTTTTAAATAATCTATCTGCTCTTGTTTCTTTAAAATATAATTTTCGTGCTAACTACTTGCACCTTCTTAAACATATCTATACTATAACAATTCACTCATTTATGTGGCGTTTGGCATTGGAGCTTAAAGTCTATTAAAATTATGTTATTCATCTTAGAATTTAGTGTTAAAAATATAAACAAATACACTATTAACTTTAATTTGTTTCTAATAAATTTTTTAGTGCTTTAAAAATTGCTATCAAAATTTAACCTCCTACTTTGAATGTGACATGTGATTAAAAAGTCACATATTTTCAATTTCTCTCAAGCAGACTTCTTAATACGTTTATTTGTATATATTTTTTTAGAGAAAATTTGGATTCATAAAGGCATGTAGCAAATTTGAAATCGTTGTCCAAATTCACTATTAAAAGTATCAGTTTTAGGAATTTTGATGATTTACAATTATCAGAAACGAAGCCAGTTATTAAATTATGTAGTGCACAAATAATATAGATGTTTCTGGTAATGTATAAGTGGTGTGGCAGCGACATCAAAACAATTTTTTGCACAACATTTATCTCTTCCAATTGTCATTTCTAACACAATCTCAACTCGCACCTGTATCTGTTCGAATGGCACTTCAAAAGTAAAAGACTCGTTGTAATAGGGATTCAGTGTGCATTTCTTGATGCTTGTTTTCTTCTTTTTCAGCCGTTTGCCATTTTGCATCAGTGCAATCTTTACATACGGATCTGTTGACCATCGGATTGTGTAGAGTAGGGGTAGCAGGCAGCGTCGAGTCAATTACAAGAAAAGAAAAAAATATGTTAAATTCTATTAAATAAAATTCTTATATCTAAAACTGATTTTTGGTTGTGTATCAAGCGTTAGATATTAATTAAGTTAATATTAGGGAACAATCAGTTGGATTTATCTTCTAATATATGACTTTTCAATCATATTTAAGGCCTTATTTGTCACAATAGTACATTTTGAGATTCTATGTTAAGATACATTATACATACATTGGAAATGTAGATAAATACAATTACACCAATGGTAGTTGATGCCTGCTTCTAAGAAAAAGGAATCAGGTATTTAAATCTAAATGTTTCCATAATAAGCATAAAGCTACTTAGTAAAAAAGTTGGTAAAGTAATAATATGCACAACAGCAAAATACAGTTGTAAAATTAAATACAACAAAGCCGCGGAGATATAATTCTCTTCAACGTCCTGAAGAGAACAGTGGAAACCTGCTTATGGCCATTCTGGAAGTATTTCAGTTCAATGTTATAAACTATTATTCAATATCATCAATAAAACTATCTAAATTTTTTTCTATAGAATCAAAAAATTATTAGGGTTTGGAAAAGAATGCATATTTTTGTATATTTCATAAATCAATTGATGGTTAAGTACTTATATCTAAAGCAGACATTTGCCTTTTATCAAAATTTTTCAAACCATCATTTTTCCTTACGAAGAATTCCAAAAATTGTCTCTTCGCGGCTTTCTCAATTTCAACTTTACACTCTGTATACTTGGTGTTGCCATTTTATAGATTTAAATTAAGGTAGACTAGAAAGGAGGCCAGTTTTGAAAACATTTGATTTAATTATTATCATCTTTAAATAAGTGGGTTTCAAGGATTCTGATTTTAGATTAAATTTCTCCATTATTGTTATAGAATAGTCACTTGACTCGTAGGTTTTTTTGGATAGCGGATAAATTTACCATACAATTTTACCTCCATATTTCTTAAATCACCATCGTCTTACCCTTAAACATATTGTTTATCAATAACCCTCTGTTAGAGAGTGCATCGAGTTAAGCCTTATGAAAATTTTAAAAGATACATGAAAACGCCATCGTTAGATTTCTGAAACACCCGGATATAGGAAAGATTAGTTTCTTATGAAGCAAGTTTGATGATGTTAGAACCCTTAAAATATTTCCTAATCTTCATACCTGAAAGACCACCGACGTCCATTTTCTTCAGATTCTTTGCTTCCAAAATAACAACCGTCAATTTTCCAGCAGTTGGTACATATCGGAGGGAAAAGCATATGTCTCCCAACTTATTATCCTGGAAAAGTCATTTATTATTAAGAGTATTGACACAACGTTATTGAACGCATAAAATATCACATAAATAGCATCCAATCTAGTATAAGAAAATTATAACATTATGTCGTTGAAGGGATCTTTAAATGTAAGTTTGAAGAAGAACTTAAAGATGTTACAATATAGATAATGCTGTATGTCCAAAACTGGAAATCTTCGTTTTCCAACTGTATTTGCTCTTACATCCAGGCATTATCTTGCAATACATAAATCAATTTAATGTGAAAAAGAAGAAATAAAAAGCTACATTCAGTAGGCTTTTGATAATATTAATTTTTCGTAATTTTTACTCGTGATATTTTAAACACACATCAAATAATTTAAAGAGAATTTTAATTTGTTATTTTAGCTTTAAACATTTTGAGAGTTGTTTCCTTTACATTTAATTTTTGTATCATCCATAGTTAATTATTTTGTGATTACATAAGGAAATCACTTTCAAGTACATATACAAATCTTTGACAAATAGTTATTAAAAATAATTGCATTATTATAAATAGTTACTTAAATATATTTCATTTTTATTATTTCCTTAATCAACACTATATCTGTAGTACGTACAACATTTTTTGTTTTAATTTCAATTTATTTTGCAATAAAATATGAAGATGTGAAAGAAAATATGAATTATAAGGGCAGAAAAAATGATATTTAAATTTAAACTTTAAATTACATAATTTGTTGGATTTAGACAATTGTAAGACAAATATTAAAGTAACTGTTTTTTGTAACTTCAGGCAGTTTTAGTAAATGGCAAAGTTATAAACTCGATGGGAATAAAATTTTAATTCACCAACTGGCTATAGATCTGCAAAATTAAAAAATAATTTACTCTAAAAATATACCTATTTGTTAATAATTAAAAAAGCATATTATTATGCTGTTTACATTTTATGTATTCGTTTAACAGAACTGTTTTTTGTACAAAATCTAAAGATTGTTTTAAATTCATTGGAAGTTGAAACCTATGAACGCTCTGTATGCAAGCAATGTTTTATGTTTACCTGTTTCAAAACTTAGAAGTCTACATATAGTTAATGGGGGTTTAGTATTGTAGAAAAGAAAAGTAATGCTTGTTGCAATAGTAAATAGTAGGGACGGCAGAGTAAATAACAAACAAAAAAAGAAAACAATAAGGCAACCTACGTCAACAAAAGGTGCGGGGTCACAAGCGCGTCGAGCAATGGATAGTTTTTGTGAGAACGCGGCTAACGGTTTCACTGTAGGATTCATAAGGACAGGGACACAATACACTTTAATCAATTTGCTTCACGAAATAAAAACACGAAACCAAAAACAAATTCAATAGCATCATGTGAATACCTAGAAGCTTTATATTCACGATTCATATTACATATGTTGTAAACAATTTAGGTGTCTGTAAAATGTTTATCCCATCAATTATTAAATGTACATAACAATTTCAGAATAACTGTTCCTATAATTAAAGGAGGTCATGGCAATTATTATTGTCATTACTATTACAAGTGCAAAATAAACGTCTTCAAAAATTATTGTACTTTTGGAAAGAACATGTCTCTTTATTATTTATGGTGTTTAACAATTTGTACTTTGATTTACACATGTAGGAAATTTTTTACTAATTTGTATATAGTTCATCTAGATCTAAAATGCAATGTTACATAGACACCGAAGTTGTTTAAAACTTAATCGCGAGAGTAGACCCGTAGTCTACATTATAACGTACATTCATTTAGTTAGTATTTTCAATTGCAAACTATATATATTATTACAAACACACAGATATGTATATATACATATATATGTATATGTATATATATCTATTTAAATAATGATTTAAAATAAATTATTACAATTATGTTAGTTTCTTCATTTTTGTCATGTCACTTAAAACAGAGGATATTAAATAAATACTAAAACATAGTTGGTTAAATAAAATGTATATATTATCAAGCCAGATCTTTGTTGTTATCTGTAGGTTGGGTTTAATATATAATTACGATCTGTTACCGAAAAAAATCAAATCCATTATAGTTTAATTACAGTATTGGGTACACCCAGCTCAAACCAGCCTCTCAGTAAATGTGCTAATTTCTAAGGAACTAAAATCACTAACAAACAACTAAAATTACTATTGAAAAAACTATAATTTCTGATGGTATTCAGGAAAGATGTCTTTTATTTAAAAATGCAGTTCGTTCGTAAGATGAAGATATGATAAAAATAAAAATATGAGATCTTGTTAACAAAATTTTCCCGACTGTCTTTTAGAATGTAGTATTGACGAGATATTATGATACACCATTCTAGAAACAGATCGCAATGTTCTCTAACATGTAACATTAATTTGTGTATTGTCAAGTCCATGAAAAATTGATGGAGACACCATTTATTATCTTAAATGAATTTTTCGAAAATTATAACATAACACGCACAAAATTTCTACAAATTGCATAAAATTATGTCATTAAAATGACCATGATGCGTAACAAAACTGCTATAATTTTTTATTTTCAAAACGAAAACCGATGCATTAATATTATGCCAATAACCATTCAATATTTGCAAAATATTAATTCAATGGCTCTCCAACAATGGTAATCAAGGAAAAAACTCTACAAAAATGTGACAACATTGAACATACATACCTTCAAAGCCATGTTCCAATATCCAACTATACATATACCTACCATATGTTCACAGTACATTATGAAAATAATAGCACTAAAAATAATTGGTTGTTATTCAAAACAGAAGTGCAATCTGCTTAAAGGAATCGAAAACCTTCAAATAATAAAAAAATGAAGACAAGACGTTAACCCTTCCATTATCGTCAATTCTTTAAATAATTCTGAATGTGTTTGATATTGTATGTATAACAATAATTCAAATATTTTATTAAATGCACCTTTTGGATATTAAATGATAGGATCCTTTTATAATAAAGTATTATTGAAAAAATTATTCGACAATATCATATTAAAAGATTTGTGATAAGTTCTTATAAATCGAAGATTTAGTGATTGAGTATGAGGTGAATTTATGACCATACGAACAAAATGAGGGAGCAAGTGTATTGAGCCGAGGTCATTAATAGTGTCATATAATACAATATTTTAATATTCTTTTAGTAATTTTCGTGTCTAGTATAATTTTCGTTCTTAAACTCCACTTTACTTAGAAATAGTATGAAGTAATAGAATAAATATTTTTTTGTGTATATTAAGCGGAATAATCTGATAATATCTAGCAAGTAAGTGGTTAAAATTACGCAGGAATTTACGCATATGGAAAATAATGTGAATTTTTAAATATTGAGAGAATTTTCTTGGGTTGAGAATTGGTCCATAGTGGTTTAAAATTGAAACTATGAAGTGGAAAATGTTGTACATTGAAGTGCATTATTTTTTGACGTGAAAACCTCTTTAAATTTGCTACCATACGGGGGCAATCCAAAAAACCTAATGATAACAAAATCGAGGGAAACAGTTTGGCGTTGCAGTTTCGAATCTATCCTCTACACCAAAAATTAAATTATACCACTGGATAGCTAAAGGATCAAAGAATTTATTACGATAAGCGAGAACAGTGACGCATCGCGTGCAGTGTAGGAGGAAGTGCCGCCATTTTAAGGTTATATTTCTGCGTATCGAGATTTGCAATAAGTATAACTTTTGATACGGAAAGCTACGATGTTCGTTTAAGTTTTAATCGTCAGCTGTCGTCAAAATCTATCGATTGTATGTAAAACATTAGTTTAAAGTAGTGAATATAATAAGGTGTTAGAATAAAAAATATTATCAAAAATATTTTTGATATATGATAAATAAAATATTTTTTAGACAAATTTAGCAAAGAATAGTTTTCTTAATTACAATCTAAGTAATTGTAATTAAGAAAATTATTCACAAATAAAATAAAGTTTGACAGATTCAGAAAGTAACATAAATTTTGAACTGTTAAAAGATACATTATGATTAATGTATGATGTTACTTGTTAATTCACTACTTTTTATCTAAATGTTTTGTGAAAACTATGATAAAGAAAATTCTATATTCTTGAATAATGCACATTTCAATATAGCAACTTTGCAGTGAAACTTAAAATAAACAATCTTAAAAATTTACACCTCTCTCATCTGCCCTTCATGTTCTATGCAAAGTTTTCTTAGAATTGCTACATATTAAAAAAAAGGTATTGCTGTCGAGAAACTAGTTTTCTATTTAAAAAGTAAGTCAATTTAATCAAGGCAGCATTAGTCACTAAAACATTTAGTGGATACCTGATATATAACCAGCTACAGTCAATTGAAGCGTTTAGTAAGTTCTGGATGTAACTAGTAATAATAGTGAAAAGTTAAACCATTCACTATTATTACATTTAATATGATTTAAAATCTCACTTATTTTTTAAAACTATCTCAACAATAAAATTTCTTTAATTATCTAATAGCTTTTTGAAAACTTAATATTGGTATATTTAAATTGGGGTGAAAATATGTAAATCTGAAATAGCTTATAACTATTTGTGTAAATTTTATTTTTGAATACAAATAAACAATGAAATTTATTGAACTATTGAAGTAACAGGGGCCCAGGTATGAGTGCAACTTAGCGATATTGGAAATTTCACTGTTTTTCTTTTATTGAATGAAAGTATGTACGTTAAAAACAATGTATTTGATAAAAACAGTGAACTGTTTATTTTACATGACTAAACTGAATGACTTACTTTGTATGTTTAGGCTATGTGATATGTATAAAGTACTATGAGGAGGATATATGAAAGGAGAATGTATACCTCTAGGATAGTATTTGCATTGAATAGAAACAAGATAATTTAAAAATATATGTGGTATACATGAGGATGTGCAGTATTTACGAATGATTTTGAAATAAATATGTTAGTATAGAATTAAAATGAGGAGAAAATTGGAGAGTATTCTCAAATCTGCCTTTATAGTATGAAAATGTGTAAGAAGGCAGTAAAGACAAGATAATCAAGCTTGAATCTGTAAAAGTATATGGTGAAGTATATATAGACAAAGTAGTAATATTCTGGGGAATTTGGAAAAATGTAATACTAATAGCTGCATGAAAATATCCAAATAAAGTGTGAAATATGCCATATATTTGGTTTGTGTTGCTGGGTAAAGTTAAACATTATTTCATTACATTTTTTTATTAAAATATTGGGTCTGTCCAGAGCTGTACAGTTTTTATAATTCACTATCCAATTTGTCTCACCCTTAGAATTTGATATAAAATGAAGGTAATTTAACGTATCCAACGCATAGTTATAGTTTGAATTTTGAGTAAATTAAAGGAATTTGTATTAAATTTATTAAATATTATGTATAATGGAAGGGTCACCTCAAAATATCAAACAAGAAATAAAAACGTATAGTAAACATGTTGATCCTTTAAATTGAATGCATTCCTGAAACACATTTGAACATTAATACCAAAATAGATATATAAACGGTGACGTGCAATAATTTACACAAATATGGACAAGGAAAGCGCAATAGATAAATGAAAAATAAATAAAATATAGACAATAATGATATTCTTTACATAGATTATACATAAAATGCTTTTTTAGTTTTGGTATCCGGCTTGATTTTACAATAATTATTCCACCAATATTCACAAAATGTTTTTCATAATCTATACACAGATAACGCTAACGCTTAGTATAGTAAATACAATCAACATTTAGTATGGTAACACAAATGTGACAAAGACGTGCAACATTCATTGACATTCCGCAGCCGCAAAGAAAAACAGTAATAAAGGACTTGTTTCTTATTTAAAACTAAAATATAAACTTAGAAGTAAAATGAGTACATAGGAAGGAGAAAAGGTGAACAGAATGAGAAAAAACAAACTAAACAATGATTTGGGCGTTTGAGATAATTGAAGATTGCATAATAAGAGCTATGGAAGAAAACATTTTTATTATCCTCATTGATATTTTCATTTTATTTATTTTCAATAACAGCATCGAAGGTTGAACGGCATCTATGATGAAAACAGATCACTCGAACCTCAATCGAATTTTATTTCATAACAGTATGCCATGTGTATAAAAAAATAATGTAATATCCTGCCCAGTATCGCTAGACTTATAACGTTGCTGTGTCTCAAAATAATACTTACGTTGATGATAATTTCGATTGTATTTGGAAGCGTCATGCAAATTTGTCAGGATACAACCATTACAGCCACAAGCAGAGCAGAGAAAATATGGAGAAAAGAGAAAAAACATATCGAGTAAATACACTTTTGCCTTGAAAATAATTTTTTAAATGATAAAAAAATTTATGGGCACTTTGATTTATTTGTATACTGCTTTTGGTAAAGAGCTTTGGTATAAAATTATATTGTAATCAAAGAACCCAATTTGAAAAGTGCAATTTGAAATAATTATTATACTTATAAAATATTTATCCAGAATCATGGCGATTTATATTATTACAAAAAATAATTTATTTCGTTTTCCCTTCATTCAAAATAGATTAAATATTTATGTATTGTAAAATTGCTTATTTACTAATCAATTATTACAAACAGAAAAAGTTAGAATTCTTTTAACTAATTACAGATATTTTAAATTTTCTTATATAAAAAATTTAAAATAAAAACAGAGTAATTGTGAAACATTTAGAATATTCTAAGAATATCACTACTGCAACAAAGAAAATTAAATTAATGATAATAAATTGGCATTATTATCTGGATAAATATGTTTTACTGAATGTATTCTGATCTGTCATCATAAATCTGGATAAATATCTTTTACTGAATGGATTCTGATCTGTCCAAATATTTTAGTTTAATTTTAAAAAATTAGTATCTTTGAAAATATACAAGTTTATGGCATAAAAGATATTAATAAGAAATAATTAAAGAAATTTTATTATTTTGACAGATGAGATTTAATAACAGTTGTACTAAACAATACATATAAAAATCTTGAAAATTGTACTCGGCAATATAAAATCCTTGTCTGGAAAAAAGTCAGGTGACAATATTAGTTAATAAATTCATGTGTGATAGAATCTAGAATAATAGAAGTTGTAATTCAATATTCTACTTAGGCAACACCATTCACTACATCTCATTCGCACACCAAATACATTAGATTCTTCGATATACAGCATTATTTTTAATTTTGTTGTACGAAGCCAAGAAACTTTTTTTTACTGAAATACACAATTAATAGTAGTTGCCGTCATTGACGTTGCAAATTTAAAGAGCATTTCCTTCATTAATGGACATTTAAAACTTTTTATGGAATATTTAGAAAACATTTTTTTATTGTACTTCTTGCAAACCAATTATTATTCCATAAATATTTCTTTTACTGTTTAAAATTTATAGGACAAAAATTAATGAGATCATTATACACTCAAGATTATATATTGTCTTAAAACCGTGATGAAATTTCAAAAAGTAATAATGCATACTGAAGAAGCGTAAAAAAGTTTCTTATTAACTGTATACATTTTATTAAGTATTTAAATGCTGAATATACTGAATTTATATTAGAAATGCCAGAATATGGATCAGTTTACCAGCTTCATGACAAATATTTAAAATTTAGTTCTTTTTGATACAAAACATGATTGCCATGATAACAAAACATTTGCATTCCATTCTTTTGCCAGTATATACAAAGATTCTAATGCTATTAAAATATTCGATAAAATTCAAAGAGATTTTTCAAGAAAGCGACAAATTGATATGAAATGTTTACCTTTCTTTTGCAAATATATGGTGATGTAGAAAGCATTTACTGCGATTTGCACTGATAATAAAATTGACATAATGTTAGGGGACAGATTGATCTGAACTGGGTGTTTGAAGTGATAGCTTGATGAAGAATTCGTTATTATGTCCTAAACTTAAATACATTTTATTATCAAGTATTTCCTACGCTAACCTGTAGTCTGTCATTATTTATTCATTATAGTCTGTCATTATTTATTCAACTGTAATTCTGTCAATGTTAATAATATGAAAATAGGTTCTACGACATGTTAATAGAGGTATTGAATAATGTTAATTAACTTCAATTGTATTCACAATGATTTACATTTTGAATTTTCATTTACAGTCTGAAAAAGTTTTGACAGTCTTATTAATGATGACAGATTGTTTACAAGTTTAAATTATCTTTAGTGCAAAAAAAATAAATGTTGAAATGTTAATTATGCGTAAGCATGAAAAAGAATTAAATGGATTATATTTCCAAAATGTAACATTTAAAAATACTTTCGTTCCTAAAAATTAATGTAGCAAAAAGTCAGCAAAGTTCCATTCATATCAAATAAGAACGGAATTTCCAAATTACTTGCAAATTTAATGTAAAATGATCAGTGAAAAATATAATAAGATATAATAATAAAAAATTATAGCATAATAAAGTAAAATGTATAGCAATGTATAATACAATTGTAGAACCTTTTCTGTTGACACTGCGAAAAATAAACACATTTACAATATGCACAAGACCATACCTGACCGCCTTCCCCTTCTACGCTTTGTAACTCACGCCACTCCTCGATGGTTTGTGCTAAGTCTATTTGGCAAAGTGGTACCTTTACTTCTCCAATCTGGTCGTGCTTTGAAAATCGATCAAAGTCGAAAATAGCAAAGACGAGAGTTTTGTTCATAGCATCGGCATATGGAACGTTCTGTTGATTGAGTATATTGTTAATTGATATGGTAACATTATTATCTCTTAATTACGGTTAAAAAGATTGTTGTTATAGTTTTGTGTATACATATCTATAAACATGTACTTAAGTATCATAGTGTCACATGATCTGACTGTAATTCAAATCCGGATATTTGTTTGAAGACTTTCGTATTTAAAATTTAAATCAAATTTAGAAGTCGACCTGACACCAATAAAGTGAAACAGGATATGTTTTCCGTAAATTATTCTAGTAATTAAAGGAAAGACAATCTTTTGAGATGTTCATAAAAAGAGGGCATTCAAAGGTAATATCCCATTGTCACTGGAAATGGTATGTAGAACATGAACAGAAAATAGTCTTTTTCTTCTAAATCTTATACTTGTAAATTAATATATATTTTATAATTCATAGTTTTTTGTAAAGAATTATAATTTAATAGGCCTTTATTTATGACAATATCCATAATCAAGTAAACATTAAGTAATATAAACTAGAATTTTTTCCTGAAATTAATATTGCCTTAAAATAAAACTTTAATGCTTTTTGAGGCTTTATGGAATAAAGAATTCAAGTCCCTTTTCTTGTTTTAATTAATTATTGAATAATACAATAAGATTAGCATCAGATATATAGTATACATTTAAATAGATGAATCATGAACAAAAAAGTTAAAATTACTTACCTTGAAAACAAATGTTTCATTGAACACTGGATTTAAAGTTTTGCGGTGGACTTTAGTCTCAAATTTCTTCTTCTTATCAGGCAAAAGATAGACTTTGACGTAAGGATCTGATGTTCCTCCCATGTCGAGAGCTGGAAGTTCCTCCGCTTGGATAACAGTGACGGATAGACTATTGGAGTTGAAATCGTACTCCAACTGCAAAATATTGCATTTCTATTTAATAGTACTCTCAATATACACAAGTTTATTCATGTAAAATTATGTTAAATATAGTTATAATGTGCATTTTATATGATCTATAGCAGTGTAAATGTCTTATAATTCATAATGCATGATGAAAATACGACATTAAAAAAACTATTTGAGAAACCTGAGTATTATTTTGAAAGCGTCATATTCTTAGTAAGAAAAAAAGACAAGCAAAAAATCAATATCATATTTTAATTAAAAGCTTTTATGATATAAAGCGTTAAAATTTTATGGTTACACCTGGAATCATATTGATCAAAGTTGAAAAGAATGGAAAAGTTGAGTTTTGTTCAGAGCATTGGCATATTTTAGATTGTGTTCTTAACTGTTAACATATTTCTGTTAACAGTTAAGAACACAAGCTACTTAAAATAAAATATCATTACTCAATTACAGCTAATAGAATAATCTTTGAACTTTTGTACGTACAGTAACGTTTATAAACTATGAGGATGTATTATACAAATGTAAGAGTAAACACTTTTTTTATATTTCTGCATATAGAATTACCATCGTTTTTAGTAAAATAATTATTATTTTCATAGTTATTAGTAGCTGCTATTACAGTAATCACTATTATTTTCATAGTCATTAGTTGCTGCTGTTACAGTAATAATTCAAGCTGCTATTACGGTAATAATAATTATTTTCATAGTTATTAGTAGCTGCTATTACAGTTTTGTAACTTAGCAGTATGCAAAGTAATTATTTGACATATATTTCATTCATATTTGTGTAGTAAATTATAAATAATAATAGGGTTTTAGGTATGATGTATTAGGTAATTATAATAGGGTTAATGAAAGTTTGGGGAAAAGTAAATTAGAAAAAAATGTGGACTGGAAATTAAAATTGTTGGTAAGAATAAAAAGAAATTTATCAGTGCTGCCAATATAAACTTTTTCAATCCCCGCTCTGTTAGATATAAATCTCCAAAATTACCCGCTGCCTTCTAATTAATTCCCCGGCATGGTGTCATGAAATAAAATATTGCTTGTTTAGTACAAAATTTTTAATCAAATTAAGAAAATTAGGGTGACACTAACAATAACGTTAAATAGAGCAGCATTCAATCACTTAAGGAAAGATATATGGTGAAAATTTATCAGTCGTTTAAACCTCTTTGTTGCATAAACTGAAATTATACTTTAATACATACATTTGATATAAAACTATATTGAGTATACCATTTCTGTTTCCCCTGTCTTTGCTTCCAGCTTACTCTTATTAGACTCGAACCTTTGTTGATTTCCTTCTTTGGATATTGTTTGCTTGGTATTTATTAAAACGACAATAGTATCATTGTTGAGACTTGGCCTATTGTATGTATAAATGGTATTTAAGATGCTAAATATCCTTTCCACTTAAGTGTTTAAAAATGGTAGTATTACTCGTAAAAGTAGGTAGACCTATTACTTTTTATAAACCAAAACTTTTGAAGAAATAAACACCGGTACTGTTTTTTAGTTTAAGAAATTTTGGCCCAAAAGCCAAAAAACTCTGGTAAAATGGCTTAATTTATTTAAAATTTGTAAGATTTTGATTAAAATAAAAAAAATTTGTAAGATTTTGATTAAAATGAAAACTTGTAAGATTATTAACGAATAAACCGAAATTTTATTTTGACAACCTACATGGATCAATAAAAACCCATGTCGATTTTTTTACTATTGTCAAATACCATTTTGTCGATTCCCCGGAATTCCCCGATTTGAAAAATTCCCACTCTCTCCCTGCGCTGATCTCCCATTCACCGCTATTTGGGGAATTTGTGCCGATTGACAGCACTGCTTATTGTTGTTGTTAAATTTTGCTATGTAATGGGGATTTTCACTGACAAATTCTACTGCTTGTGGCATGGTTGTGATAAATGATCTCTCAAATTGTATTTAAACATGGTTTCAATACAATTTAAGAGTTAAAAATATTTGATTTTTTACTTGAATTTTGGTGAAATAAAGAAAAACACTGCCTTGTGTAGTCATTGGTTGTAAAGAATAATTGTTAATTTATTTCATAAAGATCGTAAATTAAATAAGCCTTTGGAAAGGATCATAAATTAAATAAGCCGAGCAAAATGGAGAAATAACTTCATAGCTCCTATGCACTCAATGTTATGTCTTTTTTGTTATCTTTATGCATTTGAACACAGATCAAAGTTAAATAGAATTTATTTAACTTTATTTAAATACAATCTTTACTAAAATCTAAATTTCATTTAAATCATACAAGTAGTAGAAAACAAGATTCCTAAATCTAAGGCTCATTTTATTAAAGAAATTAAATAATTCCTGTGTTATCAAAATCAGTATGAATATTATATAAAAGTGGGGCTTCACCTTTCTAATAAAATCTGTCTCAATTTCATTAAAAAATCAGTAGGTTCCATTACTGAAACTCCTAACTATTTTTAAATGTTCACTATCCCTATATTATAAAAATATAAGCAGAGTTTTGAGATAGTTACTGGAACAACATAATAATTACTGGAAGAACATACTTTAGGTAAATACATATTTAAAATCATGAATAACAACAGGATCAAAATCCTGTTTGAGAAACTTAATACTCATAAAGAAATTGAGGAACAATTAGAATAAAGAAATCGAGAAACATAGACATAAAACTAATTTTCATTCATACATACCAAAACAAGAATAACTCATCGTTAGATAAAAATGAGACAAAATCAGACATTGTAATATTTGGAATATGAAACAGAAAACTAAGAAAAGAGCACTATACATGTTTATTGTAGTACTGCTTCGATAAGACAACAATAAGAAAATTTATAGGATAAGAAGCATCTTGGTCGAGCCCTAAGACCTGTGCAGCATTTACTTCAAAGTGCCAACTGCCAGCAAAATGGACATATAAAAGTGTATTTTCACCACAAACCAAAATGCATTAATTATGCTGGCAACTATTTTTCAAACTGTGTGATGGAAACCATCCGGCAAATTACAAAGGATGTAGTGTTTATAAAGACTTACAAAAGCAGAAATACACTAAATATAAAACTTACAAAAACACTAACTTGGAAAGCACGAAGGGAGAATTTAAAAACGTCATGGAGCATATACCTGAAAAACTTAAAATTGCAAGAAAATCCACAACCGACTTAAACTCTATGGGCTTTTCTGAAAGTTCAAATGCAACTAATTGAAATGCCCAAACAAATTATACATTAGATGATCACTATGATAAACCTATTAACAAGTCTAATGATCATTTTGATGAAAAATATCAAGGACTTAAATTAGTGCAATGGGATGCAAATAGTCTATTACAACATTTATTAGAAGTAAAACCATTTCTTGAAATGAACAACGTTGACATCCTCTTAGTGTCGAAAATACACTTCAGAACTAAAACTTATTTTAAGATTCCAAAATATAAATTGTATCACACTATGCATCCCGACGGTAATGTCCGTGGTGGCTTGGGAATACTAATTAAGAAAAAATTAAACACTGTGCATCACTATTACTACATGGAAAAGATACCAGCTACCAGTATAATAATCGAGAACTCTCAAGGCCAATTAACAATTACTTCTTTGTACATATCCCCAAAACAAATGTGAAGATTATTCACTGTTTTTCTCAATCCTTGGGCATCATTTTCTAGCTGGCGACAACTACAATGTGAAACATATGAAATGGGGCTCGAGATTGAACACACCCAAAGGTCATAAACCCCTAAAAACAATTGATAATCAGTATTGCAATAACTGGAGAGGCCTTATTGGCCCTAAAATGTTAGGAAAGAACCAAATCCGGTAGATTTCATAATAACTAAAAGGTTGTCTTGTGCCTTTGTGAAATGCGGCTCCAGCTTTGAATTAATATCAGACTATTCTCCAGTCATAGTATGTTTGTGTTTCAAAGACACAAACTTCGCACAAAAATGTATGTTGCACATAAAAAAGACCCACTGGTTATTATTTAGAGAACTGATAGAAAACTCACTAGATTGTAAAATATCCCTCAAGACAGACACTGTTAAGGTACTTAATTACAGCATACAGCAAGCTGCATGGACGGCAATTCCGATCCAATTAGAATTCAAAGATAAAACCTATTTATATCTGAAAAAAATAAACAAATTGAGAAAAGAAAAGTGTGAACTTAGAAAATTATAATAGTGAACAAAGTATTTCGATTACAAAACAAAGTTTAATAAGTTAGTCTCAAAACTTTAAGGAGCCCTTGCTTTAAATATAAATAGTAGAATTGAAAATTATCTTACAAACCTTGACACTACAAACGCCACTTACACGCTCTAGAAAGTTACAAAAAAACTTAAAAGGCCAACAATTTACCATACCCCCATAAGACAAGATTATGGCATATGGATAAGTAGCTCTGATAAAGCTGAAACTTTTGCTAAACATTTATATAACATCTTCATTGTGAACGCTAATCTTGGCTCTATGAAAATGGAGGAAGTAACGAACCATTTAAGCTAACTATATCAACTATACATGCCTATCAAAAAATTTAAAAAATCTCAATAAAAAATTTCAATCTTCATAAAGCCCCTAGATACAATCTATCACAGCCAAAATCTTAAGCTACCGATGCTGTCACATCTTTAATACAATTTTATAATGCAGCCCTATGGAAGAACTTTGTACAGCCTTAAAGAAAATAGTATTGATTCCAAAACTGGGAAAGGTCCCCAGTAAAATCCTACCGCCCTATAAGTTTCTTGCCGATACCCTCCAGAATTCTAGAATTCTGTTCTTGAACCACTTGACACTTGTTACTGAGGACACCAAACTGATCCTTGAACATCAGTTTGAATTCAGAAAAGCTCATGTTACTATTGAACAGGTGCATAGACTTAACAATGCCTTTGAATACAAACTAAATATGGTCTGCTTTACAGATTATCTAAAATCCTATTAAATAACTACTTCAAATTTATTAAGTCTTATCTCAGTGAGCGACACTTTTGTGCAAATTGTGGTGACTCGGTGACAAAATTACACAAAATAGAAGAGTGCGTACTCCAGGGCAGTGTGATGTGCCCCATGGTCTATCTTATATTCACCTCAGATCTCCCAGATACCCAAAATGTTCTTATTGGAATATTAGCCGATAAAACAGTAGTTCTTGCAGTAGATACAATATCTGCTGGGGCTTCTAGCAAACTCCAAATGGACTTAGCAAAATTTCGAAGTGGTTAGGACTGGCAAATAAAAGCCAACAAATCAAAATCTACCCATGTTACTTTTACAATGAGAAGAGAAACAAGTCCTGAAGTAGTTCTCAACCAAACAAAAATCTCATAATCGGAGTTTGTCAGATACTTAGGGTTATATCTTGATTGATGTGTAACCTGGACCAAACACATCTTTACAAAAAGAAAAGCTCAGGTAACTTTATTGGTTCATGGGACAAAAATCGCAACTTACCCTTGAAAATAAGCTCCTATACTACAACGGCATGTTCTAGAAATTCTTCAATTTTTTTAATCAAAAGTTCTGTACTTGGTAATTGGCTCGTCATGGTACATAAAAAATTGTTGATTAATTTTTCCTACAAATTAAAATAGTTAAGACCGAATTAGCCTATTATTCCTAACCATCTTGCAAAAAATCTGATGGGTAAACTGCCAAACACAACATTTTGTAAACTGAAAAGAGGTGCACAGTAAGCTTTTCCTGACAAATGACACCAATATGAAAAGTACACAGGCGTGTCAATGGATATTGCTTCACAACCTAATAAAACTACCTTCAGCTACATGTCAAATAGATACATCGGAGGATAAAGAAGATTTAAAAAAAAATTTATTTCCCACGTCTATTCATTGCTTTCATTTTTAATCAAAATTATTAGTCCGCTCCAAACTCGAAGTTCAAGACTTACAGCCTTTTTGCCTAGAATGTAGTCTCTCAACAGTATTTGTCTGGTACTGTCAACGTAAGGTTGGGGCAAAAATGGTAGGTTGTTGTGCTCATATAGCTTCTGTGATTCGAGATACTATATATCTCGAATATGAGAGATACACACCTACCACTAAAACAAGCATAATTTACTATGACTATCTTAAAGATGCGGATATTGAGGATTGGTCAGATGAAGATTAGACCTATCCTACTTATTGGAGTATGTTAGCATAAATCTTACTATATTTTTTAAATAACCATTGTTTTGTTATTTTTGTATTTGTTTTATTGAAGAATGAAGTTTAAAGCTTTTAATTCAGTTTTAATGTTATAAAAGTTTTTAAAACACAACAAAATTTCTAAAATCAACGTCAGAGTCTGTTAAGTTTTAATGGTGTTTTTAATAAACTAGAGGTCATACAAACTATAAAAATACTATTCTCACTTTATAAGTGAGAATAATAACAATTTTTTGTAAAAATAAAGTGAGAAACCTCCTTGGAGGTGTAGAATTAATTATTTGATGAGTTATACTTTTGCTTTTCTTTGAATTTTTTTTTTAAGCGGACCAAAATCCACATCACATTTATTTTAAATAAGCATAAATCTGTGTCATTTCCAAAATAAAACTTTTCAATCGAGAAATATTTTTATGTTAGTTCTAACATCGCAACTACTTCTGTTACTCTCAGGAACAGTTTTTTTTTAAATTCCCCATTGACTTCAAGGGAGCTCTGTTTTGAAAGTTTAAAGCAGGAAGTACCAATAAAAAGTTAACAATTTCACTAAATTGTTCGATTTGTTTATTAAAATTGTAATGCAATAAAAGTTTTGTGTTCATTGACAAAAATTTTGCAACAAATTTTTAGCCATGCAATGATTAACATTATTTTTACTGTTTGGTTTTAATCAATCACTTATGACACTATTATTATAGAAACATGCAAAAATGTTAGCAATTATCACACAATTTTTGTTATAATGGTATACTAAGATTATTAAATAATTTCATGTCTGTTTGAATCTTAAATTTGTGTTTAAAAAATAAAAACTGCA
This sequence comes from Druceiella hillmani, assembly GCA_039881145.1. Classification (NCBI taxonomy): domain Eukaryota; kingdom Metazoa; phylum Arthropoda; class Insecta; order Lepidoptera; family Hepialidae; genus Druceiella; species Druceiella hillmani. The sequence goes on along the minus strand of JAYKKI010000014.1, from coordinate 35,852,872 downwards.
AAAATCTTGCTATATTTGAATTTTATAGCAAAGCAATGGATAATGGGCTAGTCATTTTGTGATAATTCATGCAATCATTAAATAAGATGTGAAATAATCTCAAAACAGGTAAAATAAGTTTTTCTATAAAAATAGGGAGATATATTGCATTTTTGCTTACTTGCTTTGGGTTTCCAAAATCACGGATATGTCAAATCGTAACTAGATATGAATTTATGGGTTTAAATTACATAAGTACGTAATTACATAATTTACTTGTTTTTCTCAAAGAAAAATTTATTTGTACTTTAAAAAAAAACAAATCAATAAAAGTCAGATTATAATACTGAGGTATATTTGTGTTTTTATTAAAGAAACAAGTAACATTTATGAAATAAACAAGAATAAATTATAATAAAAAAAGAAATAAAATATTATAAATTGTTTCTACTTTTTTGTTCTTGAAAATGTGATTGAATGAATGATATTCATGTTTTTTCAGCTAAGGAGTTTCTCCGATTGTTGCAAAAATAGCTGGTGGAGGAAAAAGCTTGCTTAGCTTCTACACTGGTAGGCGGTACAGATAATAAACGATGGTACACACTGTTAGGTAGATCTCATATCCGCTGCCAGTAGCCCCGTCATAAATACATATTTCAACTCGAATAATAGATTCTAGATCTGTGTTTTTTCTAGAGGATCTTTTTTCTTTTGTAGCTTTGTGTACCTCTTTTTCTAACTATTGCACGATGGTTAATTCTTCATCCTCATCAATCCTACTCGTGGTAATAGCTTCCATTTGGGGTTAAAGCCTCTTTTGTGTTTGCTTATATTTTAACCTTTCCAATAATTGTATAAGAAATGTTCTGATTTCACCTGCGAACAGTTTTTCAAATGTTTCTGTAGCTGCTGTTATGAAAAATTCTTCACTTCTTTGGAAATATTGTAAAACATCAAATGCTCGTCTGTCTTTTATTCTCTTTCGAGAAAAAGCAAGTTGTTCACTGAGTTCATTTAATTAAAGTTCTAATTTATTAAGTATAAAATGTAATGCAGTGTTCGCTTTTAATAAATTTGAATCACGGCTACACAAACACATCACTGTTGTTTTTACTACATCTAAACTACGATGAATGTTGTAAAGACCCCCAATTATTTATCTGTAAATTTCACATTGGATTTTTATATCTAGTAACGGTTTCATAAGGTATGTTTTTAAATTAAGAAATTGGTCAACCATATCTGATAAGCTACTCCTCCCGTTTTACAGTTTAAGATCAGATCTAGGTTTTTCTAAAGTGTATTTTTCTAATGTAATTTTTCAAGGGCAATTTACTTTTTTAATAATATCGTTATATAAAAAATTTGGCTGGGTTCTGGGTTTTTCTGTAAAAAATCTATCGTCAATTTCTTTATTTTCCTCTTAAGAATCAGTATCTTCAAGTTCGGGTGCAGATAGCAGACCTAAAGTTTTCTGGGTTTTATACAATACATTAATTACCGCAAATTGTATTTCCTGGCCATAATAGAGTTGACGGCCGTTGTCAAAATTCTTACCCATTTAACCATTAGTCTGGTTCCATCTGTAGTGAAAGAAATTATGTTATCAAGATTGAGCTCAGACGCACTCAAATCAATTAGGTCGTTACATCAGCTATTATTGAACCTTTTATCCTCAATAATTTGTTTTTTGTTTTATCATGCTGTTCTCGAACTGTCTTGGTTATGTTGTAGGAGATTTTAGTAAATCATAGTCAGACTATGTAAACAATACATTTAAACACACAACAATAATATAAATCTGCAGAAGTATAAAATTTGATAAATGGAATTCCATCTACTGCTCCATAGATAACACATTTGTATAGTAATCTGTAAGTTTAGTTTTATTTGTTGGACGTTTATTTATAGTGTTTCCGACTTGATTCTGAGCATTATTAGCAGTAGCATTTTTAGTAGTATTGGTTTTTGGAGTCTTGCTCTGGCATTTCACCAATATGCTTAGCATGCATATAGGTGTGTAAAGCCACAGTTAAACTACCAGTTTTTAATATTGTTTGCAATGTTGTATCCTTGTAACACTTGTATGTGGTTTTCTTTGTTGATTATCTGAAAAATAAGCAAAAATTAAGTTCACTGAAAGTTTAAAAATATTCTATTGATTATATCGAAAGAACATAGATATTGATTATAAAATTCAATAATTTATTAATAGAAGGATGTTAGATTTATCAATTACTTTCATCGATTATCGATCTTATGATACTGCAATATTTAGAACATACACAAAACTTGCAAATCAAAGTTATAAAAAAACTGTTCCATATTTCACATTGTGTGATGAAGTACATCTCACAGATGTAACTTCAGTAGCTATAAATTTAATGATTTATTTTTTTCATACTTATAAAATTGCTGTCTAAAATAAATAAGTTAGTAGGGATACAAAAAAAACATTTTGTGTGTGTGCAATTCACACACGGTAGAAGTGAAACTTCAGAAAAGTAACCTACGGGAGAATGAGATAAATATAGAGCATCAGGAGTAGGATAATTATAAGGTTTATTTTTTTATAATATTTTTACCACGTTTAAACGTTATTTTACATTTTATTTAACATATATTACATTACATATTAGTCAGTCTCCATGTTTTCACTTTGAAAAAATGACACGAGAGGCTTAACTAAAATAACTAAAATAGGAAACAAATGTTTTAGTTTCAATTTGATCTATATATCTTTGAAATACAGCATCAATTACTGTTTTCGATCTGGTTGTTGATTGAGTGCACTGCACATTTTGAAATTAAATTTTGTGTCGAGGAACTCAATTAAAGGGAGCGCTGCATCGCTGGGAGCAATACAAAATTAACATTAAAATCTCCATTTAAAATCATTGGAATTTTATCATAAATTTTTTTTGAGAATTTGCTCAAAGGTGTAATTGATACAATTTTTGTGTATGAATTCAATAATTATATTTATTGATTGGTTGGGAGAAATGTAAATTGCTATAATTAGAACTGAGTTACTTATTGCTAAAAGGATTAGAAATATTAGAAAATATTTAAGTACTTACTACTTGGTACACCGGACATTATTATTCACATCAGAACTATTATTTTGTTTATCTAATAATTTCTTTTGACGTGGACAAAACTCACAAACACGTTTCATAGAATTTTTTGGGTTTTTTAACTTTTTTCAATTTTTTCCACCGATACTCACAACTGCTTTCAACATCAGTTTTTGGCATACTTGTAAAATTTATTTATTAGGCAGATAAAAATATTCCCACAAATAAAAATATACATAAATAATACACCGCGCTGGCTTTTTACTAAAGCTTTGTAATACGCAGGTGCATACACACGTATTAACACATATACTAACATACACAAGTAGAACACTCAGACCAGAGCAAGTATTAGATAGTGTGCAATATAGATACACACCGACGCTTGCTCTCTTGCTTTGGCTCGGCAATACATAGGCGCACACATATATACAATGCATAGTAGACGAGAGGGAAATACTACAAAGCATGGCACAAAGAGGAGATATAAAATTCAAATCACAACGATTCTAAAGAAGCTTCACTTGTTTCTTTATCGTGACGCATTTTCGTTTCATCGAGTTTCAAATCACGATTCTAAAGAAGTTTCACTTCAAAAAGTTTAAATACTCACATAGTATGTATAATTAATGACCCAAATAAAGAGTTTAACATGTAGCCTATAGATTTATAATTTATAATTTCGCAACCATGGCCATTAACTTCATAATCACAAATCACAACACACTAAAAGAAAACCTTTAACTGGGCTAGAGCAGGTTGATTGAGCCAATGTGAATTAGGTAACTGATGATTGAGCAAATTTCTTTTAATTTATAAAGCAGTACACACACTGTATGGCAATTTGTGAGTGTTCCTTTAAGTTAGGTTATTAGATAATATTGAACTTTATTCTGTATTTCAAAGGATTAATTCTTGCCTAATATTCATCATGTCGCGCATGAAGTATCCCAGTTTAAAATAAATCACGGGAATTACCACAATGCTAGTTAGTCCAGACAGACAGTGCTGTCCACTATTATCAAAGATGTTACATTACAATCTACATTAGTATGTAATTTTAGGCTTGTTTAGCATGTAATGTAATGTAAATTGTTACTCGATCGGAATGCTATTTTCATTGTTTATGTCAAGGTATATTCTTTTGTAATTATGGAATTTCACCTTTGAGTTATGGGTTTATAAAAAGTTCAAAATTATTCCGTAATTACGTAATTATGAAATTATGGAATCAGAGCCCTATTTACACCACATTTTTGTACTATTTTCAACAAGTATAACAAAATACATTATTTTTATTTATACGGATTCTAGGCATCATAATTCTACTTTTACAATTTACAAAATAGTTTTTAAAACAAGTAACCTAACACGCTGGTTGTTGTACATGGTATACAACAACCAGCGTGATAATGGTTTTGATATTGATGGTATAAAGTCTATCCTAAAATTCATAATATGTCAAGAGTAATTTAAAAAAACTAGGAAAGATAAACAGTAGGAAATAAGATTAATTTTCGAAGTTACGAATCAAAAGTCTATAAGAATTACTTAAAACTATTTGAACAGCTTTCTTCTCTGACCTTTGTAATGTTTATTAGAAGTGAGATCTGTGCTAAATTGTTTAAAACAATTATTCGTTCTGGATAAAGCTGCTTCGTGTGGGCAGATAGTTAGAATTTATATTTGTAACAAATGCTAAACAAAACACTTTAAGAAACATATGAATGAATTATTTAAGAATTTTACAATTAAAATTATAGAAATTTATAAGTAATACTTCATAGTGGAATGATTGAAAAGTAAGAAAAAAAGAAACATAATTTTAGAAAAATAATATAAATGTTATATCAAAAAAAATATATTATTTCAATGTAATTAATGTATGAATGTAATCTCATATATAACATTGCTACGGAGTGAAAATTTTGTCTCATTATTTTAATTTGTACATAAATACATATAATCAATACAAATATATAATAAACACACTAGGCAAGGCAAAAATTACATAATACAAACCTTATATTGGAGTTTTCCGAGTTTGACTTCGCTTACTTTGCTTTCACCTTCATCAGGTTCCTCAGCATTCTCAGTGAGTTCTTCCATATCAGGCTGAACCTAAATAAACATATCAACGGCAAATTTCACATGAAAAATGAGTTCCCATCACAGTTAACAGAGATCAATTAAAATTGCAGAGACCTTTAATGTATTTAAAATGTTCAATCACAAAACTGACATGTTTTTAGTATCAATAATATTTTTATAAACACCGACAACGTAATCCTTTCAATTCTTTTACAGTTTGATTCTTCAATAAATTGTTTTAAAGTCAATTTTTTTTCTTTGCTAAAATTTTAAATTTTCCTAAGGTTGCAAGTATGATGGTTATATAATTATATCATTTAAAACTTTGTCACATGCTAGATATTTTTCAACAAAAAGTGACTGGACAAACTGGTTTTTATGCAACCTTAATTTTCACAATATACCAAAGTATAGTTATTAACTTTATCTTTTTATTTAGAGTCATGTTTTTGGTTGACGATTTGAATTTATGAGTGTATATTCCGTTTCAATTTCCTTAAATGTAAAGTACATTTAAGGAATTTGAAATCCTTGAAATGGAACTAACGAATTTAAAATCCAATGTGTCTGAATTGGAACTTTTATATTTTTTAATATCTACAGAAACCAATATAATTTATAATATCATTCATATGTCCATCTGTATATCACATTTATGTGCCTTCTCCCTCATATCCATTGCAACCCGCAGTGAGATGCTGTGCACATTATGATGATCATCTGCCGGCGATCTTATGGACGTAGATTAGATTTTATCCCTATTTCTAACTCAAATTTGTCATCAACGTTTGATTTAAATTCTTAATGTTTTGTCATAAAGCTCACTCATTTTACAATAAATATTTGTTTTATTTTATTTATTCATTAATTATAAGCCTGAGCGCAAAACTGACACTATACACAGATTTTAAATACCAAAGATTCACAATTCCTGATCAAAAAATCTAAGTTGCATAAAACGCACTATGTGCGTAAACATTCTAACATACATAGCCATTCTTTTTTGTTCTCAACAACACTCACTTCTTGTTCGAAAATATTCATTGTAATAAACCGTAATTCAAATTTATTTTCTCTTTGTAAGTAGAGCCTAAAAACTGCATTGATTTGAGGTCTACATCCAGCGTTTGTAGCCACTCTTTAAGAATTTTGTCCTAAGTAAAACTCACTTCTAGTTTGAAAATATTAATTGTAATAAACCGTAATTCAACTTTACCTTCTCTTTGTAAGCAGAGCCTAAAAATTGCACTGATTTGAGATCTACGCCCTTCATGCCCTTCTTCCCATCTTTGGACCTCCTCTTGCGACAACATCGTCGGATGCAGCAGAAGCATATCAGTAAAATAACCAGACAGACAACTGGAATTCACAATAATGAACAAGCGATATAATGAATTAATGTTACATACTAATACAATTAATACTTAGCAATATGTTTCACTGAAGAAAATTATAAACACAAAGTTATAACATTTTTAAACTATGGGTATATTTCTGATACCTCAAAATATATATTTAATATGTATATTCCTCATAATTATATACATATGTGCATTGGAATATGGAATATTATATACAAGGGGGTGTTTTTAAGTTCGCAGAATGGAGGATAAGGAGTGAGAATAAAAATACATAATTATTTTTCTTTTTCAATATATTCACCCTAATACATTTTTCAGATCTTTCAATTAGCTTATGTATACCTTCATAAAAAAATGTTTCATCTTTGCCCGAAAAATAAGTTGAAACTGCGTCCTTTACTTCTTCATGCTTGAAAACTACTTTCCACGAAGTTCTTTTTTAAGGTTTGGGAACAAATAATAATCACTGGGAGCCAGGTCAGGACCGTGGGGTGGGTGTTCCAAAATATCGAAGCCCACCTTGTGCAGGGCGGCCAGCGCAACGTGGCTCATGTGAACGGGCACATTGTCGTGCAAAAGCAGGACACCTTTGGTCAATTTTCCCCTTCTTTTTTCTTTGATTGCTTCTTTCAACCTCTCTAGAATTGACGCATAGTATTCTCCAGTTATGGAAACACCTTTATCTTTATAATTCTTCAACAGGATCCCTTCTGAATCCCAAAAGACTGTCGCCATGATTTTTCCAGTCGACTGTGACACCTTAAACTTCTTGGGTGGTGGTGTGCCACTGCTTGTTTGGACGTCTTGAGTCTTGTTTGGACTCAGGTTCATAATGATGAATCCAAGTTTCGTCTCCAGTAACAATTTGACTCAATAGTCTATCCTTGTCTTCACTACAGAGGTCCAAAAACGCACGAGAACACTCCACGCGGCGTTGTTTTTGAGGCGGTGTGAGCATTCTTGGCTCCCATCTTGCGCTGACTTTTGTCATGCCAAGATGATCATGGTGAGTTTTAAAAATTGTTTTATCTAATTCTCCAACCATCTCTGCAAGCTGTTTATTCTTTAGTCTGGCACCTTCCAATACTAATTTTTCAACTTTTCAATAATTTCCGGAGTAGTTATTTCGATTGGAGGACCGGGGCGTGGGTCGTCTTCAAGCGAGTTTCTACCCTGTTTAAAGATACTATGCCACTTGTAAACCATGGTTTTACCCGGGCAAGAGTCCCCGTAAACGGATGCCATCTCTTTCAGCATGGTTTGAACAGACTTTCCTTGCTTGGTAAGGAACTTTATAACGGCGCAGTACTTGATTTTTTTCTTAGTTCAGACTTTCTTCCAGATTGAGATGTTTGTTCGACGATAGTTCAAAGACTAATGATACGATTATGATAAAACTTGGTATTTATACTAATAATGAGTTACTTAACTAGCTATTATTCCGTTAATCACCTTTACTAATGGCCTATCTATCCATTCCGCGAACTTAAATACGCCCCCTCGTTTTTATTATTTACTTATTTACCTATGACTTAACCTATTTTGGTAAGTTAAGAGAGAAAAGTAGTGTCAACTTTTTTTTTCTCTTTTCCTGACATCCCTTGATATAGTACCATCGTCAATCATCGATATTATATTGTTTTGCTTTAAATAGGAAATTACATCTCCAAATGACTTGGGAGTCTCTTGTTTATGGGTACTCTGTAGATTCTTAATAAGGATCAGTGATACAATGCATTTGTTATTCTTTCCATATGCATAACAATAAATTTCCACTACCCCTTGCATATCTGAATATATATTAAAAGTGCTGGCATATAGAAAATTTTAGCAGTAATAAATTATCAATTTCTTTTTTATAACCCTAAAATATTCCAGGGATTTTTTATGGTATGTGACTTGGTTACTTTTTGATAAGTTCTATATATTGTATATTTTAAAGCTATCCCTTTTAACATTTTTGAAATGTAGGTATTATGCATATATTTGACTGTGTTTTTCTGTTTTATGCATGTAACTAAATAAATAAATAATTAAGGCTTTATTTGAATACTGTACATTAAATTTTAAATCATATTTTAAATTTTTAATTGTGGTAGAAATATATACAAATATATATTTTATAACATAAATATGTCAATATTCGATGGAAAAAGGGTTTTAATTTGCAAGTTTTTTAAATTTTTTTATAGGCTTATGCTTACGATAAGCGTATAACATATAATTAAGTCTTGCAGTTTTTAAGATTCCCTCAAAGAATCCACATTGGCAGATTGGAGGTATGTGTAAATGTCACAGATTCAAGTAATAAAATAAAAATATTTAAAGATTACATGAGTAAGGTATGCTAGTGGGAGATTTTGGTCATTTTGTATTTTTAATAAAGAAAATTTGTTGTGTATACATCTCTGAATACCACTTTCTTTAGCTGAATAAGGTTAATGACAAAGTGATGGATGTTTTATTCAAATCTACATGTTTTTTGAAGTGTAATCACATTGATCAATATTGAAATGGAGGTATGTAAATGTACTGATATTGGGATATAATCTTTTTTTAAGCTAGTAATATGTAAAGCCAAAAATAATATTTTGTAATATGTTTATACCTATACAAACACATAAACCAAATAATTTTTTTAATTTTTGATGGGAGATATAAACATTTTGTTGTGCTATGTAGGATATGCAAATTCTGTTGATATTAAAAGCTCTAATATTAAAACAATATTTTAAATGTTAAACTTACCCACAATAATGGTGACTAATTGCCATGTCGGTATTCCGAGTTTCTCTGCTAGCTCTTCGGTAGTCTTGGTGAGTTGTTGTGTGTTTGAGATGGTGTTGGTTTTTGGCTCGGGACTCGGTATGTCTGTTGTTTCTAATATTTCTGATAGAGATAAGCATTAATTAGTTATTTTAAAGAGTATTGATTAAACATTTGTAAAGTTAATAATGGTTAAAAAAATCTACAAGAAAAAGGAAAAAACGACTTAAGAAATTTATGGCATTTTCATCTACGAGTAAGAAATATATAGAGATATAATGTTCGACTCAAAATTGACCCCGCTAAAATTATGCCGCCTTGCAAAATTATGCCGCGCTTCTATCAGTCTGTTGCTAGACGCCTGACGACCGACGACGCAGCGTAGATTTTATTTTTTAAATCGACAAACACGTTAAAATGCCAGCCTGTATTATAAAAAATTGTCTAATTGCATCCCATAAACATAATAGGCAAATGGGATTATATTTCACAGGTACGAAAAGTATTTTGTTTAAGTTTAAATCAATTTGAAATTAATGATAAACGGACATCGTACGCCATAACTAAATATAAAGGTAAAGGACGTACTGAAGCATATATCTTTAAAGTATGATTAGTAACTTTTGTGTATTTTATAAATTGTTTTATGTGTATGTATTTGTTTATGTATAAAACGTAATTTTTTTAATAATTATTTGCAGAATTCTTCAAAATCATAAAACAAATAGAAAATGGATAAATATAATTTCATACAAAACAAATAATAACAGGCGTTTGTTTTAATGTTAGTACCTATTAATGATAGTTGAAAATTGCCATTGGGATATTTTTTGATAAACGGTTTATCAGGTGAGAGGAAAGCTAATTTAATTAAAATATGTTTAGAAAAATGTAATGAAGTTGGTGCCGAAGTCGTATCCCTAACATTTGACGGATGTAGTTCTAATTTAGCAGCGGCGAAAGAATTAGGTTGCAAGTTGGAAGACGCAAAAAATTTAAAAACTTATTTTAAACACGCTTCAAACGACAAAAACATTTTAGACCCGTGTCTATGACTTCTAATAAGTTTAACCATATGTGGTTAAACTTATTAGAAACACCTTTGAATCTAAAAAAAATATAATTGATGGTAATGGTAATACAATACAATGGCGGTTTCTTCGAGAATTACATAATTTGCAAGAATCTTTGGGATTAAATTTTGCTAATAAACTAACTAAACAGCATCTAAAATTCCGAAACCAAATAATGAAAGTTAAGTTAGCCACTCAATTGCTTAGTAATAGCGTATCAAAAGCTATAGAATTATGTGAAAACGATTTAAAATTATCTAAATTCCACGGATCTTCAGCAACGGCCACATTTATTAAAAAAATGAACGATACATTTGATATTTTGAATTCTAGGTCAGTTAAACAACTTGGTTTTAAACATCCTATTTTGAAGGTAATCACCGCGATTATTTTAAATTTCTAAATGATATGAAAAAATATTTGCTTTCTTTAAAAATAAAATTGCGTAATTAATTTACAAGAACCTATAAAAAAATCACTTTCTTCGTTACGTATGAAAAATTTATTGTAGATTGTAAATGTAAAACCGGTTTTATAGGTTTAATAACATGTATCGAAAGTTTTCAACAACTGTACACTTATTTAGTAGACGAAACACTCGCGATGAAGTACGTTCCTGCATATAAATTTTCACAAGATCATATTGAAATTGTTTTTGCAATGATTCGGAATCACGGTCGTAATAACAATAATCCGAACGCTGTTCAATTTCGCGGTATATATCGAAAAATTCTTAACCACCTGGAACTTAAGTCCTCCTTTATCGGTAACTGCATACCCTTTGAAAAGATTTAATATACTAAATTGTTTATCTGCAACTAAACAAGTAAACCAAACAACATTAGGATATAGATATGATGATGGCTCAGAACAACTCATTGACGATAAAAACTTAAACGAATCTAAAATTACATTAATATCTGCTAATTGTGATATATTGTCTGAAATGTTGAACAAGATCTCCCAGTTGCCAGAAAGCGTTGAACAAATAGTTGGGTATATTTCTGGATGGGTCGTCAGAAAATTGAATTTTAAATTAAAGTGTAAATCCTGCCTCCCTTTTCTCTTCAGTTCCAAAAAATTACCCTTTCATAGACTCATTGCATTAAAATATGTCGGCGGTCTTATATACCCATCTACAGACGTTTACAAAATTTGTCATAAAATTGAAAATATTTTTAGAAAGCTCGTAAATATACCACGGCAACAAATTTCTAGAGAATGTGATTTTATTTTATTGACTAATGTTTTAAATCAATTATAATGTCACTAAAACTTTTTGAGCAGCTAAACGACCACGCGCAAGAACAACCACTTACACTAAGGCACAATTTACTTTTAGTTAAATGCATAATTGAATAATATTTAAAAATCTGTTTACATTATGTCGCGATAAAACAATCGTTTATTAAAAGTAAAAGGCAAGTGTTTTTTGCATTAGTTGGCAACAAAAAATATATATTAAGGTTGAATTAATACTTTAAAAGATATCATAAACATAGAAATAATTTCTCATTTCACACAAAATATATATTTGTTTCTAAATTATTTGTGACGACTTCGTGTCCGTCCCGAAATTGTGTGCTTTATGATTTCGAAAAATACCAAGCAACATGGTCCTTGTTACAGAGCTCCAGCCATCGTTTCAGTTACCACTAAATTTCTGACCTTCGATTCACTATCTTATTTTATTTGAATCAATGTAGTTACTTATTCTTTGTTTCATTTTCTATTTTAATTATACTTTACAAATCGGGCTGCAGCCCAAATGCATCTTTTAATCGATTTACCCAATGTGACATTTCGCTATCATTTACTGTCTTAATCGAGTTAATGCAAGCATTAACTCGTGTACCATAAGTTGGTGTAGTAAATTTAACATCAGGAGTGTATAAAAATGCAAGTGGTACACAGCGAAATAAAAAATATATATTTCTTATTTGAACTTAATTAAACTTTAATTTAATTAATTTCAAATAAGAAATATATGCACATATATTGCATTCGATTGTCAAGAAAAACAGGTTGATTAAGGAGTAAATAAAAAATTGCGTGTAAGTAAAAACCAGCAAGAACCTGTATTACAATTAAGTGATATTTAATTATAACAAAAAAATTTAGTACGTGCTTACTTTTATTTGTCGAACGCTTTTCTTGCGTATTGCTTCGCACTGTAATTTCACATCTATGTATGCTGAAATAAAAATCAAATTGGCATGGCGTGCTACATATGGATATGAATGTGGCAGTATATATATGTAGACGACTGAGTGCGAGCAAGATAACAAAATACGTATGTATTGCGGCCAGAGCAAGATGGCACCTTTAGTGTAACAACTTCAGATAAGTGGCGCTGTATACATGGGTACACTTTCGAATTGATAAATTCATACACATTACTTCTCTATACATTTCTTTACTCGTAGATTTTCATCCATTTCGTACAACATACACACTCACACCATGTACAATAAAAACATCTTCCAAATTACATGTTTCTTTAAGCCTGTTATCTTATAATTTAATGAAGAGTACTTTTGGTAACTTCACTTTATAACACAAGATATATATATATATATATATATATATATATATATATATATATATATATATATATATATATAAAAGCAAAAGAAAAGGAGACGAAGACAGAAAACATTTTGAAACATTCTCGTAAAATACAAACATTTTTTACGAACTCTGACGATAGGAACGAAACGGTGATAAATGCTGCTCTATCGCCATCGATCTCTTGCCCTGGTCGCTCTACCGCGGACTGTTCTTACGTTTCTCCGTTCATCACTAGCCCTACAGTAGCGACGACGACGACCGTCTACAATGAAGTTGAAATTTTAATAGAAGAAAAGCCGTCTATTCCGTCGAGTGCCCCTGCACTGTGTGAAGTAAACGATGAATTGTGAGATAATATTGTAAAAAAAGGACTGCAACAAAACGAAGAATTAAATTTTTCCAGATCAGAAAGGCAGTACAAAAATAAAAAAAAGATTTCTTTCTAAAAATATGTTCGAGAAAAAGCTTGTTAATGGCGAAATTGTGAAAAGAAACTGGTTAGTGTACTCAGAATCCACTGGTCATGTGGTTCTTGCAAATTATATGGAAAAATTCTAACTTTATACCTTATCATGACAATTCTCCGGATCATCGTAAACGTTTGGAACAATATGTATGTAGAGGAAAACTTTTAGAACGATTGGATACTCAAATAGTCAAACAATATAATGAAGAAATAACTTATTGCCGAAATGTATTACTACGTGTAATAGAAACAATTTTTAGCTTCTCGTGGGCTTCCATTTCACGGTCAAAATGAAATTATTGGATCTGCACGAAACGGAAATTTTCTTGGCTGTATTGAGCTTATATCTAAATTTGATCCTTTCATGGTTGAACATTTGGTGAAATTTGAACATAAAGGCAGAGGTTCTTTATCATATTTGTCATCCTCTATAATCGATGAATTTATTACACTTTTCGCTGACGAAGTTCGACTCACGGTTATAGGAGAAATAAAAGGAGCAAAATATTATTCCATTAGCATTGATTCTACTCCAGATATTTGACACACCGATCAGTTGACATTTATAATTCGTTATATTTTGCCTGACGGAGAACCCATCGAACGCTTTGTCACATTTTTACCCAATTGCGGTCATAAAGGTGAAGACATGAAGAAGGCTGTTATTGTGACAGTTGATTAAACTTTGCAACTTGATATTAAAGACTGTCGTGGCCAAAGTCATAATAATGCTAGCAATATGTCTGGTCAACACAAAGGCCTTCAGTTAAGAATTAAAGCTATAAATCCTCTGGCTACTTTTGTTCCTTGTGCAGCGCATTCTCTGCAATTCGTGGGACTGGCTGGCGCGGAAAGTAGTGACGAGTCAGCTGCTTTTTTACACTGGAACAACAATTATATATTTTTTTTCTGGATCTACAAGCAGATGGAAAATTTTACTATCCAAACTCGATGGAGTGCTTGAGCAGATGCAAGCAAAGCCTTATACAGTTCATACAAATAAGTTCTGGAAGCATTAAACTCTATTTGCGAAAACGAAAATCAAAATAAAGAGACCAAAATGGAAGGAAAAAGAATATTAGAAAAATTTAAAACTCAAGAAATTACAATAATGTTGTGCTTTTGGAACTCTGTGCTCCTAAAGTTTCAAATCGTTAGTGCACAGCTACAAGCAAGTTCTGTTGATTTATCTAACGTTGTTACTCTTTATGAGACATTACATGCTTATCTTGATAGGTTGCGTAACGTGAAAGAGTTCGAAAATTTTGAATCAGGGGCAATCAAGAGATGCAAAGTGTCCACATATAAAAAAGATGTAAGAAGAAGAAAGAAACCAAAATTTCATTTTGATGAAGTTAACACATTGAGTTAGAAGGAAGACAATCTTTCATCGTTGATAATTATTACGCAGCTATTGATTGTTTTAAAGTGCACTTAAAAAACCGGCCAATTATTTATAATGCTGAAAACACAAAGTTTGATTTCTTATGGAAACTGCATGAACTAGACGACAGTGAATTTATTAGAAGCAAAGCAAAACAGTTAAAACAATTATATGCTACCGATTTAGAAGAAACCTTTACAGAAGAATGTGTCCATTTGGCATAGTTTTTAAAATCTGACACCGAGGCCGAGCATTCCATTTCTGCCAAAACCCCAAAGGGCTTGTTGCAGTTAATTAAAAGTTTTAATATTTCATGCATGTTCCCGAATGTGGAGATAATATTAAGAATATTTTAACTATGAGTGTGACCAACTGCAGTGGCGAAAGGTCTTTTTCAGCACTTGAAAGAGTAAAAAATTACTTGCGCTCCACACTCCACCAGCAAAAACTTGCAGCGCTCTCGCTAATGTACATAGAAAATGATTTTTTACAAACTATTAAATTTGAAAACTTTGTGGAAAGATTTGCAAACGCTAAAGCAAGGAAAAGGAATTTTGTGTAAGTTAATAATAATTACTTAATTACTTTTATTTTTAAATAAATCAATTGTAAAAATGAGATGAGTTTCACCTGTATGGTTATCTACTTGGTAGTCTTTGCAGCCTGCAGTCACTTGTCATGATTTGGGTCGTATAATGCATGAGGTGCTTTGCCTTTATGTACGGTCAGCTAAAAAATTGGTTCGCGACCCTAAGGTTGAATCTCATACAGATTAAAGGACAACGTTAGTTTCTCTTGCAGATCGATTCTATAGGTAGTATGAACCATGTTAAAATTTTCACACTAATAAACAAAGTGAAAACAGTATAAAAGTATTATATATATATATATATATATATATATATATATATATATATATATAAATATATTATTTTTAGGTCGACCGTAGCACACTTGGCGAGGGCGCAATAATTAGCCTAGGGCGGTCAGAACTCTTGATCAGTCGCTGAATATATCCGATATATTGTTCAGATGTCTCATTTTGCATGAGAGTCCAGTGTCACTCAAAATAAATAAAAAATTCACTGGATTCATCTTACAGGTAGGGTGATTCTGTTATTTTTATTTTATTTTAGAATGAGTCTGAAAGGGAGTTATAACATTTTTTTTAATACAAATTATAAGCAGGCAATTTTTTTTTATTTCTATTATATCCCTATGATTAATAAAATAACAGTAAATATCGAAGGAATCGATACAAAGTTGTAATGTTATCGTGTAATTGTGAAATGTATCGATAAAAAGGAAAATTTTGGGTATCTTTAATTAGAAATTCCTGGGACGTTTGTGGCGGCACTTGAAATGGACACAAAAATACCTTTCATTTTGTATGATGTAGTCAGTCCATCATTTATATTGAAAATAAATCTTGTGTTATAAGTTAAGTAAGATAGTGTAATATAGGATTACGGTGGGTGCAGAATCAAATCGGTGGTTATGTAGGATATAATTATTTTTGCTAGTCTTCATTGTGGTAAAGCAGCAGCAAGATAAGTGGAAATGGATCCACGGGTGATAAGCAACTAATATTCAACAATTAATGGCATAATTATTTTAGAAGCTAATGTATTATAATGAACAGTATTGTTGTCGCAGTGGAGAAGTGTTGTTGCACATTCCATACTTGTTTTTTTTATGTTATTTTGCTGTAATGACACAACAAATAGCTGATCTGACAGCTGGTTATTGCTCTTTATGCTCAATCTGTAAACATAAGATTTCCGGAAGACTTATCTAATTCTAACTATTTATTAGTATTAATTCATAAGATTTTGATGGGCGTTACAAAAGAATGTTTTGCAAAAAGAATAATAGAGCAATTTATGATCCGCCTCGTATAATAGAAAAATAAAATATTAATATAAAATTTGATTCGTTCGATTACGGGTTGTCTATGAAGGAAAAGTTTCATTCATTGATAATCCATAATTATTTGATTTAATTTGCAATTCATGAAATGTACCTAGTATTTATTTCTCATTATTACCTACAATTTTTTTGGTGAAGATCTTTTACCGTAGAAAAATACATAGAAAATCTTTGAAGTTACAAAAAAGTTACGGTGATATGTAAAACTGCCCAATTATTAATTTCTTACAGTTCTTATTGCAAATATTTAAGTATTATAAAATACATTTAAGCTATAGTAATAATATTGCTATTAATTTTACACTACATTTAAGGTCTGAATTTTAAATCGTGGATCTCTTATTAATTTACAAGCAAGTTTTATATTTTTCTAATTTGCTAAATCAAGCCGTAAAATTCCCAGGAAATCCCTATTAATAGAAGGAAAAGAGTTCGTTTCTAGATGAAGACATATACGGAAATCAAAAGGCAATAGAAAAGCTTAAAGAAAAATACTATTGTCCATGTAAGTGTTTGGATATGCAGTGAAAAAATTTATACAACAAAAATGTTGAAATTTGTTAATTATTTCCAACCCTGTTATTCAAAAGATGAAAGGATTTTATTCTCTATCTTGATATCTACCAAGGTTATCATTTAAAGTAAAATAACACAGAGTAATAATACCAAAAACGGTTCAATGTTTAAAGTAAAAACCAGAGGAAGTTTTAGGGTCGATAATACTGAGCCTGGCGTAGCTGAAATCAGACAAAAGAGAGAATATATTCTAGATATTTGAACTTCAGAACAAAATTGTTGAATATTTTTTACAAAAAAAGAAATGAGGGGATATCAAGATTTAAAGAGTTCATTTTAGTTACGTTATGCTTTAATCAGGAGCTTGTGAATGTAAAATAGAAAAATAAGGACGAGCCGAGAGTTTAGGCAGGTACAGAAAAGAAAATGCCTTCAAATAAAACCCACGTAGAAATATATCAGTTAATCAACGAATGCCTAAAAATTCCGAATTGTGGAAACCCATTATTATAAAAGTGGCAACAAAAGAAAATTCTTTCATATCAAAAGATGCTTTTTACACATGGCATATCATTTGAGGAAGGCGAATAATATTATCTTGAAAAAATCTACAGTAAATTCTTTATAGAGGAATACGATCATTTTTTATAAACCTAAATAAGATCAGTATTTGATTTGCACCACATTTATGATATGAACTGATCATATCGATAAAGTCAGTATGATAGTCCTATTATAAGGAAAAAATCTGCGCAGAATAGTAACATGGCAGACAAAAAGTTAGTGACACAAAGCAACGGTTATGTTGCAACAAGTTACGAGCAACTGGGTACTAAAAAGACAAGTGGCGAAGCGTAACTGAAATAGGTAGTACTATAATAGGAAGCTAACTGCAATTTGACAGTTCATAGTATTGCATCACTGAATAAGGCATATCGCCACACACGGTGTGACGTAAGTGGAAGGAGAAAGATGCTTACATAAAATAGTATCTCTGTTTACATAAAATAGATCTTTTGCCTTGAGGCTGCATACAATATTAACATTTTAAAAACTATAAGGTTATATTTTTTTTAGACGAAATATTTTTTTTAAAAAAGGTCCTTTGCAATTAATTTTTTTTAAGAAAGGTCATGAGACAATTGAGTCTCCATGGAAGTGTTGTCTATATATATCATAAATCACTGGCTCAACATTGTGAAATTATCCTGGTCTAATGGACTAATAAATAAAATGTCTGTATAATACAAAGTCCTTCCCAAAATTTCTGAAAGTCCTTTAATAACCCAATAAAGGGTCGATACCGGAGGAACTAAAATAAACTGGGCCAAATTGAAAACAATCCAGTGTATAAAAGATTACCCAAAATGCATCTCTTAATAATTACATTGATAATTGAATAAAAATGTGGCTCCAAGTAGCAGCATGTGTGAATTATGACAAAAGAGATATGAAATCAAGGAGAGCATGTATACAAAAAGATAGTTGTATTGATGACAAGAGGATCATTTTTAAAACCTTAATGACTTGCTTAATATAACGTCATTGTCTTTTACAACTAGTTATTATAATTATCATTACACTAGAGAAGGGCCGGACTGGTTCAGAAGGGCCCGGGTGGCTCTCCATGGACCTGCGATAAGGGTAAATGGGATACTATAGGATAATAAAGAAATATACATATTACTAATTTTTAATAATATATATTATTAGGTAAATATAGTTCTTAAAAAGTACTTAAAAAACCACGTCGAATGTTCTCAAAATCGGTTAATTCACTTAAAAGTTATTGCCATAAAAAGTTTTCAAAAAAGTGCTTTTTCAAAATAACTTTATAATGTCTTGATGAAGCAATATTTTTTAATAGATATTATTTATTGTACAAAAAACAGCATCGATTGCCCCAATTCAGTTAAAACCTCGATAAATACTGTTTTTCAAAAACATAAAAAAGTGCAATTATTATTTTTCGAACCTAAGGATTTCGAAAATGAACAAAAAATCATATCCTTGAGGTCGGAGAGCTCAATAATTACGACCAGAAATATTTTTGAGTGCTTTGAGCTCGAAAATAGCGGCAAGTTTCAGAGATGGCCTCAGGGTCAACCAATTTTAAAATTTTTCTGTTTAGTTTCTCTCCAAGTATGTATAAACTATTTTACATGTAAGTCGTTAGCCAGGGGGTAGGTGGGATCAGGGGCCCGCGCAGGCTAGGGCCTGGTTGGCAAACATCACCTCAACTATATGGCCAGTCCGACACTGGACTAGAGACTGATTCAAATTTTTTAAAATAACACCATTCTTTTTAGGAATCATCCCTCCTCAACAACAAATATATTACGATTTCAGAAAAAAGTTTAATTGTGTAACACTGGTGTATTTTCAATTGTAGAAAATGTCTATGTGATTTTGAAATTATTATGTATTTTAGAATACTTATATCAGAAAATTATAAAAGATGTACGTATTCTATGAAATATTAGAGTTATTTAGTAGTTTTAATAAAAACTTCTGAAAATAAAGATATTTCTTCAATGAATATATTTTTTTACAGATTTTGAAATTATTTACAAATATGATTTCACAAAATAAATGAAAAACAGTTTTAAATCATTTAAAAGATATGAATTAATAGGCCATATGGTGATTCGGCAGCTAGGACTCCATACAAAATTATAACCACTTTTCTTGTATGGAAGGGGGTTGATAAACGGGTACTTGAGTTGATGATAGCGTCTCGCCAGGAAAATGGCAGCAAATTTAAATGTATGCAGCCATTACACAGCGTCCTCTGGTGAAAGGTACATCTCATGGTAGATGCAACCAGATTGCGCAGAAAATATAATATTATACTTCAAATATTTTCACATATTTTAGGTGTTGTGTGTTATTTAAATACCACCGTATTTAAATAATACGCAACACCTAACTTCTAGTTATTGTATCGTTATATGTTTGTTTGATTAAGTGTTAATTATATTCTGTGTTATGTTATTAATTGGTAATCAAAATCAATATGGTGTGTACTTTCCGTGAATGTAATTGCATCAAAAGAATTGTGGTTTTTATTTTTTGAAACTGAATTGTGGTTTTTATGCTTGTCTCGAACCAAAAATTGGTAAGTGTTGTCCAATATTGTTTATTATATAATATTCCAAGACATTTCAAATATTTAATGTAGATCTTATACTTTTACATTGTAAAATATAATTGTGATGTATTGCGACTCGGGAAACATTCTAGCCTACTACAAAGTAATTCTAAAATGTATTAGCTATTAACTCTTATAATATTTTGAAGAACAGGTTATACTTTCGAATAATACCATT
This sequence comes from Druceiella hillmani, assembly GCA_039881145.1. Taxonomy (NCBI): domain Eukaryota; kingdom Metazoa; phylum Arthropoda; class Insecta; order Lepidoptera; family Hepialidae; genus Druceiella; species Druceiella hillmani. The sequence goes on along the minus strand of JAYKKI010000014.1, from coordinate 35,832,330 downwards.
ATAAAAATAACATGCCATCTATTAATAAATTTAAAATAATCTTTGATCAATGCATGTAAAATTGCTAACTAACTAGTAGATTAAATCAAGGTCCTCCGCCAAACTTTTTTGAATTATCCGGTATTTGCTTTAAATTTGTTTGTGAAGAGTATGCTTGATTTGATTGGATTCAAAATTGCAGTAGCTGCAAGAAGTTGATGATTGATTAAAGGAAGAATTCAATATACTGATTAGATAATTTTTAAATTCTTCTGACTCTTCTTTATGAATGAAGAGCCACATTCAACCAGTCTCGCAGCCATAAAGATGAAAAATTTGTAACAAAAAACAATAAACTGTAAATCAGTTTTGAAAAAAATAATATTATTTAGACATAGACAAAAATTAAAGAAAAACGCGTACAAGAGCGAATAAGATAAAGTGTATAATTTTATCTTTTTCTAACCTTTAAATTAAAATTCATATTTTATAAAAGATGGAGTAAAAATTCATTGATTTTTTTATTATTTAAAAAAATTCAGTTTGTTCACCGCGAAACAAAAACTTTCAAATTATTTAAAAGAAAAAAAGCACTTAACTAAATTTGTTGCAAAAAAAGACCGCTTTTAGTCTAAAAACATATCGCTATTCAACCCTCATATATTGCGGGACATATTTCACCAATTTGCTGTAATATTTTTAATCAGAGAGCTAACCGCAGCAGGCTGGAACTGTTAAGACAAAAATATATTCTTTTCCTGTATTTGCGTCTTAGACTTATTACATAACCCACCTCAGTTTTAAATTCCGCGTATCCTAAATCGAATTGTTCGTATGTGTATGTAAATGTACGACGGTGCAGAGGAGTCAATAATATCGATAATTACCTTTGTATAGTTTTAACAGATTCTATTTCAAACTTTTTTAAATTGCCAATATGACTAGGACAAAACAATCGTCAGTTGGAGTAACAAATACTTAAAGATTAAAAAAAGTTAATCAGATCAAAGACATAAAAACGTTATTTAAATATTCCATTTATATTGAGAAGAATTTGTTAAATCAAATAATTTGGAAAAAATATAATTTATTTTATTATAATAAGAATAATTTTAAGAACAGTTTTTATTCCCTATCTCGTTCTGACAAATAACATCGCCATTATACATCATCCTGCTTTCTCTCATCTTTGTTCGTCTATTTAGTTTAATAAATCTATGATATGCTTAGGTTTTTATACGTATGTATTTTATGTACACCTACATACTATACGAAACCAACTTGTTTCATGCAATATTTTAGTTTCGATTTTCACAGAAAAATAAATTGATTTTAGAGAAAAGTGGTACATTCGAGTATGTTTCAACAAGAATTAACAGTTCTATATTTTTTTAATACGTTTGTTGCCACCATAACTTATGAGATATGATTAAAACGATCGGTAATAACATCACGAAGAACTGATTTCGTCAATTCCAGTTTTAATAATTCAAATATTTAAAATTTAAATAAAGAAACTCTTTTACGGAAAAAAATCTTTACGTCATTATTTGTTATTTAAATTTGAAATAGGAAAAAGCACCTTAATTAGAGGTGTCTTATTGTGCTTTTTCAAATTTCAAGGGTCAAAATTCAAGTGTCAAATTTTACTCATAATTGAAAACTGATTTCACAAATTGATTTCAAAGTTAAGCAAATATACCGCCGAGATTTGACCGGATTACATTACGATTATAGAGTAACTGAGCAGGATTGTCGTTTTCAATGGATCGTAAAATCTCTACTCAAATAATTTAATATCATAAGGCTAATATATATTATAACGGAGACGAAATATTGTGTATAACCAAGGAGCTACGAACAACGTGTCCGCATGTAACGTACATACGAGTATGTTAGATATCTATATACTCGATCCATTTGCAATTTGCGCGCGGCGCGTCGCCAGCGGCAAGAGCGCTAACGAGATGTTTCCAACACACATATTCCCCTTACACCAGTGATTTCTACTGATGTGCCGTTCGTTTTCTAGCGGTTGCAGCCCTGGTAAAAGTGTCATTTGCTTCCACAATAATTAAATTCCAGGATAAGCCTTCATAACGCTTGGAATCACTTTGAGGTCCTTTTTTCATAAGTAACTATATGCCAGGTTGTCTAGACTGGGAACTTCTGAAATTCAGTATATTTTACTGCCACAAAATAATAAAACAGTAAACATAGTGCGCAGAAAAACTCTTACCAAAATAAAAAAAGACATTAAAAATAAAACATAAATTATGTAAGCGAATAAAGAAAAGGAATTTGAATATATTTGGCGTTAATTTTGTAGAAATTCATTATTCTCAATTAAATGAAACTACGTGATGTAGTATTATTTCTATTTTCTTTAAGTTCTTTACCACGACCTAGTTTTCGTTGTATTACAACATCTCAGGTGGGTTATTAGCAGAGATATCTTATTAGCAAAGAATCTTTGCTAATAGCCCACCTGAAGATGTTGTAATATAACGAAACATAGGTCGTGGTAAAGAACTTAAAGAAAGTAGAAATAATACTACATCACGTAGTTTCATTTAATTGTGAAAGAAAAGGACAAACAATAGTAGAATAGGTATAAAAAATAAATCCATGCGAACCTATAAGAATATTTCACGCGAACCAAGTAGTCGGTAAAAATAGTGGAATATAAGCAAGATTCATCTCTATATCTATCTAAAAGTTAAAAACTAGGTTTGATTGGAACCAATGCATCAATAGCACAAAGACTGTACATTTAAAACTAAACAAAACTAGGTAGAACTTCTAAAGAAAAAAAAACAGATGTTAGGGGTAATGATAGAAAAAAAGTTCAAGGTTTATTTAAAATATTTGTTTAGCTTTATTAAACAGCTATATTTCGTAAACGCGAATGTATGGTACGGGTTTGCGGGTACGGAGTTGATTAATGAAATTACGTAAATCTGTCAGTTTGCATAATATGAAGATTTAACAATGTTCTGGTTTTCTATAAATCATATTGTTTACCCTCACGGTACAATGCCGACTTGGGTCAATCAAAAGCTCATCTTTAATCTAGATGGATGGTACCTTTCTATCAATATTTATATTTGGCAAATTCTTACATTTACCTAGAAAGGGTAAATAATAATTTGAACGGATATATGCTGTCATTTAGAGGGCATATGAATGAAAGGCTATTTCGACTATTTCCAAACATCTGCTAGTTGAACATAGGGGCAAGGAGATTTCGCATCAGGGCTTATCGAATCCATGATTCTCAAATTAGATTTGTAAAAAATAGCAATTACATTAACTTCAAATAGCAATAGCATTTTAATTTTTTGTATTTAAATTAATGTCAAAGAATCCTGTAGCCATATAACGAAGAGAAAATAGAAAAACTTGTTACATAAATGTTTTAATATTTTTAATTCTTGAAATGCGTATTTATTTTCAAAGCCATCTTCATTAATGATAGCTTGTTGAACACGATGCATATGTTTTTGCCTGAATCCCTTCGCATATCTAACAATAGCAACAATCGCGGCCACGAAGATATTCAAGTTATCTTGTCTAATGGCATACCAATGTATACATAATGACCCGAATAAGCGTGAGCTACACGAACGCGCACATTTCCGAGTATATCCCACACACCACTATTGATAAAGTTTTATCTATTTGACCTCAATTTTTTACTATGATATTTGGATTTCATGTTTTATAAATGTAATCCCATTTCTGAATATGGTTAGAAGTAATTAATAGGCCACAAAACATGTTATGATTATTTTTTGGTTTGATGACGCATTTTAACTAACTGAGAGGCTGTTCCGATTGCAGTTCCAGTGAAGATAGATCGATAACTAAAACGGCATTGGTGCATTAGTTATTTTCTTCACATGTTTGATATATTGCTGCTGAAGATAAGTGAATCAGACAGAGATGTGAGCTAATCGAACAGAATTACACGAAATGATAGCAATTGCAAATTATCATTTCATAACAATTTATGACTTATACTACTTTACTTATTAACTTCTCTTCTTTTGACTTAGTGTCACGAAAATGTATGACCAAAGTAACGTATTTAGGATGTAAGTAAGTCAAGGGGCCTTTAAAAGTTCAACGCGCATCTTTTTTGTCGTATTCATGCAGTTGCGTTTCGTACGTACACAGTTCATTTAATCAGAAATTGTATATACTTTTTAAATAAATTGAAATAATTTTGTGTGTCATTATTTTTATAATAATATTGAATATCAGGAGCGATTTCGCTCAAAATCAATTATATATTTATTTCATATAATTCGGGCTTCAACATTAACTACATATTGCATATTTAACAGATTTATTGCTATACAAGCGATCTCTTTGAGTCTACCGCAACAATACAATTTTAATTTTATTTGCATGAAACTGTAAATGATTTTATGAAGTTAGTTTGAAATTGAAAAGCAACCAATTAAAAAAAAAACTGGAAATTAAAGAGTGATATACACTGGCAAATATTCGTGTATTTAAGAAAAACAAGATAAGGTTAAGGAGGAATAAGAGTTAGGGATTGAAAAGGGTATAACTTTTTAGACGACTTTTGCCAACATTACGGTAGGGCGAATGGTGTAGGAACTGTTGATCCTAAAGTTTACCACCTTCAACACAGAAAGACCTATCATAGAACGTAGTTGTCTGTTTGGGAAAAAGGGGACTGAGCAAGTTTTTAGGATGTAGTCCTACACTATTGCAAGGCAAATGATTGAATCTGCTTCAGTGATAGTATCGGTAATTTGGATTATTCAAAATATTCTAAAGAAAAGCAAGTATGTTTATATACGTGTACGACGTTGATCATGGACTCCGATCAAGTCGCGTTTTGTCTTCAGATATATGATCGCATTTTAGGGATCAAAAATATAACGGATGTATACATTTTGAAGGTGTTCAAATTCTACAACATGGTCCTCAGCAAGATCCGGATAGCGTAAGTGTCCATAGTCAAGCAAAAGCAACAAGAGTGTTTGATAAAGAATTTGGACTTTAGTTATAGATAGAAAACTTTGAAGACACTTGATATATAATATTCTGCTAAGCATGAAGATACACCAAGAGAATCAACTTTTACTTGAGGTTGTCACCTAAGACTTTGATTGATCAGTAGACCCAACCTTTAATATTTGGTATGAATAAGATCGATACATCATTTATCAGATGAGGCAAATCTGATAACTTAATTTTAGGAAGCCGTTGTTAACTAGTACTAACTAATACTGAGAGCTTGCGATATAATTAGATTAACTAGCATGCCCATTTTATGAGTTAACTGATGGAATGAACCGAAGAGCTCATTGCGATAACGATTAGTTGATCATCATATTCTAAATATTTTTTTCTTAATGTCATATTTGTTGGATTGTTTAATTGTGTGATCATAAGTTTAAAACAATTTGACCGATAAGTATGATACAGGAAATAAATCTTTTATGAGAGCCCTGCTTCTGCAGACTACGAACAGTCAAAGTTTTATGTTTTCTTATTGTTTTTTGCTCTGTAAACTTCCATTTAATGCGCACATTTTAGATCGAGTTTAAAATATTAGTAAGGTTTGAAACCTCTTCGACATCGATATTTGTTTTTTTTAAATTCTGGAACAAATAAATTTAAATTATTGCAACCGGTCTCAATATTTTGAAGGATTTGGTACATCCAAAGAACCTTTACAGGGTTACTTGTTTCTTTGTATATTTACGAGTTACCATGTAGGGCAAAAGAGATGCATTTTTCTACGTACGTATTTATTGAAAATAAGTTCAAAATGAAGTCGAAAAATATTATTACATGGACTATTGTCGTCCCACAGTAGTTCCTTGGTTTTTTATCTTGGAATTGAAATACATCTATAAAAAAAACTAACAACACTTTGCTAAAGCACGTATTACTTCAGTACTAAGTCACGTCGTGAACAAAGTTGTTTATATTCGTAGCAATATTTCTTGCCCTAATCGTAAATAAAGCTCCTCGAAGAAAATTTGGAGTCATAAATAGAAAATATCAAACTATTCGTATTCCTATCGTTCAACATATCGAAAGCAAAATACTCTCAGCTCCGTATCGTCTCACCTATATATATATATATATATATATACATATATATATATATATATATATATATATATATGTATATATGTATATACATATATATATATATATATATATATATATATATATATATATATATATATATATATATATATATATATATTCAAAGCTTTCACAGTCCGTAACTTCACAAGAAGAACGACAAAAGAGCTGCTGACAAATATCTTTCATTTGAAGCAATCATTACGGTTTGTAATTTTGATATTGCCTGTAAAAATCCCAATTATTTTTAAATGCCAAATATTTTATAGATTGTGAAAGGAAATTTCTTTTTATTTTTGGCAACGCTGCTATTAGACCCGTTTTGTTGCTATAAACATTTTTATGCAGTTTTCAATAGGTATCATATACATATATAAAGAAAAAAGTGATGCCATATAACAAAAATTTTACTCACATTATGATTATCTTTGGTACCTTTTATTAAAGTGGCGTTTATTATACGTACGTCTTACAGTTTATTCGTTGTCTATAATAATTATTTATTTATTTATTAGTTATATAACTTTAAGTTTAATCCAATGTGTTGGGTATGCAAATGTAACCAATCAAAAGGTAAAACATGTACAAAGTCTAATCACCTCAGTCATAATTGATCCCCTTAATAACGATCGATCGTAAACCGCTCAACTACATATCCAACCCCAAAAATAGTTAATGAAGTCGAAAAATAAAACCCCATTGAGTACGAATAGAATACACACTACGTGGGTTTCGTACATATTTAGGGATATATAAACATGTAACGGTACGTCTATTGAATAACTTACACCTTCTGTTAAATGCATTGAGTATCCTATTATATTACAAATATTAATACTATTTTTCTTCATGCAAATATAGTGCCTAGTACATATTTCACAGGAGTATAAATATCGTGAACCTCTCAAAAAACTATGAAATTAACAAACATCATAAGTTTCCTGGCTGTCATCATCATCAGCCTGTAACTATCCACTGCTAGACCTAGATCTTTTTCAAAGCATGCCGCCACACACGGTTCCCGCCTCCCGCATTCAAACACTTCCCACCGCCTTTTTTAGATCGCTAACCCAGCTGGCTGGAAGGCGTTCCACACTGTGTTTCGAACTTCATGGTCTCCGAAAACTCGGCTATCCCCTCGATCGTCGGTTCTTCGGCAAATATGGCCTGCCTAGTGTATATCGCCATGTTAGCTTGCTCATGTTAAGCGTTTGTGACTACATTGGTTCTCCGTTGGCCGTCCTCATTTTTAATTTTATCCTTTAGAGACACTCTGAGCATAGGTCTTTTCATAGCTTCCTGAGCGACTTTAAATTTATAGATCAGGTCGGCCATGAGCGTCCATGTTACAGCATCGTATTTCATTATACAAATTTATGATAATTTATTTATAATTACTGATTATAAATAAATTATCATCTTTAGCGACTGCTGAATGGGTGATCTGAAAATCTGTTGCAATTTCCCAGGCGCAGCTCAATCCAAATAAATTTTTCAATAATTTTTCCCAGGTAGACATAGCTTTGAACAACTTCAATGCCAATATTACCAACGTTCACTGGGTTTGGTATGATCTGTGAGTTGAACGTGACTATATTCTTGATTAGGTTCATACCGAGGTCAACTTGTCTAAAATAATCGTCTAAGCTATTCAGCACCTTCGCGAAACTCCTACGGCCTGTTTGCCAGAATTATGATGTCATCAGCGAATTTCAGGTGTGAGAAGAACTCATAATTTATAGTGACGCTCAATTATTTCAAATATAAGATCCCGAAGACATCGGCCAACACGCTTCTTAACAGTTTCTGATAACACCTTCCTCTCTCACTCTTCGCCGTAGTGGGAGAGGTCTTGTTTCCTGTTTCGGTACTGTGATAGTCATCGTAGAAGCATCATGTAGACTTCTCAATACTATTATATCGCTAATAAGCTTGGTACCGCTGCAGGAAACTTGGAGTAACCCAAGTTTCAATAGTGTCTAAAGTTTTCTCGTAGTCCACAAAAGCTAGACGCAGCGGTTGTTTGTGAACCTGTCTCAGAGTGTGGATATGATCTATTGTTTTAAAGCTCGAAATTCCACTTATTCCGGAGGCTAGAAATCGTTAAATCTTCGGGCGGGATGGTTCGTGATAAATCTTTAGAACAAGTTCTAAATGCAGCTTAATAGTGAAATTGATCGGTAGTTCTTCAGAAGTGTGTTTTCTCCTCTTTGTATAACAATACAAACACATTCCTACGCGACGACTATACCATCCAGAATAAGGGTATTGAAGTTGAGTTTCTCGGTAATTTAAGATTAATTTCTAGTTATTTTTTTTTCTTAACTGTCATTTTAGTAGTTTCGAAGATAGGGCAGGGGGAACATACTCTGGAACGACTGGATAGCCATTATTCTGCTAACCAAATTGAAAGACAGTAGTAGAATTACAGCAAAAATAACAAAAAAAATGAGTGGCTGATTCTTTTGGAAATCAAATATATGAGCGTTTTTTGATTATTTTATATTTCTAACTGCTTTCAATCAAAAACATTTATCCGAAAAAACATACCTTTAATTTTGGTGTCGTCGGTCGAGTCAGCGGTCGCCGCGTCGGTGTAGCCCATAGTCGTTTCTTCGGGACTCGACACATTGTCCTCCCGCTTCACCCGCAGCAGCTCGTGCAGTGACGGCGCCATCTCTCTCAATCACGCGGCTGCACAAAAAGCAAATACATTCTTATGTTTAACGCAAACATCATTCAATTCCACGCCGCCATTGCTCCTATTCTAACAAAATTTAATGAAGTAGTAAAAGTGTTAATTTCGGATAAATATTTTTCTTTTTTTTCGAATTGCTCTATGTCAAGTCTGGTATCATGTTTATTAATCTGTGTAGGAGTTATCCGATGAGGCATCGTTAGAATCTTCTCAAGTCCTTACGTATGTGATATCAAGATCCATGCAATATGGCGGCGGAAGGTTGTAAATTTGTTCAACGTAAAAAATAAAAATTTGATGGATATCAAACTAAAGGTCCCGATAAACCGAATCCAAAAATATGTAATTGTTGTATGAGTAAATGCGACAATTAATAAAAAAATATTAAAACCGTTTAAATTAATGTAAACTTTATGCAACGATATAAAGTTTACTTTAAGTTAAGCAGTTTTTACCATTAATTATACATATATATATATATATATATATATATAAATATACATATATATATATATATATATATATATATATATATATTTATATATATATATATATATATTTCTTTTTTTTTTTCTAATACCTAACCTACGGAATGTAATTTACGACAAAATATTTTTTTCCTTGAGACAAACGTATATGTAAACAAAAATATTCAAAAAACTAATTATAAGTGCCATTACAAAACACGAACAAATTACTGTTTGAATTTAACAAAAAAGTAAATTTTTCTAGTTTTCTTTATGGTCCCTTTTAAATAAAGAAATCCTATATTTATTTCGCTTTTCCATCATTTGTCCTTAGATAGGAGAAAAAAAAATTGGGTGTGGCTGTGTCATGGACACGGCCGTGTGTTGTACGTGAATACGTCTATGCAACGGGTTATATTTTTTAAATAAAATATTTTTATTTATGTATTTAGGATAAAAGCAAGGAAACAAATAATTATTGTGTTACAATAGCGTATAGGCTGACATTATATATTTTTGATAATATTTTTTTATTCTAACATCTTATTATATTCCCTGTCCCTACTTTAAACTAATGTTTTATATACAATCGATAGATTTTCAGATCGACAGCTGACGATTAAAACTTAAACAAAAATTGTAGCTTTTCCGAATCAAAAGTTATACTAATTGCAAATCTCGATGCGCAGCAAAATAACCTCAAAATGGCGGCGCTTCCCCTCTACTCGCTTACCATAATGAATTCTTTGATCTATCCAGTGGTATAATTTAATTTTTGATGTAGAGGATAGATTCGAAACTGCAACGCCAAACTGTTTCCCTCGATTTTCAAATCAATCGGCAATCCAAAAAACCTAATGATAACATTAGGTTTTTTGGATTGCCCCCGTATGGTAGCAAATTTAGACGTATTCACGTCAAAAAATGTATTTCTCTTTTTTCCAGATACATTCTGCTCTATACTATCGTCTTTATGCTATTGCCAGTTCTTATGTCGAGATTTCATTTAATCTGTTGTTGATACCGACAGACAGATAAATAAAAAAATTTAAAATAGTTAAATAGTGTAAATTTAAGTAAGTAATCAAACTTCGTTAATAAGTCCAGATGTATACATTTTTTATACATAAATGTTTCCGATTAATTTCAAAAAATATAACTAAACTAATTTTGGTGGACCTAGTAACAATAATTAATTATTAATTACATATAATAAAACTATAACAGAGCGAATTGAAAATATTAAAAAAAAGTAAATGATTTAGAAAATTTATTTCCCAATTACACATGAACTAAGTCGCAAGCACGGTTTGTAATTAATACAATTTTGAAATAAAGTCCCTAATTATCATTAGGTTCAATATATTATTCGCTTTACGTCGACACGTCGTGCTTTGAAATTCAAATTTAGTTCATCTATTTCTGTTCAACCTGCTTTGAAATATCATTCAACCTGTTTGGTAGGTTGAATCACATTATTGTTGATATCATTTTTAAAAAGGTAATACCTATCTAATTTCTGTCTATAGACTGACTTCATATACTATTGAATTGTTGTAAGTAGAGATAACTTAATGCCTTTGTTGACAGTAAAATGGTAGGGAAGCTAGCAAGCAATTATAGAATTATGTCATAAAAATCTGAAGTCTGTTCGCGTTTCAAAGTCGGTCCTATAATCCGTTGCGTGTTTAAGGGACATTCATCCTAACCGTTCCTTATGTAGTTACAAACAACAATAATAGTAATATTAATTTTCGTTTCATTTAATTTTATAAATTTTGGTTATATTGCAGCAATGTTAAATTTGCAATAGATCATTCTGAAATTGACATGACTGTGCAAGATTGATGTAAAACTCTTAAGATGACTACTCCTGTTCATGTTATAAGTCAAGTTAGATTTTACAAATGTTACTATGTATATAATAAAACAACAATATCAATGTTAATTTTCGTTTCATTAAATTTTATAAATGTTAGTTATATTGCAGTAATGTTAAATTTGAAATAGATCATTCTGAAATTGACATGACTGTGCAAGATTGATGTAAAACTCTTAAGATGATCACTCCTGTTCATGTTATAAGTCAAGGTCGATTTTACAAATGTTATTATGTATATAATAAAACAACAATATCAATGTTAATTTTCGTTTCATTAAATTTTATAAATCTTAGTTATATTGCAGTAATATTGAATTTGCAATAGACCATTCTGAAATTGACACGACTGTGCAAGATTGATGTAAAACTCTTAAGATGACTACTCCTGTTCATGTTATAAGTGAAGGCCGATTTTTTAAATGTCATTATGCATATAATACCTACAATATATTCAGAATTAAATTTATTTTGTATTATATTGAAAAATCGTAAACAAGATTCGTTCAGTTACTTATCATGATACCTACTCCGATAATAAATACATTTATCAATTTATTATCGGGGTAAGACGGTAATTGAATACATTTTTTAAGTCAATGTTTTATTGAAATGTATGAGTAAGTAAAAAAGTGAATAAATAAATGTTAACGAACAGTTGGTCTAGATAAAGTCACAGATGACTTACAACATAAAGTGAAAAATCGTTTCCCACAATGTGAAATTGAAATGATACACAGCCCTTATGTTCAGAACACGTTTATAATTACAAAAAAGTTATAAACACCTATATGATTTTTTATACTGAGATTTTTACTTTACGTGAGACAGATTTTTACATAAATTGAGCGAGACAAACGTAAAGCAATCCTATAGTTATGTCTCTGTCATTGACATATTTGATGCTTTCATGACGTACTAGCGTGTAATATTACGCATTATAATATGTAACTGAACGATTTGTTTCTTAAATGTTTGGAAGGACAGCGAATGGCACCAAAAATGTCTATTTATATTTTTTTTTCTCATAAAGAAGACATTGAAAACCATAGGACCATTTCGGGTTGTTTCAATTTCTAGATTTTAAATATATCGAATAAAATAATATTTGTAGCATATACGACTTTCAGTACACATATATTAATAAAATAGCCAGAAATAAAACTAAATGGAAATATAAGATTTAGGCGATGCAAATTTCGCAAAAATTCTAAATTCGGAGTAGCACATAACCCCGCACTAAATTTGAATTTCGAATTAAGGCAAGTTTTTAATCTCACGTTTACTTTCATTTACTGCCAAGATAAGAATATTTTTTATCATCCTAAATTACTTTCAAGCGAAGTATTTCGACAACAATAAAATTTTTAGACATAAATATAAAAAAAAAGTTATGAAGGGAAACTTCTTTACACGCAGTATGCATGATTCGAAAATTAAAAGCAAAAATATCACAGTTGTTAACGGCATTCAGTCAATTATTGCGTCAAATTTAAGCAACGTTGAACGTTGTCAGTATGTGGATGGATGACCCCACGGGAATAATATACGTCGGCTTTTCTTTTAACAAATTTTACTCATTTTTGATGAACGTGTTCTACTCACATAATTATTTGTCAAAACTATATAAAATGAAGACAAGTTAGGTACTTATATTTTAAGGTACCATATATTTAAGTTACCCACTTATATTTTACTTATTACTATATCTTTAAGTCACCAACATATACTTTAAGGTACTTATATTTTTAAGTTACCCACATATACTTTAAGGTCGTAGACGCAGTTTTACCGAAGATTTATCATAAATGATTTTCGCAATATCTAAAACAAATCATCTAAAATAGATATAAAGTTCAGAATTTTGTTTATTCATAATAACAGGAAGTTAAGTTTGCCCCTATTTATGCTTGACAATTTTCTGAAAGCTTTTGTACTTGTCGAAGCTTTAAAAAGTCTAGTCAATTTAATTAAGATAAACCATTATGGGAGTATCAGATTACGAAGTTTCCGATAGGATTAGGATATTAGTGTCTCACATAAAGTTGAGCACGTAAAGGAACCTTAATCATAAATATGTAGAGATTTCTTTCCTCTGATTTGACCTAGACATATCTAGTGAAAAGAATTTTTATTAAAAGTACAATAAAGCCTTTTTAAATAGTAAGATACAAATAGGCGAATAGTTTAAAGAGATGTCTTGGGACATAATATTTAAAACTAAAGGTAAATATGGGATAAAAAAAAGGTGATGTGTAGAACTAAAACTGAATAAATACTTTGAACATGACAAATAAATGTGATAATTAGTTATATTATAGTCCATGTTTTATTTCCTCACTTATTAAATAACTTTAGCGAACATACAAGGTAGTTTTGTGTTCTTGCAAATATTTCTTACAGTTGTTAATCTTTTATTTTAATGTTTTATACCCTTTGTTTTGGAGTTAAATAAGATCAGATCCTTTCTGTATCGATTATTTCTTGTATTACACGCAAACAAAACAATAAGGTTAAGGATAATTGAAATAAAATTGATGACTAAAGGAACAACTTATTACCATTTTCACCAGAAAGCAGAAATAAGTTCAGCGTCTAGGCCAGTTGCTCCCTTACCGGAGACACACATTTGACGTAAATCATGTCGACGATGTGTTTGTTTCTTTTGGGTTGAATTATACCCAACTGTCAGCATATAAATAGGTTTATAAAACAATATAGAAATAAGGGCGAATCTCAAAATAAAGAAGGGTATATCGAGATAATTTAAGGAGTATAGGGACGACAAAAGACTGAACATAAAACTTAATTATAAATAAAATTGAAGAAACACACGTGTAAGACATTGATAGATCAACTTGAAGAAAGTCTAAAAAAGATAAAGCAAGGAGATTAATAATAAATTATTCTCTACGATAATAAATGAATCATCCGACATTCGCTACGTAGGTGGAAATAGGCCTTGTCAATTAGATGAAAATAATGTTTATAAAGCTTAGTTTACTTGTAATTAATGAAACAGGGCGAGTCACGCAGGCTCGCTTGTACCATAATAATGACTTGTAAATAAAGTAAATTGTATTAGACAAGTTTGAAATATATCCTTTCAAATGGCCTCCTACGTGAATATGTAAGTACAAAACTATTTTTAGTAAAAAGAGTGACAAAAGGAAAAGATTTTATATTTATCAAAGCAAAAAGGAAATACCATAATCAATGAATTGAATTTTTTTAAGCAAATTGAACGGTGTCAAAACCGCAATATATTTAATTATGTTAAAGCAATGAAATACCTATATAAAATAATTTTATTATAATTTCATTTTATTATAAATTTAATGATTTAATATTCATAAACGAGAAGATAAGGAGTTTGGAAAGGGTTTTATAGCTTTGAAACATCTTTGTAAAGTTCTATTCATAAAATTGAAATATCGTTTGGGTGGATTAAAAACGTTTTTCTATTCAGATAGACATATTACTTTAACATTGCCCGTATATAGTTGCATAAGATACGTTTGATCACGATGCATAAAATTTTATTACGATATATTGATAATTCTAGTGATTTTCTAGTTAAAGTGATTTTCTTGTTAAATGTGAAAAACGTGCCATGTTTGAACGTAATTGTGATTGTGTGTGTTGACAACACACTTGTTTCGCAACTGGATTGTTTACGAAGTGTCGTGATGGCTACTGTGCTGTCTATCATAATGGAAATGGCGTCACTACAAGCTTCCTTACCAGAACGCGTACTGGAAATCTGTAATAGATCAAGTCCTATTTTTCGTAATTGTTTCTCTGTTAAGTTTAAACGTTAACCAATGGGAAAGTCGCATTTTGTCACGTGAACATGTTTTTACTATACTGCCGTTAGTCGATCGACTTGATTACAGAAGACCGTTATATGTTAATAAAAAGAAGAGTTATTTGTAGTATTATTGTTTTGTATCTGCACTGATTTTTCTAAACTGAATATTTTATAATAAAACTGTTAAATTTACAGCGAATTTTGTTATATAAAATATTTTAAAAATTAGATCAATAATTGGTATTGAATTTTCAATAAGAGTTATATAAATAACTTTTGTACCAAATTACTTTATTAACATTGTTTAACACGTGAGTTTAATAACTAGCATAAATCGAATTACATAATTCGGATATTCGGGGCCATTTACAAAAGCCAACTCAGCTGCGCACATCGTGTGCCCATCGATATAAATCACTAGATATGGCGTTACCTACATTCAAATATCGTCACCTCAAAATGCCAAATTTGACACCGATTTGCTTCAGTTGTATTTATGCTTGGGAATCGCATCGTATTTTGAAATAGGTATGACTGACCTTTATCGATGTTTGCGTAATATCGATGAACTTCGGTCGTCGGTCGGTCGAGTGTTGAAAATGATGAAATATGTGAAAATTCGTAACAATATCGTATAAAATATCGAGTTTTGACAACATGAATATAATCTATAGTATAAGAGACAGCCATGTTTTTGGAAACCTAATTTTATCACTATAGGTGGTGTGGGTATAATTTCGCCGGCAAGCCTTTCATTATTGAAACTGCAGTCCGGCTGGCGGAAACGATGGAAATATTTTAAAAAATTAGATAACTTTATCATGCCTAATTCTTTATATGATATTTCCACGTCTAATTTTGAATATCACTTTCAGATTACCACACTATTTTATAATTTCTAAAACTGCAATATTAGTTTTTATGTACTCGATTTTTACGTCATTATCTTCAAAGCTTGACGTCGGGAGGGCACGATCATCGCCTAGTTTCATAAAATTACGTTGAGGTAATACTATCACAACATATAAAGTTCGAATAACAATTGTAATAATTTATCAATATCAACAATTGTGAACGAACTTTAATGTTAATACTGCATACGATTTCTGAACGCTATAAAATATCTATTAAAGGTGACGTCCGTTTTATCTTGCTTTCTCTATTTATGTGTAGACAAACTAATTCGACATAATTATTGATCTTAATAAACATAATTTTTTGAGATCGATAATAACCAATTACCGATATCTAGATAGGAATGTAACATGGCTGTCAACATCGATCATTTTTCAATATTCCTAGTTTCTAGTTTGAGACAAGTCAAACGAAGTGTCAGTGCTGCTTACAGATATATAATATCAAAGTTCTTTGCACTTTTATGTCTAAGTTTAGATGTGATATTATGAAATGGAGATTACTTAAAGTTTAATAGAATATATGCCCTTAATTTGAGTTATATCATAGATTTAATTTAATTTTAAATGTATTTTATTATCCTGTAATCAGTTAATGAAACAGTGTCGAAGGTTAAACGGAACAATACATTAAAGCAAACATCAAGCGAAAAATGAAATTTTTATCATTTATCGGAATGAACACTAACTTTTGTTAAAAATTGAAAATAAATTCAATGTATTGTAATAAGACGATATGTAGCAAGACTGTAACGGTCTTTATGTTTGGAAAAACTAAATATTGAAGGACCATGATGGATCAGGATACTAAATCTAGAAGTATTACTATATTTTTAAGTATCCCAAAAGGCTTAAATGTATTATTTACAGTGAGACGCAGTTGTTTGTCTGCTTGTGTATCACGGTAGACTATTCTATATCCGTAATATTATCAACTTGAGAATTCATTTATACAAAAAAAATGGTGTTCGGGTGTAGCTCGTTGATATGAGGAAAAGAAAATTATTTTTCTTTTCGCAAAGAAATTTTTTAAAATATTAAAAATAATTGAAGCGTTCTTTAATTCATTTTTAAAATACTACATACAAGCATGAGCAATAATCTCGTCTTCCCAAAATAAAATAATCAGTCTTACAAAAACAGACCAAAGTTATAAGAAATTCATGTATTTTTTATTTTATTTATTTATTCCCATAGACTTACGGAAATGATACAAATATGCATTTATATCTAAAGATATCGAATAACGATAAGAGAGGACTAATCGTGTTACATGTAACATTAACAAATTCTGTGACATTATAATACATTAGCGGTTGGTACCATTGACTGGGTTCATTTCAAATCGGTGTTAGTAATTGAAAGTAGATAGAAAGTTATAAATAAATAATGGTGTACGGTTGGTATTTCTTGCTTATAATGCAAATTATTATATTAACAGAATGCTAAAATAAGTTCTTTGCAATGTTTATATGCCTGCAAGTAGAGGAAACAAAACCTATTTATTATAAGCAAGCCTCTCCCTCGGTATGCTAGATGTAAACTAGTAATTTCATATTTCTGTAAAAACAACGTTCTTCGTTTCCCGTTTGGTACAATAATCTACGATGCATAATTCCCTCTCTACTCGGGAAAGATGGCTCATTATGAAACCTCTGACACCATCGACAATGACAGTTCCACGTTCACGTGTTCGTACTGTTTGATAAAGTTCTAATAGGTTTATCAATTATGAAAGTTTTAAGAAATGAAATAATTTTGTATCAACATATAATTTTCCGGTATGTGTTCAGTAAATTATATTATTATTATTGAAAACAAATTACGTTATTGTTGAAAACAAACTCGGTTTTCGTCATCCATTAATTTTCTGGTCGTCGCAAATTCTTTAACTAGCGATCTCGATTATGTTATTACTAATAAGTAATAATACCCTATTATGTTATTAATAATAAGTAATAATACTCTATTATGTTATTAATAATAAGTAATAAATTATTTCACAAATTATTTTTATAAATTTTTATGGTTTAAGTATGAAGCTGCAAACGCGTGAATGGAGAAGCTAAAGCGTTTTTCAAGGTGTGTAACGAAAGTAATACTTTTTATTAGTTTGTTATGGGATATATATATAGTTCGGAATTAAAATAATTCTTTTGCCACTTTTTATCCTATTCGTGTATGTATAAAGTACAAATACAACGATTGAGAGTGAAACAGACGATTATCTTTTTGGCTCCCCTCTAAATTTACCTCCCCTCCAAGCTGCCATCTTGCAAGGTATGTAAATTATTTTGATGGCCTCTCCAGTAAGCTCGCTGTGCCTTGGCGAGACAGTCGTACCTCTATACGTTAAAGAGATGGAAGTAATAAGACAGGCGGGTTCTTTTCCGACTTTTCTTTCATTTATCGTTATTGCTCAACCCCTGTTAGGGAAATATTCATCAAAATCGATCCAGCCTATTCAAAGATTACAATTTAAACAAAAAAATGTTTTTTCCCTTTATAAAATTAATAGTGTAGATAACAAAGACAAGTTTGAAGAAATTTTAATTCCGTAATGGTGGTTAATTAATAAAGTGAAACATTTAATATAATTCAGTTCTAGACGCTTAGGTTGCAAAAATGTGATAACTATTTTGTAAAAAATAAACAAGCAAATTTAATAAGTGAATAATCTAGTATATTCATTTAAAGAGAATTCCATTCAGTTAAAGACTCTTTTGATGATATAATGTAGGGGAGGGGAGGGCTAAATGATTCACCAAAATACAATGCTTGAAAAAAATACATGAGATTAAGATACAAAGTAAAATATAATTTTCAAAAAATTAACTACCATTAGTCTTTTAACGCAATCAAACAAATAACAATTATTTTAAACAAAATCACAATAAGAGATCAACAAATAAATTCTTTGGTTTTATTCATCTTGCCCTACCTTATTGACTGAGGGCATCGGACAAGTTGATTCAAGAAGATTTCAAACATTATTGCTCTTGACAGTCATCACAAAAATATGTTTCTTTTCCACGGTAAGAAGAACATGCTTCGTGAGTCCAGTCCTTACACTCAGAGCACTGTATCCAGTCTTCAGACGGTGGATAGATATACGGTTCCTTACATACCCTACAATAATATTCACGGACGGATTTGGAAACCTGATGAACTGATTCTCTTCTTTTATTATTTTTGGAGGTGGATTGTTTTGGCGAATTCCCACTGGCTAGTGCATTTTCTTTTCCAAATAGTTTACAGCACGCTGTCCAGACGTAATTTTTTAAAATGATTGAATGTCTTTGACTGATGTAGAAGTCAAAACCTCACCCTTTTTCTCTTTCTTTGTGTCATTCTTCGGTCGACGGTACTTGGAATCGGACGTATATATTTGAAAATTAGGTGTTTTTATGCATTTATTTTTATAATGAATTTATAAAAAAAACCTCAGCATTATGATTCATAGTGCTTTTTGAATATTTTTCAGAGAATTTACATATATAACAGGACAGGATACAACATTTAAAGGTGGAAAGATAATTTGTCGACTTCGACCTGCTTTCAAGTAGTAAATTATGCACTCTGACAAACTGAAAATGCATTGTTTTAATCTTATGTTATGATTAAGATTAATAGATGCATTAAAACCAGCTTTGATCAAATATTCAATGTAAAAACAAATGTAAACACTTTGGAACAAAGTTTTAAAATGCTTCAATATACTTTTTTGGCATGTATATTTAATAGTTGACGATTTTTTTTAAATATCTTTTTTATTGTACCAACAAATTTAGGTGAAATAAGGAAATCACTCGAATACCATAATTCTTATTGCTATCATTATCACTACCAATATTTTCAGATTCCGTATGGCGTAATATGTTTCTTTAAAAACATCGTGCATATAATTTAAAAGGCTATCACTCTGTTTAAGATTTATAAGCCTTATTAATTTTTTTTAAAGTATTTGGATAGTCATTTTCCGAGTAAAAAGAAAATTCGTTAAATCTTACTAATTGCTTTGTCGTCATCATTAATCGATTTTCTTGAAAAACTAATTTTACATAAATATGTAGTACATCATTACTTTTTCTTGAGCCGATTTTAGAACAGTACAACGCATTTTTTACGTACTGTTAACGGGAACTTTTTATTTTACTATCTTATTTGCGACGTAGAAACCATAGAGTAACTAACGAGATATTTGAGAGTTAACGAATGAGATATTGCACTATGACTTATCTTTATTTCTCTCTTTACTTTGATGACACAATGTCATATTTATTTTTATCAATATATGCTATGCTATATGACAAGTGATATTAAATTTCAAATGAGCATAATCATGTTGACTTGTCTCCAGACAATATGAATTACCCGAAAATACTATTCACAATTGCGATTATATAAAAATGAAAATCGACAAGTTGGAATCTTAAATCCTACTTAACAATTTCTAAGTGCCGGAGGTCCAGTTTTAATTTTTTTATACCTTTAATTGAAAGTAAACGGTAGTATTAAGGCAATTTTACCTTTGCGAACGAATTAGCAATTATAAGAAAACTTAATAATTTTAATAAAGACTAAATTATTTAAAAACTTTTAAAAAGTTATTTCGTTATTTTTTGTGTTATGTCCCACTCATCATACTAATTTATTATATAAACATATATGTTTTGTCAGAATTCAAATTGTAATACCGGAAGATAGAAAAAAATAAAGCGAAAATGTTTCATCAATATCGGGTATGGTTTAGGGACTATTTTCATAAATTCCGTAACAGTTTTTCCAAGTAACATTACTATAAGACATTCTTCTATTAATAATTTTTTAAACATCATTTTGAAAATATTGAGTCAACTTAAGTCGTCGGGCTCAATCTAAAAAACAAACATGGATCACCAGCATATTTATTATGAACTCTAATAAAAAAGATTGTTACTTATAAAGAATTTATATATCAACTAACATCGTTTTTTTCTTAAGTATATCAATATTATAGTATCCCACTATCATATACATCATTATTACCGTGTGTTGTCTCTAACTGTCGACTTATTTACTATATGATATATGATACTTCAGTGAAATAAGATACTGTTTTGTTATATTATTTTACATTATGAGGAAACATACAATAAACTACATTTAATTACACCACACACACAAATACTGAACGGTAAAACTGACAAGATTATAACGATAGTATTCTAATATTCCTCTTCTGATATAGGATTCTCTTATTTATTGTCTTACTAAGTTCAGTGTAATAATTGACTTAAACTTTTAATTAAAACTTAATCGTAAGGGAAAATAAAATCCTCACAGGAAAAAAAAAGAAAAATTAACTTTTAAATTCGGGTAAACATAAAGTTAGATAAACGATAAAGTCTTTACGTAAGGGCGTTGCGGAACTTCACCCCTGACGTATCATTTCGTAGAATATATCCCTTTTGGTGAAAGCGAATTTATGAAAAGCTTTTCAACCTCTGCGAGTAAAGCCAAACCAGTGCACTTACATTCAACCAAAGAATTCTAAGGCACAAAGCCGATGAAAAGCTTACAAGGTTGCCGTGGGTATAACAATGCGCTTTCGATGTCGGTTGTGTTTGATCTCAGGTGTATGTACCTACATAACAGTGCGCCGTCACATAATCATGACGTAAGCTTGTGACGTCATTGTTTAAAAACCGGGATCGTTTTATTTCATAATGTTTGCCCGTCGGAGGTCGTCAATATTTAAGTGGTTACTCTTGTGGTGACGGTTTGAGTGAAGATGTATTTGCATCGAAATATTGAATTGAAATTACCGAAAGATGTCCACTCAAAATTAGTTGGAAGCTCATGTCTCGAGGCTATATAAAAACATTATCATATTAAATGATCTCTTCGATGATAGTGAAAAATAATATCTCCAAATCCGATGTATGGAAGAGATACTTCTAGGAAATTTAAAAAAACATTTCTTAATGGAATTTAACTACGTCTTTCTGTAATTCATCATAATTTGCTTTAAAATTAGAGTCCTTTAAAACGATGCTTTAACATATGAATGATCATGTAAACACGGTTTATTTGCAATGCAGACAGCCGATAATAATCGGTCTGACAATAATTGGAAAAAATACAACATTGTTATTTAATGCTTCACGTTCTATAAAAGTCGGTACTGTTTAAAACTCAGTGATTCTCGTCGGACTTTCGTCGATCTGAACGTTATAAATGAAAATGCCCTAGCGAGAAAAGGGTGGAACATACGACTGTACACGCGCTGACGAAGATGGGAGACATTTAATCTTCTATTGATATATGCGTTAAAGTCGATATATGCGTTAAATGGAACGCCGACCACCTACATTCTCCAACTAAAATCGGTAGTGTCGACCTACAAAAGTCGGATGTGTGCGTGGCGCGTGTTTGAAATTAGAAGACCGAGATAACTATCGTTCGATCGTTACCCTATATTATTATTTATGAATACATAACAATTACTCTGTTTAAGATTTATAAGCCTGATTAATTTTTTTTTCAAATGCTTACCATGTTTTTAATTAAAACTTTAATTATTTGTAAGTTCAATTCACATGTAACACTAAAAAGAAAACAGTAATTTCTTTTTGTAAAATAATTCCTTTTGTTCATCATGGTTTATTTGTTTCCATAATGAACGATATTCGATTACGTGTTATAAGTTTTTGGATGCGTTTGACGTAGAATTACTGAAATATTGGATGTCAGGAAATTTACACTAGTATATATTTCTGTAATTAATCGGTCTGACAATAATCGAAGGAAACAGAACATATGTTATTTAATACAATGCGTATTGTAACATATATGTTCTACAAAATCGATCCAGCAAAAAATCGGAGACAAAAAATTATGCATGCTCGTTAAAGCATCGAACGTAATAATAAATGCCTAGCTTGTTTCGACGAGACGTAAGTAGATAAGATAAAGATGGAGCTATTTCGTCTAATGTATCGAAATATAATACAAGAAAAGAAAATAATTATTCTATTTTTAATTAAGTTTTTTGAGAACATATTCGATCTTAGAGTATACGGCTTGAAGACTTACTTTTCATATGTTGGTAATTTACGAAAAGTAAGCAAAATTTGTACTAGATAAAATAATAGAAAAAATAGTTACTTAAGCATCATTAGTATCTACTAATATTAAATACATCTGTTTGTCGCTTTCTTGTCATGTTTAAGAAACTATTGGACCGATTCTAATATAATTTTCACAGACGAATAGATAATTTATATAGCCAGTGTTGAAGGTGTGATATCTTTGGACACAATTCTGTTTGATATCCGGTGTGGAAAAATAATTAATCGATTGTAAAATTTAATCGAAGTATTAAAAGACATTAAATTAGATTCTAATATAATTAATTTAATAGAAGTATTAAAAGACATTAAATTAGATTCTAATATAATTTTCACAGATGGATATATAATTTATATAGCCAGTGTTGAAGGTGTGATATCTTTGGACACAATTCTGTTTGATATCCGGTGTGGAAAAATAATTAATCGATTGTAAAATTTAATCGAAGTATTAAAAGACATTTAATTAGATTCTAATATAATTAATTTAATAGAAGTATTAAAAGACATTAAATTAGATTCTAATATAATTTTCACAGGTGAATAGATAATTTATATAACCAGTGTTGAAGGTGTGATATCTTTGGACACAATTCTGTTTGATATCCGGTATGGAAAAATAATTAATCGATTGTAAAATTTAATCGAAGTATTAAATGACATTAAATTATATTCTAATATAATTAATTTAATAGAAGTATTAAAAGACATTAAATTAGATTCTAATATAATTTTCACAGACAAATAGATAATTTACATACCAGTATTGAGGGTACACAATTCTGTCTCTGGACACAATTCTGTTTGATATCCGGTGTGGAAAAATAATTAATCGATTGTAAAATTTAATCGAAGTATTAAAAGACATTAAATTTTATACAGTACAAATGTTTTGTTCATTCACGTTTGAGATTGTGGTATTGTACAACTACGTGCAAGTTTCATTCGTCATGGACTGTTTCATTCGTCATGAACAATCCACAGTAGTCTATAAGTATCATAATACTTATGATACTTATATCTATTTAGTTGCGGTGTGACGAAATGTGTGAATTCGTCTTTGTCGAACGAGTGTATTTTGAATTCCCACGTTATTGGTCCATACAACTAGAAGTGATAAAATAATCTTTTGAAAATTATGAATTATATTTTAACACTTCTTCGTAATAACGTCCATTATTAAGATTCGACTTGTTTATCTCTATTGATCAAAGAAACGAAAGTTTTACTTTTGCTCTATTTAGTGAAAACTTTTATTTAATTTATTCGCTTGGATGTCCAAATACATATTGTAATTAGATTAAATCAAAAGATTTAAAAAACTCGATTTGTGCTATCAACTGGAAGATGATTAATTAAGAAATTTCCTAGTATCATTAATATTTAGCTTATGCCGGAATAATGACTTAAAGCAAATCTTCCCGCAAAAGTTTGCGTTTTATATATAACTATGTATATAACGTGGGAGGGCCTCGTGTACATAATTTATTTCTACACCGTACGGCAGATCCATCCGCTGGAAGCTGTTAAGCCAGAGCTTTTATATATATTAGTAATTCTGTTACTAAATATCTAAATAACTAGGATGATGTGTATAGCACACATCATTAAAATTGTGTCGAATACGATTGAACGCGTTGTGTATATATGAACATAACGATATTATTAGGAGGTTTCCGACGAAATCTTTGTTCATCTAACAGTCGTACTAGCTTGTTGAATATAATGCGTAGGCTTTTTTATTTTAAGTCAATTTCATGCAAAAATGAAAGGTTTCTTTATATAGTTAAATTCGCAAATTGTATTAACAAAGCAATTTCGTATAATTGCGACTCTGAAGTCACCGAATCAAATTATTTAAAATTTAGAATAAAATATATATATATATATAATAAAATGTATATGTAATACTATTTTTCAAGAAAAAAGTTAAGAATTGTGAAAAAAAATAGTTGGTGCGCTTTTAGACATTTTTTGGTTATTAAATCCCTTTCCATTAAATCAAACGGTGTTTTAAATGGCACGTCTTATGAAAGCGATAAAAAAACTCTGTCAAGTACGAGTAGACCTTGCACTCCGATGGTTCCGTACACATTTAGATATTTATAAAAATTCGATAGTATGTAATATTTCTGTTAAACTATTACAACATTTTAATATTCAAAACGTAAATATATTTTCTACTTTATCCTTCATAAGTGTATATTTAAAAAAAAATCTAAAAGTCGGTTATTTCTAATGCACATAGAATTAGAAAACACTGATTTTCCGATTTTCCCCTTACTTGTGCTATAAGACCTGCCATTATGTCGACTTTTAAGATTGTAAGTTGACCGGACGTACCCCATAGACTTTGATGATGCTATAAATAACAAAAGAGTATGCTTGAATTTGAATATATTTGGGGAATATAGTTGAATATATACCACTAGAAATAATACTACATTACCATAGTAGTATTACTTATTAGTACCATAGTAATTAGTCCCATAGTAACTTAGTAGTACCATGGTAATACCATAGTAGTATTACTTAGTAGTATTATTCTACTTTATTTAAATTCTTTCCCACGACCTAGGTTTCGTTATATGACAACATCTTGAGGTGAGGAATTTGTAAAGATTTTTTGAATCTTTACAAATTGCCTATCTGAAGATGTTGTCATACTACGAAACCTAGGTCGTAATTAATAATTTCTATAAAGTAGAAATAATATTACATCACCATAGTTTCATTTAGTTGTGAAAAGAATATGCTTTCACGTGCCATGACTATTTTGTTGCGTGAAGCAAAACAATTGAAATTTACAGCAGTATAGGCCTCAATATACGATATTAATTCGAACTTTATGTCTCAAACCGTTTCTAAGAAAAAGGGCTTTGACAGATAGACAGACGGATGGACGGACAACAAATAAATTAGGGTTCCGCATTTTTATTTTGAGGAACGGAATTCTAAAACGGTGCAAACATTAGGAAAATTAAATTATCTATTCTTTACATTTAGTAGATTAAAAAAAAAAATAAAATAAACCAAGTCAGAGAAGACTTGAAGGAAAATTTAGGAAAAATTGAAAATCGAAACTGTACCATCGTGTAAAATCGAAACCATACATTGTATACTGTTGATTGGTTTCGACCTTACTAGGATATATTACATTTCAAATCGTAAAACTAATAAAAAAGTTATTAACAAAAATAATATAATTTATTACTATAACATTGCTAGTAATATCATAGTAATAAATAATATTATTATTGATAGAAACTGAAGTCCATAGAAATATCTACTAGTTCTAAAAGAGTTTTCGTAAAAGCAATCGATTGCTACGTTTAAATATAAAATATTTTTAAACTGAAAACAAAGGGCAGCTTTATAGACATAACTGTAAGATGAATTACAATTGATATCGATAATCATCATCATCATCATCATCATATATATTAAGACGTTAAGGTTAAGATGTTACACTCCCTTTTTAGAAAAAAACCTCACAACTAATCCACATAAATTATATATCATTTTATAGATAATTGCTTGCTCTACCGGCATCCACAACTAAAAAAATTATTATTGCTATTGTTTTTGCAAATTAATTAATTATTAAAATTATATACACAAAACAGCAATGCTGCTATCTAACGGCTCAACGTCAATATGATTGACGGTCGGTAAAATTTTTGTTTAATTTCAAATCCACTCACGTATAAATAAAGTGGCGCTTTAGCTCAATGCTTTTGATACTTGCGCCTCTATATGTCAATTTTAGTAAAATATTTGTTTGATCTGTCATCTGAGCTTCATAATGGAATAAATAATGCGAAGACTTCACACGGGTCACGCTAGTGTAGTTTATATTCCTGTACAGATTGTTGATGGCACTTAAGATTCTCTACACATGAATTGAAGGGTCCGGGATTGCTGTTTCCTATTATATTGGATTGAGAATTTTTTTAAGTGTATACGTTACGATGTAACTTAGTGTCCAATAAAATCCAATATTTTTAAACTGAAAACTTAGGGCAGCTTCATAGAAATAACTGTAAGATGACTCGTATAATTTAGTTTAAATTGCTGTACAGATTTTTGACGGCACTAAAAATTCTGTACACATGAATTGAAGGGTCCGGGATTGCTGTATCCTACATATTGGATTGAGAATTTTTTAAAGTGTATAGATTGCGATGTAACTTAGTGTCCAAATAATGTAAACATGTTCCATTGGGCATTGAGTGCATAATATATATTCTGTAGCTTATATTGCTTTATTTTTGATAATCAATTATTTTTTTTCATAATTCCTTAGAAAAATCCGAAATTACGTTCAATTTATCCATATTAACAAGGAATTTGAAGATATATTGAACTTTAGATTTTCCACTTAATTCGATTTGTTTAATTCAATACAAAAGTAGCTTAAAACATATATTCTTTTGAGATTTCCTTATGCTACCCACAAATTTCTCTTAAAAGAATGTATACATTTGTTGTACTTTGTATCTGCGATTGATAACTGTATCAAATATAAGCTCGTATCTTAGTATTTTCTCTCTCTGAGAAGACTAACGGGCTGACAAATTGGATTACAATCTTCGTATATCTGTACGGGCAAAAATCGTTGACGATCATGTTTAAGAATAACTGCCGCGCCGAATTTTAGAATTGTAATGCCGCCATAATAACCTAATACTGTACATCAAATTGGGTCATAAACAAATTTTTGCGCCGACGAAGTAGCGGCTAACAACTAGTAATCTATAGATATAAAAACTGCACTGAGCATTTAAATTAGAATTTAAAAGCGTCCATATTTTTGACGTTTTTAGGATGTACTTTAATACTAGAAACAATCGTATTTGCGAGCAAAATAAAATTCATATCCTTTTGGACACAGAATTCTAAACGTCAAAACTATTTATATTCTAATGAGCATATGAATCCGTCTTTATTTTATATCACACCTCCTGCTCTCAAACTGTGTTCTTTCGTGCCGGGCTAACAACAGTTTGAGGCACGTGTATACGTACATATTTGACTTAATATATTAATCAAATAAATGGCAGAAATATGCACTGGCGCAATCAACTCGTAAAATTTATACGATTCATATTTACGACAAGCCAATATTTATCGAACTAATAATATGAGGGAGTTTATTGATTGGAAGGGTATTATATATAAAGGTATGGCAAAAACTTAAAGCTGTTGTGGGATTCCCTATTAATATGTTTAAGCTTTGATTTATTTATTTAAGTTATGATTTATAGTACAATTGTAAACAATGGACACAAATTTGTTACAAAAAGTAGAAAACTGTTAGCAACATAAACGCTAAAAAAATGTGCGCGTAAAATTGAATGCACTGCAATTAATTTAATTACTAAAAGTATAGAACATGTTCCATTAGGCATGCTAAATTCATAGGTTAATTCAGATTACCATCGCATAATCTGCGAGGCACGCAATACTGATCTACAGTAAATGTAAAAAATCAAGTTTAGAAAATTTTCTTCAAAATAATATTTACTTAGTAACTATTCAACTAGCTTGGATGAAATCTTTACCTAACTATCTTTTGGGAAAAAAGTTTTCACATTTTCACATTTCAAAAGTTTTCACAAAACATTTTACTAAAATTTCATTCCTAACATTTAAAATATTCAATATTTAAAAAAAAATATCTATATTCAGGGCAGTACTCAATACCCAATTGACAGATGCCAGAGCGCGTATAAAAGACTAATATTGCAAATTTGTATATGCATCTCGTGCTAATATAAGATCCTTAGATGAAACAAAACCAATCACAACACCAATGTTGTTATCAATGTTATAACATAGCAATTTCGTAAAGTGCATGATCGAAAAGCATTCTTACTCAACAAGGACAGAATCACAGCGAAAACTTATGAGATAAAATTATTAGAAAATTTATAGGCCGAGATCTTTACATCTCACAACATCTTAATACATTTTGAGATATAAAAATCGATAATATTTTGAAGTCTATCAAACACCAGAATTTAGGCGAATATTTTGTATTATAATGGATTAATCAATATTCATGAAACTAAAACTAAACGTATATCACACAGATGAGCATAGACTTGAAGTAAATATAATCCCATTCTCTTTAGGTTAGCCTGTTGTTGAGTAACAAACAACTTTGTCGGAAAAAGTTAGCCATTTGTCAAGTGAGTATCACGCAAATGTCAACGGCACTTCTCAATTTGAAACAGGTGCCGTTGACAAATTTTATAGCGCTTGATAATATAAAAAAATAAAATGTTGATATTATCGCAGATTCTAGACAAAACTTGCGTGACAAAAAGTAATACGATAAAATAAATTCGAAGTTTTTAGTTAACGTAAAAGTCGAGCTCTTAAAATACTGAAAATACATAGTTTATTATTGTTAAACCAGCCGAATTTATGGAGTAACTAAAGGTCAAAAGTATAAGAACTAGAAGCTTTTTCTGTACTTCAGTGTTTAGAGAAATTAGTACTTAAAAATACATTAGACATCACGTTTACCAGTTATCACATGATGTTAAAAGAGATGTGAATAACTCTACAATATATTGTCACAACTTGTAAAATGTTGTCCCCTCCTATTTTAATTAATGATTACTAGTGTGATCACACTGCTAGTATGAAATACGTAATTATTAGACCGAAAACTAAAATGCAACAACTGGTTCTCAACTTTATAATTTAATATATAAGCAAAAATACATAACACAATTACTTTACACTTTAAAGGACTGTTTTGCCAATAATATACTGTACTAGCAATAAATAATTATTTCGTTCAAATGATGGAAATATGTATTTGTTTCAATTTCTTCTGACTTCGATTACACAATAAGCAAATAAACAAAAGTAGAAAGAAACAACATTCAAATATCCGTAAAATGTTTATAAGGTTGGGTGGTATTGAAGAAATCGATAACAAAAAAAGAAATTTAAAAATATTCGTCTGAACACGTATCAGTAATAACAATGACTATGTATATAGATTTCTATGATCCTCTCATTGGTACTCTGGTTCGAGCTTGAATTTACGCATAGTCTACAAACCTAACATCACTGTGGGTGAAGTCCCGCATACAATTAATTTGAAAGTGTTTTTGGACTTCATTATTTATGGTTCCGAGGTTTATCCTTACCTGCGGATGCTAGTTTTTATGAGAGACTCTTCGTTATGGGGGAATATAAAGATAGGATATAAAGGTAGGATATTAAAAATAGAAAATAAAGTGTTTTATTCACATATGACTAAACCTAAAAGGGAAATAGTTTTTTACTCTATCAGGAATAGTGAAAATAAGCTCACAATTCCAATACGTTGAATTTCAAAATTATCTTTAACTTTTGAACAAATCTAACACAATTTATAGCTTTATCAGTTCTCAAATCTATAGAAAGTTGTCCTCATTCCCTTATTTTTAAAATTATTGTTTTAAAAACAAAAAAATCGACTAAAATTATATTTTAACAATTGTGAATATCTTATCATTACAAATGTTAATGTTTCTGGCGAAACCTCCTATTACGCCTTTGTACTTCAAAGCTCATGTTTTCTGGCGAAACCTCCTATTACGCCTTTGTACTTCAAAGCTCATGTTTTCTGGCGAAACCTCCTATTATGCCTTTGTACTTCAAAGCTCAAAATCCTTTGCATTTAATTATAATCAATTAAATAGAATAGGGTTTAAGTCATTTGACTTTATTTTTGAGCTCTATGTCCTAAAATTATTGTGGCATTCTTTTCGTGCGTATTCCTATACTGACTTAAGGTCCTTTTTATTTTAATTACTGAAGGAAGTGCACTTAAATTGCTATTTCAATTCACCTACACATGATTAAAATGTAGTTTTATTTGGATGGTTTGAGCGCGGTGAGGATAGGTCAAACTTGAAAAATGCTTGAATGCCACTATCAAATTTTTTTCAAGTTACTTATAATAAAACGAGATGAAAATGATAAGAAAAAGTAGAGTATTGAGTCATAGCTATTTCCTTTACCAACATAATAGGATAGACAGTATAATATTGATACCACGATTGTCCGAAATCAGCTCGTGGCATTAAAAGCTGACTACAGATTACTTAATAAATTTAGGATGTTTCGAAACACTCTAGTGTTTTAATTTTCATTAACATAGATTATCAGAACGAGTTATGTCCAACATTGTTAAAAAAAGACCGGGACACAGATGGCCGAGCGTGGCTGGAAATAGCCACTGAATTTGCATAAAATTTGCTTTGGTGCTATGACGACACAAAACGTTTATGTTTAAATGCCTCCATAAATTTTGCTCTTTTAATTTATTTCGCTATTTCTAATAAATATAATCTAGCAAATGTATTAACTGATAGAATATATATATATATATATATATATATATACACATATATATGTATATATATATATATATATATGTATATATAAATATATACATATATTTATATATATAGGCGTAACGACAGAATGTGAGGCCTTTGGCAAATTTTTAGACTGGAGCCCCTAAAAAATTATGCTAGTTGTTATTTTTATCATAGATTACTTTTAATATGTTGTAGAACCTCACTTATACCTAAGTGCACATCCATATAATCAAGTAGAATTATATAATAAGAAATATATGCTACAATAATATATTTTAGAACTCGTTTTCATTAATACAGTCCTGAAAGGAAGTACTTAACAAAAATTAAAATTGTTTTTTCGGTGTTTTATTTCGGCAAAATTGCAAATGAACTTTAATGAAGTACTATCAAAGTCCAATTTTCGGGACTAAGAATGTTCAATTGACAGTACTGTTAAATTATGCAATCTTTCTTGTCTCATAGAATTCTTTAAATGTGTTTTTATTAATTTTAATTTTGAGAACGATCGTTCGGCACTAGCTATACTTCAGGAAAGCTTGAAGATACAAAATAGTTTTTTTTTATAATTAATAAATCTGCGAGTTCCTTTATAGAGGATAATTTTTCGATATCATTTCTAAAAGTTGACCGAAAACTGAGAATTTTTTTTATGAATGTCATAGATACATCTTTTTTATATAAATCGACAAACTCTATAGCCTTGTCTACTAAGTTTGAGTCATTTAAATTATTTAAGGATATAGGATGTAAAACATTTCATTTGAAAGCTATTTCATACATTCCAGTGAAGCGAAATGTCAACTGATTTATAATGATGTTTAATACACAATAAAATTTGTTCACTTAAAACAAACTTTCAGGCTCTTGCAAACATTCATCTCGGCAAATTTCATAGAAATAGTGTTTCACCTTCCTTTGGCGAGTTTTAAAAAATTCGGAATTATGCTTCATTTTTTTGCTACGCTTTTTTAAGTTCTCAAATTTATGACGATACTTTTTGATCTCTTCCAAATATACTTCTAAACGCTTCGATTCTTGTGACAAATCTGTTATTAATCTGAAGTGCTTTGGAGGCTAGGTCGACTGTTTGTAAAATTTGGCAATGGAAAACCAGTAATATAATAAAATCATAGTTTTCAATCTCCTTCTTAAGTGTAATAGCATCGTTACACTGATGTGCTTTGGAACTCAATAGAATAATATTTATTAGCGCTTTTTAAATTTTTACAAACCGGGCTCACGGAGCAAAAATAGCATTATACTCGTATCATCCTGAGAAACTGAGAATTTCTGAAAAACTGAACTTTCTGAAACTGAGAATTTCTGAAAAACATTAAACAACTGAATCCAACCCGGTGGTCAGGATGATACACTTTTCGAAACTGTATCATCCTGACCACCGGGTTGGATTCAGTTGTTTAATGTTAGGGATGGGCTTATGCAATGGCTAAAGATTCATCTTGGGCACCAGAAAGAAAAATTGATAAAATATTCCACCTTTTAATGCTATGACCAAAAAATATATAAACTTGTTGAACGGTTTCAAAAAAAGTTTGCACCTCTAACACATCTTTTACAACATCATTGACCACTAGATTAAAATTATTAGCAGTATAATGCACATACACTATATTTGGCACAACATTTTTGATAAGTTTTTGAACTCCACCATAAATTAGTATTAGCACCGTCGTATCCTTGTTCACGACATTTGCTGAGGGGAATGTTTTTTTGCCATTTGTAGATTTTATAAAGTGGTTCGACATAGCCAAGGCAGTCTAATCCATTACCGCAAGGAAACCTAAAAATGACTCTTTGATAACGAGAGAATATTGCCATTATCATCATTTTCAATTACACAATAACGATACACAAAGACCAACTATTTTTGATATATCTTGAGTCGTATAACAAATAATTGAATAAAATGGTGTACCCACTATTTCTTCTATTAACACGAATTCAACTTTTTGTGAGAGAATAGCAATAATAAGCTCATTTTTATTTTTGATATAATATATTATTTGACCTTTTGCACTGTTTAATAATTCTTTTAATACAGGATCATATTCACTAATAATTCAATAATAATTAGATGATTGCCACTTGGTTCTTTGCTGTTTATTTTTTTCTGTATATCCACGAAAAGCTAAATTACTTATAGAAAGGATTAGAGTTACACGAAAGAGCCTTTGCAGTACTTGACGTCAAAAAGATTTTTCTTTTGTAAGGATGGACTCTTGTTCCTCGTCTAGAGTACCATGTAACCACTATTGTTCGTATACGAGACACTAGTGTAAATGCGTTTTAGAGGTTTCGTGTTATTTTAAAGCCTCTATAGTATCCTTGTAGTCACTACACCCATCAACATAAAATTTTTTAACTGTTTTGATGATGTGAATAAGATTTAGAAATAACGTAATAATATTCCTCCAAAAACCATGTATTGTCAAGTTTTTTATAAAGGGGCCTTTTGGTTTACA
Organism: Druceiella hillmani; assembly: GCA_039881145.1. NCBI lineage: Eukaryota > Metazoa > Arthropoda > Insecta > Lepidoptera > Hepialidae > Druceiella > Druceiella hillmani. The sequence goes on along the minus strand of JAYKKI010000014.1, from coordinate 35,798,456 downwards.
GTGTTTGTTTTCAATCATAAAGCATCTGATTTGATCATTTACTTCTTTAAAATTGCCCTTATCAGTAATGTAAGGTCAATTTTTCATTTATTTCAGGTGAAGTAATAACACATCACTTCGTGAATTTCTGGTACTTGGTTGCTCTGGATAATCATGAGCGCTCGTTGCTATACTGCTACTTCCAGCCATATGAATATTTTTACTCCTGCCAGACATTTGCTCATTTGGCACATTATAGAAGTCATTAATCGTAAAGAACTCACCTATTTTTGGTAGCTTTTTATTTTTTTCGTCAACTTCTTTCTTTCTCTTGTGTTTTTCACTACCACTCATATACTTTCTCGTAGACATTTTGTTTACTTATACATTTGTCGTCAATTATACCACAAGTACTATAATAATACGTAAAGTAGGCGGGGGAAATAATACTTTAACAAACTATAATAAAACTAATTACAAATTACTCATTACATTTAATTAACATGCACGTAATAGGTTTTACAAATTTGACTGTATGATACGAGATGGAAAGAGGGCGTGGAATCCCCTTGCACTATAACCGAGTATTGCAGATCTTAGCCCCTAACCAGGGATGGTGCTTTTTACGAAAGTGTTCATGTATTTGATAATGAAGTTTAACTTTTGGTAATAGTAGATTATTTATGGTTTCATGCATCACAAATGATAAAGTATATGAAAACCCAAATTGAGCTTAGATATTTTAAAATAGTATTTGGAAATGTCAAAGTGTCGGAACACTTGAGGCACTCTCGGGCCCGGGGCCCTGGCATTTTGCCAGTCTTGCCACCCTATTTTTACGTCATTGGATGAGATCCTTGATAAAGTACTACGGCAAAAAAAAACTGGAATCTAAAATCAAATATTTCTATTTATTTTTAAACGAAAAAAACATCTCAACAAAATTAAGTTTCCTTTGTTAAGAAATTAAAAAAACTAAAGAAAATAAAAATCTGATATGAAAAAATGTTTTTAGAAAAACCTTTTGATGTTTTTTTTGTCTGAACATCTTTTATTTATAAATTTCTTATTCACAACGTAGTCTAATCATTAAATGTAACATTTTAGACAAAGACCTATAAATTAAAAACAAATTAAAAGACCTGTTAAACGCCCTTTGTCTTTCTTTTGAATTTAACATTTTAAACAAAAAAGAAATACATTTATCTTTAGCGTACGAACTGAATTGAGATTTTAACATACGTGTGTACGTTATTTTAAATTCGGCTTTTTGGGAAATGAAATAAAATAATCAATAATCTTCGTTTTTGCCACTTAATAAGATTGGTATACAATAAAATTAAAATTCTTAAAACTTTCGTAAATACAACACGGCTAATCTCAAATTCACTTAACCTTATTTTCTTAAGATACTATTATACACAACGTCAATTTTAATAAAATATTTTTTACGAAACTGTGAAATGTTACTTGGTTAAAAAAAGATTAAACAATATTAACTAAAATTAATTAGTGTAAAAAACGCAACATAATAGTATGATATAATGATATGATAGGTTGGAAAGAAGTCATGTTGACTAGCTGGGCCTCGCCGACAAGCATGAGTGATAAGCCATTGCCATACCATTCTAAATGAGCACGAAGTATTAAACGAATAAAAATAATTTTTTTATTTTGGTTTTTAAATAATTTTAGGGCTTAATTTGTTGCAAAACCAAAATTTAACTACTTAAAGAAATAAAATAGTTTGTAAAACTGTCTCGATGGTTTGTTATCACTCTATTGTATTTTCTGAAAACATCTTTCGGTAAATCGTTTTACAAAGAGATAAATCGTCCAGTAAAGTGATTTGTTGTTTATAATTCAGATTATTGTCGTTAAGTGAAAATAGCGCTAAAATAATTTTTATAATATTCCAATCTTAGGCAACAATTTTATCGGTGTGAAGTAGTTTACCATTTATCGAGCAATTATGTTACATAACCCGAGTAATTCATTAAAATCGAGTAAAACATCATTAGAATTACATTTGCTTTGAGGATATTAAATGGAAGTTTTATATATTTATTCCTAAATAAAGTTAGTAGAAACTAAAAGATAATAGATTTTACAAAATGAATTGGTTTCGTTTAAGAGCTATTATTGAGTACCGAAGCCTAAAATGGGGATTATCGTAGAAAGCACGGACAAGTCGCATCGAAGTCGAACAGGGAAAAGTGACTTCTTTCTATTACTTTCTGTACCTAAAATGTATTTATAACTATTAAAAAAATGGTTTCACATGTTAAATACAGGTAATGCTCTCATTAATTGAAATCTAAAATTGTTAATGATGTATTCTACCATAATTATTCCACAATTAGTGAATAAACGTCTCGTGTAGTTACCAAGGTGTTTATACATTGCTTAGAGTGGATGCAGGAAGTAGTTTAGTACAGTTACATAGTTACACAAAATAAGCATGTGAATTTTTCTATAAGCTGATATTTTTATACCAACGTAGTTTCTTTATATTTTCATTACTTTCATTTAAATGTATTCTTTCAGTGACTTTATGATTTGATCTGTTCAAGGAACCAAATATACAGTCATAAAAATAACTGAATAGGTTTTGTTTATTTTTTACACAGCAATGCCCTATAAGCAGTGCCCCTATCTAGGCTAGTAACCTACAATGATCACAAGCACTAACACCATGTTTAGGATTTCCTATTAATAACAGGCGATATAGCCAAACACTCAACTAGCAATTTAGCCAACTAATTGTAGTTAAGCGGAAGAGATAGTTGTGCCATTTGTTTCTGTCATTCTCTACTGTTAGTTATATTTATATGAACAACAGACTATGGAGAGGCCTGTTAAGATAACAATAGGTACCTAAGGGAGGAAAGCTTTCAACTCTGTTTGAATTAAAGTCGATAGATGAACTCAATGATTTTAAAGCTAATGGCTGATCTTGACTTAGGTCGATTTAAGTTCAGTTTTCAGTATCGTAAACTACGACTAACCGAGTCACATCCTTATATACCTTATATTCTTACTTCTTAAGCATAATGTTTTATATTACCGTTATAACATTACCTTTTTCATTTTTAGCTTTTTCCGTTTTGTTTTTACTAAATTCTATCTTAAATGGAGATCACAGTTTATTTTGTTGTGATTAATTTTTTTAAATAAAGTAAATAAAAGATAATTTAAATTTATTTTATTAAGGCAATGGTTCATGCAAACTGACACATAAATCTTAAAAATAATTGATACGTCGAATTATCTCGAGTACAATATTCCGCAATGACACCTGGCAAACAACGATTAACGTCTTTTCCGTCATATTCTATTATTAGCTCTAATTTTTTTGGTTTTAACGAAGTAGGGAAAAATTAATATTATAGTCTCTTTTATAGGTTCGGTAAAGGTGGCTTAATTCAAACGAAATTACAGTGGGTGCATAGAAAGTTCTCAGAAGTTTCGTGTGCTCTAATATTAGTGATTTATTAAGAGACGTAAAGAAAACTCATCATTAAAATCATGGTATTTTTACATAGACATTACTTCGACCAGTTAAATATAGGTATACGATTGATAAGAATAAAATATTTTTTAATTAGTTATTTTTTGATTGCTAATTTATATTGAAAAATAAAAATATCTACAAATATATCTGGGGAGTTTTCAGGTATATTTATAGAGTTGAAATATTGAAAAATATCTTATTATTAATAAAATTTTGTTAAATTTGGTAATTTATGGCAAAAAAGATGTGCAAATGCAATAGACCTTCATAGTACATTCTGCTTAAAAAAAATTACAAACAGTTGTTATCTTAATAATTTACTTCTAGATTATCGATAAAAAATGAGGTTTCAAATGGAAGTTATAAGATGTGAAGTTACCTTAAAGTCAAAGTGACAATAAACGTTTCATAATTAACAGTAGATACTTAGTATTCGTGTGTATTGTATCAGAAAAGCTTGAAGTTTAATTTTGAATCAACTTTGAAGATTTCTCCAACACCTAAATTTAGTACACTGAATAGAGCTATTTCTTTAACTCAATTTAAATTTTGTCACTTTCTTATAACACTAAGATTTGTACTAAATTATTTCTAAAACGTTTAAGTGCTTTCTCTTTTCTATTAACTCTTACAGTGTTGCTAAACTTCTACCACTGCTGTGAAATTTATTTCGAGAATTTATTCACAATATTTATAAATTTTATCTCTGTAAGTGAAGCTTTTAATATTTAATATGTTTTTTCAGTTGATATTTAGAATATTAATTTTGTTTTCGATGCATAAATATTCTTGAGTAGTATCGACGTAAGAGTTACTAAAAAGGATTGTGGTTTTGTTTAAATGCGATGTGCGAATGTGCGATGTTTAAATTCGAAAGCGTAACCATCGATCTTGTAGTGTCCCAATCAACCAGTAGCGATTGGCCTGAGTTACGTCACCAATTTGTTCTTAAGAAACATCTTAAGTATTATGTTGAAACCCTGTTTAATAACCTAATAAAGTTTTCATAATATTTTAACTATTTAAGAAAATAAACTTTGTTAAAATTTGTGGTAATTTTTCTTAAAATTGTTTTAATTGCCATTTACTAATAAATAACTACAAATACATCTTGTCGTTTTATGATTTTGTCCTATCGTATACTCAAAGGAGGACAATAATTTTATTTTCGGGTGATAAGAACAGGACGAAAAAGTATCGTAATGACCAAAAAAACCGAAGTTTAATGGGAGCAATATTGCAGTATTAAAAAACTGAAAATAAAAAAATGGGTGCGTTTGTGTACGTTGCACGGTCCAGCGTCTAAGTTTCTGAAACTAAATTTCCTTAAAATTTTCTTGGAGAATTAATTTATATACTGTTAAATATTCCTATGTAATGTGCTACTAAAGTACAGAATTTATACAAAGTGACTAAGCCTAAGAAATGTTAATCACCGTTCATTTTAAAGGGTATGTTTAAAACGAATAAAAGGAACAACTGGAAGAAAACGTGAATTCTAGATTTCGATTAATTTGATGCTGGTATAAGTGGTGATTATTATTATAATATGCACATGGTAACACTTCCAATAAATGGAAGTAATATGAAATTAAAAACATTTCGTCTCTGTTACTATGGTGTATGAGATGTACTTGTACAACTTACTAATTCATATTAGTGTAATTAATGATAGCCGCTGTACCAGCAATATTAGTTTTGGAGAGAGGCGGCTCGTGAAAAATTTCAGTTGGATTTCACTAAAAAAAATAAACAGAAAAAAATATTTGCTTATCATTTATTTGTATATAAATTCATCAACCTTTGACGAGAAAAAGCATATATCACTTTTTGTGGCACGTAACGAATAGCACGTAAACGTTTTGGCTTTATTTAAAGTTCACTTTCCACTGAGGTCATAAAAATACTACATATAAATTTTAATAATCGTATGCTTTTAACAAATAAAGACTAATGAACATTCTATAAAATTTTGAAATATAGCAATGGTCCCATCAGAACTAAAAATATTTTCTGCTATATACATAAAATAACTCATTTTTCACTTTCGTTTTTTCTAGGTAATAATAAGTGTTTACGACTTTTTTAAAATCGTCCTCCCGAAAACTTTTACTATATTCTGCGAACTTTTATTATATTCTGAATAAAATAATTTCGAAGCAAGTAAATGATCCGTACATGTAAATCTATTACGTGCTTAATACGTCACATACTATTTTTCTCATTACTTAATTATTTACATTAGTAGACCGACGTTTTATCATCGGAGAAAGTGGTGGAATAACGATCTGCAACTCATTTATGACGTTCGAATTCGAATCCAATTACAATTTTAATCGAATCAATGGATCGAGATTGTTAACATTTAAAAAGGTTTTCTCGCGTTGGAAAAAAGTCCAATCAATATAAAAATCGTTATTATTAAAATATGAGAGCAGCGTTTGTGCTTCATTAAAGGTATTAGGATCATAGTAATTACTGTCAATTACAGTTTGCCTACACTTTTTTAAGGGCTCTAGGTTATTGTGTACAACTTTCATTTTGTGGATATTATAATTCCATATTGTCTGTCAAGTGACAGGTATTCTTCAGTGGATACAAATAATTTCGATTAATTTGGTGTTGGTAATAATGGAATAAACACTAGCTGTTGAATAGTAGAAAAATAAATTGAATTACACTAAACTATGTAATTTTTATCTGTATCTTTACTTCGTATTTGCGAACTTCATAAATAGCTTTTGAAATGTGATTTTAAATTCAATCAATCATCTATATGATCCAGGACTCGGAGTTCCCGAGATTGTTCAACAAAATACTACGCATTCTATTAAGCGTCTTAAAATGTATCGATTTTGATCAAAAGTTCATAAAACTCTGTAATAGTTTTTTGAACGAATATAACTTATTTTAAATAAATGCTAATAATTACGTCGTACTGCGTGCGTAAAATCAATAACAGTGCGAATGCGGAGTTTTTAATATCGTCGCAATCACGTTGCCTGACAATGTTGCATATGGGTCATGCGGAGCGCAGCTTCAAATGTCCATAATTCTTCATACAAATTTTCTGTTTCATGTGCTAGACAGTGTCGAACTTTCTCTTTTTCACTCATTGAAGTCAGTATTTAACTTCGGTTCACATGCTAATATTTCCAGTCAGACATCTTCTACGAAGAGTACTGTGCGCTTCTATGAACCAGAGTTCCGTATAAATTTACTAGCAATACTAAGAGTTCTTTTGAATAAAAGGCTAATAAAGAAATAGTTTAAAAAAATTGACATTATGTTTGTTGTTTATTAGTAATAATAAATACTTACAGCTTATGAGCTTAGTAAATAAAACTTTTAATAATTTCGAGTCGCTTCTGGTTTTAAAACTCTTCACTGGATGTGTGACATGCTAATATTTCCAGTTAGACATCTTCCACGAAAAGTATTTTTTGAACGAAATGCATAGGCTGAAATATTGGTTTTGTTTATATACCTGTACAGAAGTGTTCATTGATGTAAGATAAACTCTTATAAAAAATTGGCGTAAATTATAAGGCGCAGTTCAGCGCAAGGTTACTTGTTAAAATAGCCAAGCCGACGTTTTCGACCATAGTAGTATTGAATGGTACAATACACTTTCTTTAAAAATATTTAGGAGTATACTGGAGAATTCTACCTCACTCCAGTCTTCACCATACATTACTTCTTCAGATTACCATTTATGTAGTCGGCACTATCTAAGCAACATTTACTTCTTGATAGCAAGTAAAGTAACAAAACAATCGGACTTCCTCTTTGCGAAATCCATTTGTTGCCTGAAATATGGTAGATGGTTTTAATTTCAACTGGAGGTTGAACCTTCCAAAAAATTTTCCTGTCCCAAAAATTTGTTATTTTTCTTTTCCAAATATATTTTATTTATAAAAAAGGCGAAATCACTTTCTTAACTTCTACACATTTATAGTTTCACATGTTGGACACAACAAGTTCGAGTCATTCCCTATGTCAGTCTTGCTGGATCCAGCAAAATGTGGAGCTTAATTCCATATATTTTTTTTCTCTAATTAATATTAGCTTTTCTTATTACTAAACTTCTCCTCTTAAAATATTTGTCCCAAAACTCTGTGCTTACCAAGTCATAAAAAACATAGAAAGATAAGTTATGACAGAAAAAATTCTCAGAGAAGAATTAATAGCATTGCCGATTTGCTGTTCGTTTATTAAAAAGATATAATAAACGAACAGTAAATCGGTAATGCTATGAACATGTTAAGATGCTAGAGATGTTTGTTCGTTAATTCGTACAGCAAGACTTTGCTTTCAGATTCCTCTTCGAAAATACAAGATAAAAATATCAATTACTTTTCATAATCAAGTAAAGATATAATTTACTTTCCGATAACAAAATATTGTTTATTTCTTGGTCAAAATCGCATATATTTAAACATATCAGTATCATAAACAGAACCTCTATGAAAAAAAGTTTAATATCATTTACCTAAGAATGTATTTGTGCAACTTTTAAATTTCAACTTTATTCTAATTGCATATAAAGCAACTACTTAAAACTTGGCGGTTATTATTATTTTAACTTTGTTTTTCAGCTAACACAGTGATCTAAATGGAACTTACCAGTTTTTCATATTAACGTTTTTGATGGGATTATATGAATATAATACAGAATTATATGAGGCGACATAATTAACAGTCTAAACTAAAGAATACGATCAAAATTGTCATCAAAATAAAACCACAAAAATATAACGCGGTTAAAATATAGTGTTGACTATGGTGTACTTAAAAACTATTTAATTTTCTAAAACACGATTTAGGCCAATTATAACTAAATTATGTATGTATTGTACGTATTTATTTTAATTTCTTATGTTAGTATTCCTCACATCAGTCATTATGTCGCTCTATATTTCAATAGACTAATAGTTATTAATCAGTGAAGTTGATGTGCTCCATGATGTTGCTAATTCTATCATCAACAACATCCTCAATATTTGCAATGATAACGTTCCTTTTATTTTAATATAGTGACCAAACACAAGAAAGTAAGATTCATTAGGGTATTGCTCTTTTGGCTACGATACCGGCTTCCACAGTGGCCCATACCACTGTGAAACTTTTTCTATAATTTTGGAACCCTTTCTATAAATTTGGAATGACCTTTTTTTTCTATAACTATCCTTGTTTTTCTATAACTATAGAACAGAATTGTCTCTCTATAGTTTTTTATGCCTTTTTCTACTTTTTTATATTTTTTTTCTATGTTTATTTTTCTATATATATATATATATATATATATATATATATATATATATATATATATATAGTTTCCTATACTTTTTTTTCTATAACTATAGAACAGAATTGTCTCTCTATAGTTATACATACGGTTAGGGAATACAAGTAGAGAAGCATTTTTTTCAGTTATTCAATTTTTAATACGGGGTGTTTGTAAAATTATTTCTTATTATTAATACTTTTAAGCACCTATAAGTATTAAAAAAAACGTAACGATTGATTTATAGAGAACAATTCCACAGTATTGCATGTTTTTTAAAACAATTATATATCTTCATATACTAAACTATATATTTATTTTATGTCAAAGTTCGAAGTGACGGAACGCCATAAATCAGGACTAATATAATGTTATACTCGTATATCTATACATATTTTTAGGGATACACAAGAAAACCATTATTATCTCTTTTCACATGTCGAATTTTCAATCCCATAAAAGGCTTAGGTCAACGCTTGGGGCGTTTGGCATACCGCAAACGATCCACATGGGTCCCGTATCCAATTCCATGTAAGTTGCGTTAAAAATAGCTCAGAGCATCAGTGGAAAGGGGCGTGCATGTCACTCAAGTTCACAGAGGTCGTTCCTCGACCTCAAAGTATTTATATTAAACAATACCCGAAATATTTATTCTTCGAATTGAATAAAATATGCTTTAATACAAATTTCTATCAAGTGTTGCTGTTTAGTTTTCTTCATAGAAGTGAACCACATAATATTCATTCAAACTTTTAGAATAGTGACGTTGTAATAAATAGATATATTATGTGGGCTTCTCTAAATATGTCATTATATCATGTTTTGATTACTAGCGTTAAAAGAGACATTGAAGAACAAGATAATTGCTTTGTCTTTAATATCTCTTTTAATCTCTTGTTTCTTTGTCTCGGTTTCTCTTTCTGATACGCATATTTATATGCCTACTGGAACCACATTCTTGTTTATTTTATAAGAGTATAAAGTATCTATTCAATATAATAATTAGTTTAGAACTAGATCAAAGCTTTAAATTGGTCCTAAATACCAAAGTAGCAATGTTATGAAGTTTGACATTGTTAAACGTGGGGCAAATTTTAGCGAATATTAATAGGTTTAATTTTTCATTCATTTACCTGTTCAGAAAAAAATGATTACTGTGCTATAAGTATTGACGAAAATTTCATGGCCTAATAATAAAAATTAGCTATACTTAACGCGATATTATTAATTACATTTATGAAAATGTTATCATTCTTATTGTTTTTTACAGTTTTCAAACTACGTACAAAGTCAGTAATAAACACTTATAAATCAATTAATGTACAATACCGAGTAATGATAGTGAATATAAAGCTGTAATGCGTGAAATATGGCAAGTTAAATAAATTGTTCATTTCATTATCTTTTCACATACAGGGTTCAATCTCTCAGAACTGTAATAAGAAGACAATGGTTTTAACATTATCTAAAATGTTTAAACAAAATTTTAAACTGTAGAATAAGTGAGAAAAGCGAGCTCCATTTTGATGTCAAAAATCTAGAAAACACATCATGGTAGAGTCTTGTCAGAAAAATATAAATAAAACGCGCAGTACAGACATACATAAGCTGTTAAGTAAGGTTAGAGTTAGTTTTATGAAATTTATCTGTGCAACGAAACACATTTATCCATTCATCTATCTCTAAGATCAACATTTATTCACGTGTATATCTCTATAAAACTTGGTATGATCGTGTTTTTAATATTATCACCTGAATAAAACAAATTAGCAAAGACTTTTTCATGAAAGTGTTGTTTCGTCGGATTGAAAACAGCAACTTAACTTATTTGTTCTAGGACTGAATTTCCTCGTAGTAGAAGTGACACTTTCTTATAACGTAACGTAAACCAATAGAAATGAATGTGAATAAAGTACACAGTTTTGCAAAAAATTTATGCAAATTGAGATCACTTATTTTCATTTACATTTTTATTGTGAACTATTACAGGTTTCGAAGCATATTGTAAGGAAGAAGTCTTGATGTGACGCAAAAAGATAGGAAGAAATCAAACAGTTCGTTCGAAGCAGCAAAATTTAATATTTACCCATCTTTTTTGCGTATACATACTTGAATATACGAGGTAAACGTGTGGAAAAAATGATCGAGTTTTCAGCGCGGGCGTTATTTTGTTATGTTTATTACGCGTAAAGAGATGTTTGTGCACCGCATTAATTCAAGAATAATCGATTTTCACGATTGACACATCAATCGATTCGCCAAGCATTGTTATTTTGAATACAGTTTTTTTTTATTTAAACTTTCAAGATAAACATAGCAAATGTATTTACAAAAAATGAATTTTTTTTTTCATGTGCTTTTTGAGATTTATGAATAAACATATATTCATAAATCTTTTTTTAATTACACAGTAAAATATTTCCTTTGCCATAAAAACAAAAGTCAAATATTCGCATTTGTTTTTATGCTGTCGTAAGTGAAATTAATGAACAATTCGGAAAATATTGCCGTGTTTGTATGAAGCGACGTACTCTTGTTTAGGGAGGTAAGTATGAGAGCTTTTAATGACAGTTCGCCGTGGCTGTGATTTGAACTAGTTTTCAATAAAATTACGGTATATTTTCAAATATATATGTGTGTATGTATATATATATATATATATATATATATATATATATATATATATATACACACACACACACACACATGAAATCTTTAAATTTCCGGCCACCCTTGTATTTACGATGATAATAAACAAAAGCCAAGAACAGTCTCTTAAGCCTCTAAGACTACAAAGGATTCCTTACTTCAAATATATTTTTTTCGTATCGTAATTGATTTTTGATTTAACTAAACCAAAACTAAAGAAATTTATATTCGTTTTTAGTACACGTGTTATGAAATTAAACAAGTTTTAGTATACAACTAATTCTTGTTATTGTTATCGCATTTTATCTATTGAATTTATTATACAATAATTTTTTTTCAATGAGCTTATATATTACGACCTTATAAATATTCTAAAGGCGATTGTACGCCGCACGAGTATACTAGTTTTGTTATATTTATGGTCATCATTCATTCCGCTCAGCAATTTCGCTGTAGTGCGCGTTGTGTGTAGATAGTGAGCTTTCAAACAATGAAGCTTACATTATTAATATGAAGAATGATGAAATCTTTAACGCGAATCGTATCTACTAAAGTTTCTTAAAAAAACTTTGCGTGGGAGACTTTTTTATGGAAATTGAATGTTAGCGTTTGGATTTTAAGAATACATGTTTTTGGTTTATTATATAGATAAAAGTATATGAGATGTCATTATTATTGTTGTTAATTTTTCACACGGGCTAATAAATATTGTGATTTATTTATTAGCAATAACATTTATATGTTATATTTTTTATTTTATGAAGTGGAAAAATAACATTTTTATGAGGTTCATTAAATTTGTTAAAATTAAATATTTAATATGACTAAAAATGTTTGTTTTTATTTCTATTACATTTTTAAATGAAATAATCGAACGGTACAGTACAAATTGAATTCGTGTGGTAAATATTCCCCATTTATGTATATATATATATATATATATATATATATATATATATATATATATATATAAATATATATTATTAGTAAAAATACCGTTTTTGTGCCCATAATAATAATTTTACCACATGGCTACGCACTGAGTGTTCACTATATTCAACTTAGTCTACAGTGTCACTAAAAAGCCTTAGTAAAAATGATTTTCTTTTTTAATGTCGAGAAACTTGGATAAGCATACAAAAATTGTGGTGTATGCAATATTTTAATGCACGCTATTGCTATTCAAAGTACAAAAGTATTCTTTTCGGATACATTGGCGTTTCAAATAATAATAATATTACGAGTTACTAATTCAACAATCGAACATTGTTTTATATATATATATATATATATATGTATATATATATATATATATATATATATAATATATATATATATATATATATATATATATATATATTTGTTATATTTACTTGTATCTCTAGTTTTTCACGACGTAATTCGCTCGCTTGTTGTTAGTTTTTTGAAGTTAATCTTTTTAACAACTTTTGTACAGGTCATATTAAGTTTTAATACGATTACTACAGCCTGTGCAGTAATTATTTCGTAAGGCTACAATCATTAATTCTATCTAAATGACCTAATTCTTTTTTTTGCTATTCTCTACATTTCCATAGACTATTTCACGATGTAGATTACAGTGATGAAGTATCGATGACGTAGCTTTACCTTGTGCGTTCGTGCTACCACGATATCTCACTATCACGCGAGATTCCCGCTTTTATGCCACATATTAACCACATAGTTTCCGTTAGAACAATATATAATTTATATTAATTATCTACTATGTCTCATTTAATGTAACTATAGTTCGATAGTAAGAATAGTAGGTTATTTTTATAAATTACGGAATTTATATAGTTTTCAATAAGGATCGGATGATATTCGGATCTAAGTTTGTATCATTTCTGTGTTTTTATCTTAAATGTGGTTACATATTAAGTTGCAATGGCTACTTATTTATTGATACATTTTGTGTCTTGGAATTATGATTATTATTATTTTTTTGCTATTTTTATTAATCAAACTTTCGATCGCTTGCAAATAAAATCGCTTAAATAAGTGAGGTAAATTTATTCGTTCGTTTGTAGATTTATTCCCCTAGTAATGTTGCAATCCTTAATATGACATTTCATTTCATTTTAAACTTAATTTTTTTTAATCCGTTTTTACCGATTCTCTATTAATTGCTTTTTATTGATTTTACAAAATGTTTGTCGGTTCGTTGCTGTAAGTACAATAAATAAATCTAAACAAACATTAATATTTCTAGGTCCGGTTGGACACTCAAATAATTTTTATACAATTTTATTAACCGAAACCTGATATGTGCTGGGTGTTAGTTAATTGGTATCGAAATAATTGTTTTTTGGGTTTATCTCGAATATATAAGGCAAAATTAAATTAAGACATTTCTTTTTTATTTGGTCTTTTACCTTCGTAAATAATTTATTTTTTAAAAGCTAGACATATTTTATTTTCGATATTTTCTCAAATATATTTTAAACATTTTATTATCATAAACAGAACCACCACGAAGGAAAAAAAAACTTAAGAAAAACACAAAATTATCAGCATAATCAATTTTTCTTTCTGCGAAAAAATATTCGTATTGCTCACTATGCAAGATGAATAAGGTGTTTGATGTGTTGTGTTATATACTACTTTGGCCGCGCGGCGCCCGTGTGTATATTGAAGACCGGGTAAGATATGCAACATTTTTATTGATTATAATCGTCTTATTTTTTCCCTAGAATCCACAGGGGCCAGTTTTCCACACCAGTATAATACACACACACACACACACACACACATATATATATATATATATATATATATATATATATATATATACATACTTATAGGTAAAAACAGTAAGTGCCCTCGTGCACTGGCAACTGTTTCAAAGCAACTATTTAGTTGTTTCGAAGAAGTTCGAATGAAACACATGGTATTGAATGCGACGTGTGAGTAAATTGTTTAGTTGCCGGTGATTAAAGTTGCCAGTGCGCGGGGGCACTTATTGTCCCTCTTACTTATCAGCCGACATCGCCCACCTGAGCGTTGATTCACCTTTATGTATAATGGTCACTGCGTTCAATCGTTATGACGCCGAACACGTTAATGTATATAATGATGATGTTGTTTAAAATATTAATTCAAAATAAAATGCGTTTGCTTGTGATTTTTTTCTTATTAAATATGAACAAATTTAAGAAAAGTCGTTAGTAAACCTGGCACAGTTATTACACTTTTTGACGGCATGGAAAATGGATTCCAATGGAATGCATTTGGAAAATGGTTACCATTTTTCAAAAAGATTAAATACATTTCATAAAGTTTTCATCACCGTTTTATCTTAGTTCGATTGACGTTAAAATGTGACTTAACATGACACGTGTTTGCTTACGAAAATTATGTCAAAATTGACAAACTTTTTAGACACTTAATTTACTGCTTAAATTTTTACTTCCATGATTAAGGGCTAATTAACCAGAGGTACCTATATTTAATTAATTAATTAGAGGTACCCCTGAAATAAAAAAGTCCAACCTTTCTGGCGAGTGCTGAAGAAATAAAGACCTCTCTGAAAATGATTTTTTTCCAATAACTCAAAAACCGTTAATGATATCGAAACTAGTTTAGGCAACTTGTAGAATGTTATTTATTATTCTGTTATTATTTATTTCTGTATAAATCACATACACGTAAACGTTATAAAGTGCTGCTGCAGTCGAGATGAGACGCTTAGTTTATTGGTGACTAGTTTTGCGTTCGAGGTTTTCCTGGATGTATATTATTTAGATATTTTATCGCGAGATGACGTAGACCGGGTTTATTCCTAAATTGACTCCCATATTGGTTTTTAACTTTTGTTGTTGTCAGGATTTATTTGAATTTAAGGACTAATCTTTTGACTTTTAAAAAGATCATAGCGATTATTGTCGTCTTCTGTTATTATTCAATTATATTAAGTTAATTCTGGGGAAATATACTAAAACAAATTTGAAATGTGCTTTGGGAGGTCTTAATGCAACTGAGTTTTCATAGCGAATAATAATAAAACAATGCAATATATATGAAAGCGCAACAGCCTGGTTAAAACTAGAATGATTACATTGTGATAATCTAAATACGAATAATACTTGAAAGCTTACTAAATTGACATTCCTATTAATAAAATTGTCTACAGAAAAAATATAAAAACCCACTTAAAAGTAAAGAAAATGACTATTTATTGTTGGATTGAAAATGAGTTACTAAAAGAAAAAAACTACCAAGTTACAATTGTAGTTTGGTCTATAATGAAGCTAGCAAAAACGGTAAACCGTAATTATGTGAGTAAATTTTAATTCCTTTATTTACTTCAAATAAAATATTATTATTTTATATGAAAAAGCCAAGTATTTATTTTTATAGTCAGGTTTAGAATTTTAAGTTTTTTACAAGTTTTCTTACATTTGATAAAAACTATTCAATGTCATAATATGCTAGTCAATAATACGGTTACAAATAAATGTTATTTATAATTTTAATATGTTCACTGACGCCACTGTCGACAGATATAGCTCTAACAATCCGAAAGATTTAATTAATGACAACGCGTGTAATAAATAAATATTGACAATTATTCAAACACAACGTATATTCTATGAAAATATAAAAGTGGTAAATTATTCGCCTTGTAAAATTGTCGGTTACCGGTAAGTCTTTCGGTCAAATAAATTTTTTTTATTTCAAACTCCATCCTTACAATACGCAATCTGTAGTTAGTCAAGGTAATAAGTTACATTTTCTGTTATTTTTTAGTATCAATAATAAGTTGCCTTTAGTTTTCAACAATATCAAATCTGTTCTCTGCTAATTTGAAATTCTTCTTGTGAGCAAACTAACGACCTAATAGTAAGTGTTAAATGTGCTATCGATTCAGTATCTTCAATGGATTCTGAGTAATAAGCTACATTTAAAATATGCAATAACGACGTATTCCAGCTTATGTGTCTGAACAGTTACGAACTAGAGATCTGCGCTCGAAAGAACAACGGATGGATGTCCACCATCCAATTCAAAGTGATATTAATAAAACCTCTTAGAATGCTATACTATTTCCGTATTCTCATAGTATTTTTGAAGTTTATGTAATCATCCAGTTTCCGCTTGATGCAAATTGTATTTGATGATGAAGAATATATTTTAAAAGTTTAATAGATTTGTGTATAACGGAATATAACGTAAATTTTGAATCTGGCGGTGCGTGAATTCTCGATATAAACAACAAGCAAATAAGGAATGTTGATATTGACGACGGTTATTCATAAGGGAAATAACCGCACTGCCGGAAATATATTATCTATCAAAATCCCTTGTGCTTTTCCACCGTGCTTATTTATCTGCCTTCATTTATGTAATTAATACACATATCATAGCATACTGTCATGTTGTCTAGAATATTAATTAAAACGTGTATGATAGTGTGTCATTGTTCTTTTTCCAAATTGATTAGTATGTGTAAAAATAATGAGTCAATTAATTCTAGGTATTATTATCGAAATAAAGTTATTTAACCCTCGGACAGGCTGAGCCGCGGAGGAATGGTAATATTATGAGGTACCAAGGTAACAACGAGAGCTCCTTAGGATCATTCTTCAAAAGTACTCATAGGGCGCAATGCCACGAATCCTTAAATTATCGGGAGAACTACGTTGTAGATGCCCTTATATTTAACGCCGAAATTGATTGTGATCTGTTTGACGTAATCTAGGCGTGGGCGAGGGAAAGATACCGGAGCGTGTAGTTATTCTACGTGGGTATTTTGGCGGTAGTTGATAGGACTTTATGTCGCCGTCAAGCCATGTAGTGAGTCTATTCAGTGTCACTTTGATGTCTAGTGCAAGCTATTCGAGTTTATGTATTTGGGTCAATGGTATAAATATGCAATATTTGTCCCGTTTATTCTGTGGAATATTTACGGATCATAGATGAATGAATGGAAACATTTATGAGAAAATTGAATACATAGGAAAATGTTTGGATATGAATAGTAATTATGGCGTCATTATTATTCAAGTCGTATTACTTACGGAAACAGTTCATATTTTTTATATTGATTATCTATTAGTAGGCGAGATTTTCAAATTATGACTTATTTATTTATTTATGTCTGTACTTTAATGTATCTAATTGATAAATATGTCGGACTTATTGCTATAAGAGCAATCTCTTATAGCTAACGAAAACACCAGTCCAGCCCCGTACGACGGGCGGCCGGGAATTGAACTTGGGTCCCCGGGGTGCGCCTCGCAGTCAAAGACCGTATTACTTGTGACCAACCCAACACACCACGGTGACGGTACCATAGTTACGACTTGATACGTGAGACGTATTGTTGGTACTTTTTTTCATTGATTTAGATTTTAAGTTGCCAATAGGTATAAAAAAAATACAAAACCATATCGAGAATTTCCTTTGAATAATACTTGCACAATTTTAACTCGCCGCAGTTTCTCAATTACTTTGCACCGATTCAAAATTATCATTGATTTAAAATAGACAACGGGCTAAAGATGTCAGCAATGAAAGTATTTTAGAAAGAGGTGTTTTTAAAACTGCATTTAAAACTTAATTTTTATATTTTTTCTCTTCAGTAACAGAAGAAAGGTTAGGTTTCCAGTTACGATTTAGACGCATAAATCAGTATATTAGATGTATCTTAGAAGAAAATCAAATTCGCACATTTGATGGTGTTTCAAAAGTAACAATTTTTAATAATTTTAAGTCTTATTATGACAGCAAGTAAAATTTTTAGTGTGGGAATATAAATATGATATTAATGTAATTTTAATCACTTCTATGGTTTCTCTTGTTGCTTTATGTAAGTCTCATAATGAACTACTATATTTGAAAAAAAACGGTTGGGGCTCAATTTAAAAAGAATTAAAAATTTTGTAAATTCATTAATTACCGTTTTGGAACTGGATAATTACAAGCTAGTAAAAATTTATAAAATATTAAACTATTTCTCATCATAATCTACGAATACAAACGATTGCCGGATTACCTTTGGAAATTCAACTTAATTAATTTTTCAATATAAATATGTTTAGCTAACTTTTCATACAGAGAGGGTTTTACTGACGATTTAGGACAATAGTTAATCGTAATGTGAATAAATAATTTTGATTTCATACACTAATGAAGTTGCTAATTAATAATTAATAGCGCCACATATTCCACTTTTTATTCCGTTAAAATACTTTGGAAAATTCAAGCAGATTTCTCGCGTGGGCGCCGGAAAACGTGAGAGAAATTTGTCACGCTTATTACACTTATGTGATCGCAACATTTCCTGTGCTCTTGTCTTCGTTCACAAACTCGCAATGATATAAACTTGAATGAATATACACATTATGAAAAATTGGTTTATTATGGGTAATACTTTCGATAATAGTTTTTGTGTGTACGTTATTGACATGGTAGTATTATAGAAAAATCTACTTTTCATTATCGTATAACCGTAACTGTCAAATGTCAAGGTGCATAGTAACATTAGTGATTGTCGAAAACTGTTTCTATAAAATATTTCTATAAAATTGAACTATACAACATCAGTCGATCATCTGATACGATACGGTAAACGGAAATAAAAAAAAGATTAGAATCCGAAACCGTTTAATAAATATTTGAAAGAATTGCGGCTGTAACGAACCAAAAAAATTGTGGAAAGACTATTCAGAAAAGGAACAACTTTTCAGAAACTCTCGAAGACCGGATACAGCCAAGGTCAGCGTGAAAGCCTTATCAAATAAATAAATCACGTACAATGATGTACACAAATTCAACCGTATAAAGCGTCACATACGATTTAAGAAATTGATAAATATAATAGTTATTCATAAATATTAAAACGGAATAGTAATGTATTCACTAAAGACAACAGTGAAAAATCAATGAACTGAAAATTTTTCACCGATTTTTTATTTAATTTCGATCGCGATAGAAAAAATCGGTGTTATATAATGTTTCACATTATGTCCAACACGACGATTTCAACACAACTACAAAACTGGCCAAATAGCCGTACGGTAGAATGTAACATGAAAAAAAAACTCACCAGTGACCTGTTTCCCGTTCACCACCACAGCTGATTCTGAAATACAACCCTGGTCGTCCTCGACTGGACCGATTACTAATAGTTTACAGCACTCGGTTGTACTACGCGACAAAGTTTCAACATTTCGTTGAAACTCGACAATTATATCATTCACAGTTTCAATAGTTACGTTGGAAGTTTAGGAACCGCTCGGGCGTCCGCCGTCAAGTGTAGTGGCGGCTGGCGAAAATGGCGTTCGTACTGCGCGCGCAGACAGGCGCACAATCGATACCGCTCTTGGCCCGAGTCGAGAGAGTGTGCGCAATTTCAATTCAGCGTAGCCTCACATACGTAGACGGCTATTCGGTACCGACAAGTATTTCCCTCTCTCTCTGCCTCTGTTCGTCTCTAGACGTATAAACACGTAGTGTTGTATTTCCCAGCTATATAAAACGTAAGGGATTGTACAGGGCGTTTTTGCAATTACTCCCGACTTTGTTACATCCTTGCGAGGTAAGAATGGTGAGTAGAACTCAGTAAAACGCATTATAACTGAGTACCGAAGATGATTTTTCAGCTTTTTGTAATTTAATTTTGTGGTTTTCGGAGTACAAATTGCGTTTCGACGAGATTAGTCTAAAATGTGATGTAATAGTTTCCACGTTTATTTTTCCCAATAAAATTTGTGATTTTTGATACTAAAAATTTTTGTGGTTTCTGTAGACTGTTTAGAGAAATAATTGTTATATTAAAATAAAATATTTTTACCATAATCTGATTGCTACATGTTGAACAAATTTTTTAAATATAAATACATTTTTGAAAAAAAGTTCAAGATGAGGACAGAATCTAAATCGTAGCTAATATTTTTTAGAAGTACGAGATGAACAATTTTGACGTTAACGAAAAAATGTGAATAATTATAATAAAACTAATGAATCACTGCTAACAACTTACAAATAAATTAGAATTCGTCGAGAGCATTGGTTTTTATTTATTTACTGCATCTTACATATCTTAATATAGGTTTAACAGTCATAATATTTTCATAGATGAAAGTTTCCAATTTATTTTTTTGCAGTAGTTATAATCTGCGTTCGCCGCCTTGTGTTTTTTCGTATATTATTTATATTATTAAACGAGATTTACTGGGGATACTTGATGGAATCGTTTTTGTGATACTACCAATTAAAAAAACAGGAAGAAATGTAATTTCTTCCTGTCAGTTAATAAGGAAATTTTCCACGATTTTCCAAAGAGACTGAATGATGACACAATATAGACATAGTAAAGAAGTAGAAAGAATAATTTTAATAATCGTTTATAAATCATTTTTATACGTTAATAAATTGTTTTTATATTTTTTTCTATATACTGACTTAATATATGTAAAATATAAAGAAATAAAAACGCATTATATATTAGGTTTTACAAAAATTACCAAAAGTTACTAAAGCCCCATTTCGGCGGAATCTCCTCTTGACCTTTCTTGCCCTTTTTCCGATAGAACTTGGACAAAATGTTAAAATTCATTAAAAACTTGAAAAACATTTTGTCGCAATCATATTTCCCTCATCCCTAACATCACTGGAGAGTAAAAACTGAAAGTAAAAAAGTATAGTTTTATTGAATACTTCTTGTATTCTGGCACTGGTAATTATAAGCTTAGGTCCCATAAAGTTAAATAAATGCAAGAATGGTCAGTAAAAGAAGCACTATTTGGACAGTATACACTCTTTGTCACACTATTTATCCAGATTAGTATAGAAGAGTAATGCTGTTTTCTATTGGGTTGGAGTTAACCAGCAATGACGGAATGCTATCCCGAATTTTAGTACTCATCATCATCTTACTCAAATGACATAAATTCTTAATGCGTGATCTCAGTTCTTTTATTAAAATATATCCAAACGTGAAGTGCATTCTAAACGTTGTTTTCAAATATTATTTTTTTAATCATCGAACAATTAATTAACATTTTGGAAACCTTAAAAAATCAAGGTCAAAAAATATCATAACACAAAGGCAGCAAAATCAAAATGGCAAACATCGTATAATATCGTTCTACACGCGCCTTGTTTTGTTATTATATTTACGTTGGGAACTTTCATTTTCTTTCGCCATGGAAAAGCAACTAATAATGGCACAACTGGGGGCGTAGGAAGCGCATTTAACTACTGTATTTTGATATAAATAATAGTGTTTGCATAGATATACCAACATCTGTGTTTTATTAGATACTAACAAAATTCATTTTATGAACATGCTCGAAAGTAATTTAAAGTATTTAAAGCGAATCGTACATAGTTCGATTCTTTGTGTTTTATAGATTTAAAGCGAATCGTACATAGTTCGATTATTTGTGTTTTATAGATTTAAAGCGAATCGTACTTAGTTCGATTATTTGTGTTTTATAGATTTAAAACGAATCGTACATAGTTCGATTATTTGTATTTCATTAGATGTTAATAAAATTCATTTTATGAACAGGCTCGAAAGTAATTTAAAGTATTTAAAGCGAATCGTACATAGTTCGATTATTTGTATTTTATATATAAGATTTCACTTTGTTTCGATTAGACAAATGAGGGAATATCGAGGGAATAGCTTTAAAATACAGAATGCAGCATATATATTCAACCTGTAATTTATTTATTGAAAGTAATTCCTGTTTGACAAAACAGTGTCAAATCACAATTTAAACACTAAATCTTTGTCTACTTAGTAACTGAAGACATGACTTAAAAAATATAGTCACTCAAAGATGTAGCATATTTTCAAGACTGTGGATAGTATATTTGTGGCAGTGGTAGTATATTTTTAAATGTAGAATGTTTTCAAGCTTATATTGTCAATGTTGCGGATGTCGCAGTTTTCAGGTTCATATTTTCAATGTTGTGGATAGTATATTTGCAGCAGTGATAGTATAGTTTCAATGTAGCATGTTTTCAAGTTCATATTTTCAATGTTGTGGATAGTATATTTTCAGTTGTGATAGTATAGTTTCAATGTAGCATATTTCCAAGTTCATATTTTCAATGTTGTGGATAGTATATTTACAGTAGTGATAGTATAGTTTCAATGTAACATGTTTCAAGTTCATATATTTAATGTTGTGGCTAGTATATTTTCAGTTGTGATAGTATAGTTTCAATGTAGCATGTTTCCAAGTTCATATTTTCAATGTTGTGGATGTTGCATATTTCCATTGTTGCATATTTTCAAGTTCATATTTTCAATGTTGTGAATGTAGTAGATTTTCAATGTATCATATTTTCAAGTTAATATTTTCAATGTTGTGGATATAGTTTATTTTCAATGTAGCATGTTCTTAAGTTCACATTTTCAATGTTGCGGATGACGAATGTCGTGTATTTTCAATTTTGAACATTTTCAAGTTCATATTTTCAATATTGTGGATGTAGCATATTTCCTATTTGTTTGTTTAGAGGTCGAAATATCCTTTGATTTACATCATTAATTCTGGATAAAATCGGTACAGTAATTAGAACATAATTTTGGTGATACGGCTTTGAGCTTTGTTTGTAACTAGCTATGTCGTGTTTACGTAGCGTGTCGAGTATTTTTAATCAAATTAACTTATGAATTACTACTTTATGAATACTTGCTGCGAAATGAAATAATTCTTCTAAGTGCGAAAAAGACATATTTATTAGATTTTCTTTGAAAGTGTACGTAAATATGTGGAATATAGGTAAAAGCAGCAAGCTAATTTTTTTATGCTTAACGTTATGTTCAATTAGCCCTCGACTACGCCACGATTCAATGGGAAGTAGGTTCATCATAAATGCTTAACTGACAAACTTCATTCTATTGAGTCATCATTTCATAAATTTTTTGTATTAGGCGATAAATATATGAAATTTGTCAAAATATCTTCTAAATCGTATTAATAATTATATAAAAACTAAACTGTTAAATTATTATGATTACATTGAATTAAATGAGATAAATACACCGCTTCTACACTTTTGCTTGAATATATAATTGATAAATATTTAGACTTTGGAACTAAATGTAATAAAAAGTTGGTTATAATTTTTTTGCAACCTAAGCATTCTCAAAATTCAATGAAAAACTCAAACAATCAACTGAAATAAGCATTATGGAAATTCAACGAAAAATTTAAACAATTCAACGAAAAACTTAAAAAATTCCACGAAAAACTTAAATAATAAATTAAATAAAATTACATACTCGAAACAACGGCACATTTTATGAAAACGTTGCTTGAAAATATTTATCATTGCCAGGAAATACTATTTCCATATAACGTATCTTCCTTTTCATAGCCAATTGCAAAGTTTCAATATTTTATATTGTTCGGAAAACTAAAAAATGTAAATTATTGAAAAAATTCCGCCCCGTATAAGATTTGAACTCTCCGTTTTGTAACTGTCAGTGAACTTGCTGACCATCCTCTCTACTGTATTTCCATTGAAATTATTTACGGGTTTATTTAATTTTATCGAGTTTAATGAGATTTATTTTGATAACTACATTCTTCTTATCCGTTATCTTAAATTTCTAATCTATTTTTCAACAAAAAATTACGTTTCCTCAGAAATTCCTTTTTGTTCAATTTTTTCTCATATTCACATGTACTCTGTCGATATTTTGTCTGCGAATAATTTGGATGAAATATCTAAATCTATGGTAACTGGTCAAAAAGTTTTAAACCCATGATAGAAAGACATTCGGAAAAATGAATGACTTTTACCGTTATTGTTTTTTTTCCTCGCTTTTAATTTGCAGAATTCTGAAGAGAAACAACCAAATAAGTTTTATTTTATTCACACGTGCAGGACTTATGTGATTTTACTATTCTATAATTTCGTGAACCTTGTCGATATAGTACATAACTAGGTAGCATCAAACTTGCCTTTTTTCTGTTTGTGTGGAAAGAGACCATGTGGTACTCGCGCGTATTTCCACACTTTTAGCGTTGCAATCAAATTTCACTTTTCGGGGAAATAATGTGCATAAATGGCGTTGTACCATTTTTCCTCGAAAGCTCGTGCCAAACTCACAATGTCGCAGGGCCAAAAAGATTTGTTCATGATTCTTTTCGCATTGCTAACACCAAATTAGCAAGGCTGTATGTAGAGTCGATGGATTATATCGCCCAAATCCGAAGTGTGTTTTTGGATAAAGTAACTTCAATTAATTAAGTTGTATTTAATATATGGCTTGCACGCCGATGAATGGCTTCTAATTAAGCTTCTTCACGTTTTAGGAAGTTTTTGGGTTAATTAAATTATTATTCGAGGAAAAAATTAGTGAAATAGAAACGCGCTGTTGAGACTTTTGGATAAAGTTATGCGTTTTGGATATGTTGAGCTACAAATTAGTAATTGAAAACAGAGCGTGTGTATATTATTATTATATAGGTCATTGGGAATACATAAGTATACAATAAATATGGATTTATTATATAATTTAGACTTTGTGTTTTAGATGTTCACATTCACGGCTATGACTGGAGAAGTAAATAACCCATTATAGTATTAAATGGCACTTATTTTTTGTAGGAGAATATGATAAAGTCGTTTTGATTTAAAAAGTGATGAAATTAGAAAGCGCTTCCCAGGTTGTGGTACTATAAAATCTTAATATCATCTATTTACATTTTCACGGCATTACCAAGCCTATGTACGCAGCGGCAACAAAACGCGACGTTGTATTTTAATATTGATGCGCATATTTTCTGTAAAGGATAATTATATCTTTTACTATAGCTAGTAAACATTATTTTCATAAAATGTGTCTTCTTTTCATTGCTGATTGGAAATATTGAACTTTATACATTTTTGGAATCTTAATATCATCTATTTACATTTTCACGGCATTACCAAGCCTATGTACGCGGCAACAAAACGCGACGTTGTATTTAAATATTGATGCGCATATTTTCTGTAAAGGATAATTATATCTTTTACTATAGCTAGTAAACATTATTTTCATAAAATGTGTCTTCTTTTCATTGCTGATTGGAAATATTGAACTTTATACATTTTTGGAATCTTAATATCATCTATTTACATTTTCACGGCATTACCAAGCCTATGTACGCGGCAACAAAACGCGACGTTGTATTTAAATATTGATGCGCATATTTTCTGTAAAGGATAATTATATCTTTTACTATAGCTAGGAAACATTATTTTCATAAAATGTGTCTTCTTTTCATTGCTGATTGGAAATATTGAACTTTATACATTTTTGGACTCAAGCAATTGAAAAAATACCGGTCCATGCTAGTTTTAAACTCTCTCTTTTTTATTATTAGTGAAGTTTGCAAAGGATTTTTTCTATAGCCACGACATTTTTGAACTCAAAAAAGGTAAACAACTGAAAAAATTCCGGCCTGTGCGAGTTTTGAACTCTCCCTTTTTTGTTATTAATGAAGTTTGCTAAGAATTGTTTCTATTGTCACGAAATTTAGGGACCCAAAAAAGGTAAACAATTGAAAAAATTCTGGCTCGTACGAGTTTTAAACTCTCTCTTTTTTGATTATCAGTGAAGTTTGCTAAGGATTTTTTTCTATTGTCACGACATTTTTGGACTCAAAAAAAGAAAAAAAAAAGAAAATAAATCTTTTAGCTTATTATATAGAACACGTTTTAACATCTTCATAAATCAAATAAATATACGTATAAACATAAAATTTTATTTTTATATTCTTAATGAACAATAGAAAACCTTTATATGCAACACAAAGTAATAAAATATTCATAGCGAAAATCTCAATCGATATATAAAATTTGCACAATGATCCACATACCTTATATACAATAGTTGCACAGCAAATATACCACATAATTCTGTAGATTATATTTATCTAAATAGTTTATTTTTGACAGACGCCTACAGTTAACGTCAATTCTAAATATATACAGTTCAATGAGACGAAATAATTTGAGTTTACAATAGTACAGTTCTCTTAGATGTTCATACTTAAATTATAAAAATAGGAATGAAATGTTTTATATTATTAATGCGACCATAGAAAATAGGAAGATCAATAATATATTATAAAAGAACTTATTTAAAGTAATGAAAATGGCTGGTTGTGAAAGTTAATTTCGATAAAATTCTGAGTAAATATTAAACCAAGTAGGCTTAGAACCAGTTCAACTTCGAAGCTCGGAATTTAAACGCCTACGAAATACGAAACGATATCGGGTATCGAGGCGAGGTTTGAGCGGATTTTTTTACTAGTTAATTTTTTCCTGGCGACCCCATCTCAAGTGACGCTCTTGAGTGGTTTAAAAATAGATCTGCGGATGTATGCCGCAGAGAATATTACACCGCAGAGAATATTAACTTATGAATATAAAGTATGTATTCTTTACTGATGAGTGACTTTAATGATGATTTACGGATGAGAAATGGGTTGAAATCAAAATTAGTTTAAGCTACTCAAGGAGTCCGATAACTAAAATTTGAAATTTAATATAAGCTAAAGTGAAATTATATTATATGTACAGTTTTGGTATTATTATTTATTAATTCAATCCAAGATACGCGGGTGGGTAACAGTTCGCAACATGTGTTATTCAAAGATTTCGTTTTACTACGTTAATAAGCTCGCTTTCATACCTCTTACCTATATTCATTTTCATACTTTAGGGTAACCTGCCTTGCACGCTTCCTCCGAAATACGTTTATTCTTAATTTCGTTCGTTAATGTACTATTCATTCGCATGACCTTTATTAATGTCTCCGTCTTTCATTACTTGCGAATAGAGTCGAAATAAATAAACATAACGTATAAGATTTAAATATAATTTCGTTAATTAGATTTTTGCCAACATATTTTATTTCTTTTTCTCTTAAAATAAGTTTTTTTCCTTATTTTTTACAGAATAACATAAATATTTATAACGTTAATGTTCATTAGATATTCGAAAATATCTATGTCGGATATTACAAAAAGATCACAAATAATTTAAATAAAATTAATGTCATGTGAGTGAACAATGCAACATTACACATTTCACATTCTAGATTAAGCTACGTTTCTATATATTTGTTTTTGTACATTTTGTAAAAAATAAATTTTCCGAAATACAATGCTAATAAGTCAAGCAATATAAAAGGGAGCTAAGTACATAGAGGTTTCGTATTGTTTATTTAATTCCACTTGTTTAGATTCTAAAATTTGCATACAGCACACAGCTCTAAAATTTGTAAAATCCTATTTTTTTTTATAAGTCAATTAAAATAGTTAAACGTAAATTTATATTAGTAAATAAGTTCATTATTGCATTTTGTAAACGTAACAGTATATTAGTAAATATATTTTGTATTAATTTTTCTAGTATTTTTTGTTTTTCTACATTGAAAAACCTAAATATTGCAATAATTAGTTTATCTGTTCATTTATTTCATATTATTTTATTCTGTAAATTGGCACATCGACAGTTTAAGATATCTAAATGAAAATTGTATTACAAAAATAATATATATTTGAAAGTTATATTTGTCGACGTACGAAAATGGTTTTGTGTCTTTTTATTCCATCAAAAATATATATTCCGGAGTGCTCCAAAGCTAGAGGAAGATATAGACGGAGTTAAACTAACTACTTTTTAAAGGAATTCAACATTTTTGAGTTAAAAACCAGAAGACTATAGCCAAGAACAAGTTACTCTATAGAAAGCTATCGAGAAGGCCAGGGTCCATCTCGGGCTATAGTGCCATTGAAGAAGAAAAGAAACAAAATTAGCTCGCTTTAAAAGTATGGAAATAGGAAAAGTGTAATTGTTGAATAGTTACTTATTTATTAATTACCATATTAACCGAAACACTTGTTTTGTAGTTGTGTTTGTTTGTGTGATTTAACATAATGCTTATTATCAATTGAAACAATCGATGTCGTATGAGTAAGTTCATATAATTTCCAATAATGTTAGTTATCTTAGATTTAGTTTCTAATTAGGTGTGCGATGAATAAGATAAAAAAAGGTGTCAAACACAAGTTGAACATTAAGTGTTCAGTACTTTAATCGATATTAATGCGATAAGTGCACCATTGATATGTAATTTTCATTCGTGTAGAATTAATTAAATATTTTCTTGATTTTTCAGAATTTTCTTTTTGTGTTTTAACATTAGGAGAGAAAAGGCAACTATTTTTACAGATTTTAAAAAAATTGTTTAAAGTAAATTGTTGATGAACGTGATATTTTTAAATTGTTTTGTTTTAATTTCGTAGTTCTGATAAGTCATGTGTCGGTTTGATGTTTATGTTCGGGTTATTACTAAGTACGAGTGTGTCAAAATGTAACTATATGTCGGAAGGTTGTGATAGTTAGATAGAAAAAGGTGCAGACATCAAATTTATTCCATAAGTTAACATGTTATTAGGATACTTAGGAAATAATGAAAGTTTAAAAATTTCGTTCCAGCGGAAAGGTAAAATAAACTGATGAAATAGAATTTGAACCATAGTATATTCGCAAATTAGAGTGGTAGATGCCAATTATACGTTGCATATAATTAACTGTAACGTAAAATAATTGAGCAATTACCCAAATTTAATCGTACGAATAAAAAAAATAATTAGTCCATATTTGAAAAATTTTATAATAGTTTGTTTGTCAACAATTTGTCAATAAATGTTTTCCACCTCATTTAAATTATTGTTATAGGCACATATTCAAAATTAACTTTTATTACCATAATTTCAAATTATAAAAATAATTCAGTAAATGCTGGCTATGTATTAGAGCTTTTACATTGCAATAAATCTCACCTGATTTTTTTTAAAAGCAGCGTGCCTGGTTATTTTTCATTTGAAATTCGTATTTTGAAATAATTCGTGTTCTTCTTCGAAGCTTTTATAATGAAATGCCATTAGGAAAAATCATGCACGAGATGAGCTGCGATAGTGACGAAATGTAATATTAATAACGATGTATTAATTAAGAATTTTCATTCCTCGGTAGACGGCAGCTGAACACGACGTATTAAAACAAATAATTGCCATAGCTCGGGGATATTGTTTTACATCATTCCCTACTTCATATACCGCCTTGGGAATTTCGCTTGGCAGTATTCATAAATTGATATTGAGAATTTTAATTCAATTAATTAAGGCGATGTACGCTCGCCGAAACCGCGGGTCGTCATGTAGCGAAACTTGTAAAATTTCACGGTTGCCACGAGGAAAACCCAAAATGGTTACGGAAAATTTTTTCTCGTAACGATTCCGTTAGAGCCTTTATACGGGTCTGTTTCATTACGCAGTTATACATCGAGATCCCTACAATACGATTTAATAAAGCTGTTCAGATCACGGTCGAACTGCTAGGCCGGTCGGGCCGCGGTTTAACAAGGATTTTGAGTGGGCAATTAGAACGGAAGTACTTGTTTTTTTATTACAGCTTAAGGTTCAGTGTCTACTTATATTAACTCGTGATGTTTATTGTTAATGTTAAAACCAGTATCATAACCAGGATTTACCGAATGATAATTTTATTGCAAAGAAATATTTTCACAGCTTCGTTTTTTTTTCGCATAGGATATTACAAGCTTTTTGAAGTAAAACTTCTTTACGCATGCTTGACTTGGGGAGTAAGCTGGTGAATGCGTGACGAGAGCGTTACGTAAAGTGTGATTGGGCGAGGCGAACGGAAGTTGAGAGGGAGATATAAGTTAGTGAAGACAGAAAGAGAGAGAGTTACGTTTCGTATATTACTGCAGGGACAAGAGAGAGAGAGGTGCGAGCACACATTTTCTTTCTTTCTTCCTCTCATAGCCAGTGCATGAAATATATATATATATATATATATATATATATATATATATATATTGTGAACAATTTTATAAATGAATATTTTGTTCAATACATTAAATATTCTACGTTTAAAGTGAATACAATTGTAAATTCATTTTAATGTTCATATTTTGTGAATTTGAAGTTTTACTTACTTTTTTTCATTACGTACATGAGAACAAAAAATTATCGATAGGGTAATCAATTATTATAGATCAAATTGTTACTGCACTTTGATATTATTATATATTAACATATTAACACAGAAAAATCAAAGAAGTCTATTAACAAGAAAAGAGTAGTCGATTTTTTTTAAGTATTTTTATAAAAATATCACTTTTAAACATAAATTTACGCTGAAAAATGTAATCACTTTTGGCGAAAGCAACATTTCTAGATTATTATTTAAGTTTTCAATGACGTGAAAATAATCAAGACAATGAATTTATGGTATATCATGTTAAAACATATGTGAAACAAATTCTTTAAGACAGATGTACATTCTCATTTGTTTATGACTAAGTAACAAAGTTAAAATTACCTTTCTAGAATATTCAGTTTCTTTTTTACAATTTTCAACTTATCTTTATAGGTCTAATATACCTATAACATTTTTACAATTATCGTTCTACATATAGGTATACATTTGTATATAGAAGCGTAAATAAAAATCTGCCACCCCATCTCTACACAGGTCGTAATATCATTTTTAATCGGCTTCAAAATGAGAGCAGGTTCTCAATTATTTTTTATGTATGTTAACGCATATCTCCGATATTTATAAACCCATTTCAATATTTCTTTTTTATTTAGAAGGGCATAACTTAAGGGTGGTTTCATATAAATTTTAATAATATCTGAATATGCGGTTTGAGTTTGGATAATGGAAACGCTTCGAAGGATAATGGTACACAATCCTTGATTGAATATATTTGGTTCATTATGCACGATTCTGTTGACAAAGCAATTCCAGTACTAGCTAAAACAAGATCAGATGATGATGTGTGAGTTTTTGTTAATGGAATTACTCAACGGACTATAACATATTATTCGTAACTAAAACATTTTTCAAAGACTAGACAAATATTCATGTATTATGTTGATATGGTGAAAATGATTCTTTACTTTCTGGTTCCTATTTATATAAGCTCTTCGTTGTGAAAAATTATGTTACTATTCTTTCTTAAAATATTCGCTGAACTTATTCCTTGTTTTTATAAGACAATCCCCTTTCCTCTCTTCTTTCTTTATATGATAAGCTGGGCCGCATATGGTACATACGAAATAATTTTATTTGTACGCTTTCATAAATTTTTAAATATGAATTTTAAAGTTCTTTGGACATATTACACACAATTCACATGGACACAATTCGATGGAACATCTGTAATTCAAGGCTGAGTAGAAGTTAATCGGTCATATAGTAGATGCTCAATTAAATGAGCTGATCTTATAAAATCTATAACAAAATGATCCAAAATAGACTTGGTGTACTCCCAATGCCACAAATAGATTGGAGAAGAATAGCAAACGCTGCAGCGTTTACAGATTTAAGCACTCCATGATTTGCGACCACTTTGTTAAAAGTAGGTACCTTCTTAAGAAGAATTAATTTTTAGTGTTAACAATATGCAAATATATATATATATATATATATATATATATATATATATATATATATATATATATATATATATATATATATATATATATAATGTATATGTCAAAACAAATGTAATAATATGTATATTATAAAAATAGTTATTTAATGTTAACGATAGAGCAATAGAACATTATAGAAAAAGCAATTTTTCTTAAAAAATTAATATTGATTTTCGTGATCGCGCAACAATCAAGAACATTTGCCGTCAATGGCTGTGACAGCTTTCATGCTAAATTAATTTTTTATGCTTGTTTGTAATGCCTGAAAACGTTCATATAAAGAACAAATTGAGTTTGGAAAACGCATCCTACGAATCCAAAGTTTTTAAATTATCAACAAAATATTGCCATATAGGGAAATTATTGGTTTCCATTAAAACCAGAAGCAAATTTATAAATACTTTTTAATGTATAGTGATAATAAAGTTGTTAAGATTGTCTTTAAGTCCCTTTCATCATTGCGCAAGATAATTTTTCCAAAACAAATAGAGATATTATTTACTTTTGAAGCCATAATTTCCAATAAATTAAATTCTTAGTTTAAAAATTATAGAATTCTTTATAGTAGTTGGCAAACATAGTAACCGGAAGATGAAAAATGAAACTTTATATTTACATTCGAATCAACACTACATATAACATCGAATAAAATCTCGTTATAATCCGAAGATGCCCAAGAGCAATATTTCATTGAATCTTATTTACTTTAGCACAAGCGAAAAGGGTTCAAGAAATATTTCTATACGCGCTCTTATTTAAGTTATATAGCGTCTATTAATATTTTCTACTAGCGGATCTATTTTTACATATAGACGCAAATAAAAAATTGATTATTATATATATCTTTGTTCAAAGCACAACAGGCATAAAAATAGTCTTTTGTAGAAAAATTCCATGAGGGCCGGCTGAAAAGTAATATACACATGTTTGTAGAACGCGAACAAAATCAAATAGTATGATGGGGCAAAAAGTACATTAAAGTAAATTTAAATTTAAAAATAATTTATTTATGTTTCATCATATTCACCGATAAAGCTAATACATTTATCCTAACGTGTAACAGGTTTTTTCGTTTCGCCACTGACAAATTATTCCGAGTTTTCTTGAATCCAGGACTTGACAGCTGCCTTCATCTCATCGTCCGAGGTGTAATGATTACCTATGAGTTCTCTCTTGTGTAGAGGAAACAATAAAAATCCAAGACACGTGATCGGGGAAATAAGGAAGGTGTGGAATCGGTTCAAACTTCAGGGTTCGCAGAGCCTCTCCAGTTGCGCACGAGGTGTGTGGACCAGCGTTATCATGTTTCAACATTATTTGTGCCAGGCTGTCTCTAATATGATAAACTCGACAACGCATGTATTTTTGGGTAGATATGTACTGAGAAGAATTAATTGTTGTCCTCTTTCTAGAACTCGGTGAGAATCACAAAACACAGTGAAAAGTAATTTTTTTGCGGAAGGTTCTGTTTTGAACTTTTTCTCCTGAGAAGAAGACAGTATTCAATGTTCTGTATTTTCTCTTCCGGGTTCTAATGATGGAATCATGACTCGTCACTATATACAAAGGAAAGTCATGCAGCGCTGCCAAAGTTGCTAGCAATATTTCAATCGACGCAGTTTGTTTTCGTCAATGAGACGGGGTGGTAGGCATCGTGCAAAGATTTTACGGTATCCCAATTATTCAATAATGAAACCGAAACGTTCCTTGGATATTTTAGTATGGCTTGCGATACGCTTTTGAGTGATCCGCCGGTCATTTTGAATCAAATCGTCGATGAGTTTGCGATGATTATAATCTGTGCCGGTGATCGGACGTCCGCTGCGTTTCACCAACAATTGTTGTTTTCCAGGCTCGCAACAAGAAATTTTATTACCTATCGATTTATAGTAGATAGTATATAGACCTATCAGCATTATCGTTACTATAAATAGCTTTTAAATGACGATAAATCTTAGTAGGAGTCATTTTCTCAGAAGTTCAAAATTCGATAACAGTACGCTATTTAATTCGCGTCACATAGCACTACAACACGTTTCCATACTTCCCCTTCTAGAAGTACACTGGATGAACGCATCGACCTCAAACCTGCGCGCACGTATTGAGAGAGAATGTAAATTCTACAAGCCACCTGGTGCGCTTCTGAAGGTCTTTCGTGCGCTCTCTGCAAGCATGTGTACATTCATTTTCAGCTTGCACTCGTATAAAATAAAAAAATAAAACTCTAGTTCCAAATTCGTATAAAGAATTATATGCATTATTTGATTCATCGTAGTCTGATTTTTCGCAAGGAAATCGTAGTATCATTCTTGACCGATTTAAAGGGCTAGGAATGGGAAAAGTATTAGAGCTATTGATTACAACAAATTTTAAGTAAAGTGTATAGAAAATAGTTGTGAAATTTCATAGTATTTTTTGTAATTGTTATAACAGTGAACGCGTCTCATAAATACAATATTAGTCAACAAAATTACTTAACAGATGAAAATAAAAATACAGGTCCACCATATTTCATACACATAATTAGGGAATACTTAATATATAAAAGAATATAGGTTCACCATAATTAGGGAATACTTAATATATAAAAGAATATAGGTTAACCATATTTCATACACAATTTACGAAGATTAGCAGAAGATCAAACACAGTTGATTAACAAAATTTTAATTAATTACCATTATACCTAACGCATAAATTTATGACTTAATATGACTGACGAACTTTTTCATTTACAAATATCATGTTTACTATTAATTGAAGTGTTTCATCAGTAATATCACGTAAGTGACGTTAAAACAACAATTCGTATATTGTTTAGTAAAGTTCTTAACGAATATAACTAATGTTAATTAAGTTCGTAATCCCATGTTAATTAAGTTTGTTAAAGTTGTTATTCGATTTTCATTTATTAAGTTTAACATGATTTTAATATATATCACTGTTTCACCTTTCAAGAATCTCATTTTCAAAATAACATTTTTTCATGTGTATTAATTATTAAGGTCAAGTGAATTAGTTCTTCATTACGTCAATTATTTCAACAAATATAATTTCTAATTTTAAGACTAGTCACCCACTGAGTTTATTTGAGGTAATGTGTTGTAAGTAATATATCGTTTTGGACATTATCAACTTTAATCTTACTTATTTACAGACGGCAGTAAAAAACTAGTGGAAAATTTAATTTTCATTCAGAGTCCAAAACGTATGGGTACAGAAAATATGCATCTCCTCGGAAATAGTGACATCGTATGCCTAAGTTTGTAATATAAATAGCGAAGAAAGATAGGGCTATACAATATAAGACTTTTTGGAGCTAACATCTAATCGTGTGGGCGGCGTAATGCAAACGTGAAATATCGCCAACGCGATTATGCACTTATACTTCGAGGAGTAAAAAGCATGAGAAACGCAATACTTTTTCATAAAAATTAAGATAAATTCTTTAATATAAATGTTCTTTTATTATTGTTAAATACATTTATTTCTTATTCTTAATATGTCTAAATCATTACCGCAAATCAATAGCACTATGAATATATAGGCAGTTATCTGGATAATTTAAATAAAACAATGAACAATTTTGATATCGGTAGCAATATAAACTTGGTCTTATAAAGTATGCTTATTTATAAATTATATAAAAGTAGTTCATTAATGAGGGAATATTATAAATGTAATTTTTTGAAATAAATTCTACCGAGTTTCCTCAAACTTCAAATAATTACTTTTACGTAAATCATCTAAGATAAAAAATAACTTTATCCTTATTAATAAATGTTCATTTTAAAAGGAGGGTTCATTTGTGTGAAAAAAAAAGAAAATACGCCTCTTTTTTCACGTAAATGGTTGTAAAAACTTCGTAAGTTTAGTACGCCATAAATTTAATAAGATTTTGAATAAGAATTTTCAGAGGTTTCTCAGAAAATTCGGATAAATGTTGTTTAGCGACAGAAAAAAACCTTGATTTCACGAAAATGACCCCAAAGATCTTGTTTAGACTCTCATTATTTCCTTTCAGTCCTTAAAACGACTTGTTTTACTAATGACATACTGTAGATCATCTTTGTCATGTACATATAAATAAAATAACATCTACGCTCATGAATCAGATACTACTTTGTCCACTCCTCAAGTGAGCTGCGCCTTAAACGAAAGAGAATGTGATGCATTTGTGTCATTTAGCAGGTTTGTAGATCAAGGTCTTGAACTAAGTGATGTAACGAATAACTCAGCTTTTCACGAGAATGTACCTCCTCTTAGCACGGTGCAGCGAGCTTATCAAAATGGCTATTGTCGATTATAAATGCAATGAGATCTCCCTTTATACACTTTTAAAAATGTTAATTGAATTATCCCACATTTTGTACTACATGCATATTTTAAAAGAACCCGTCCATCACACGAAATCGTATGTTGATACTAGTCATTGGGATACATTTTCGTCTAGTGAGATATGTTTAAAATATTTGAGTAACATGGTGATGCAAAATGGCAATCCTTAAAAAAATCGCTTATGTGGAATCGCTATTTACACAAACTAGTGTTCCGTGGTATCAGTCTTCGCTTATAATAGTAATACGGACAAATATTAATAATTAGCTGAGTCTACGACTTTGTCCACGTGTAATTAGGAAAAAATGTTTTGTTTTTTTCTCTCCTGATTATATACTATTATCATACCATATTTCATAAAAATCCATCCGGTAGATTTTGCGTGATACCTGCTCAAATTAACGTACAGGTAGGCGGACAAGAACTGTAAAAAAAGATTTTCTACCTTCTATTGCCATTTGATATCTGCCACTTTTTTTAAAATATTTTCAATGTACAGAATTTACTATGTTACAATTTTATTATATGTGTAGATAATGCGCCCCGACGATGTGCTTAAAGGCGCCCATCTGCCGCGCCGAACGCACCAATGCCGTAATAAATCGCACATGCGCGAAGCCAAGTGGGGGGAAATATTTCTTACAACGTGGGAAATATTGTTTGTGGAAAAACTTTTTCTCTTAAATCAATGGTTCGGCAGTTATAAGGAAAACAACAATTCAATTGTTTATACCTGTTATTCGCGCTGGAATTTATCAATTCGGATAGTTTTTCATAAATCCATACCTAATTTTCAATGTTTATGATTTATTTTAGATTTCGTTGAGCATCATTTTTAGGATAAAGATGGGGGACAGCAACTTTTTAAGCACTTTTCCCGATAAATGTTTAAAAACATTCATAAAAAATATATCATACATTTTGTCGAATTTGTGCTTTAATAAGTTTTTATTTGACACTACACGACAAT
Source organism: Druceiella hillmani (assembly GCA_039881145.1). Lineage (NCBI taxonomy): Eukaryota > Metazoa > Arthropoda > Insecta > Lepidoptera > Hepialidae > Druceiella > Druceiella hillmani. The sequence goes on along the minus strand of JAYKKI010000014.1, from coordinate 35,761,203 downwards.
CTTAAAAGAATTGTTTGTATGTCCTATTTTAGCCTCTAAAATTAACCCCCAAAATCAATTCGAAGAAAATCATCTGTGACAAATGGACGGATAATTTTGCTACGGAACATTAAAAATGTAAAAAATATACGATTTTTAACCCAACGACATACAGTTATTTCGGAGGTTAATTTAAGAAGGGGTTTTTTACTGTACGCAAATATTATTAAGGTGATTTTCAATAATGTAAAATAGATTTGAAAACACCAAACCATTCTTTGTTAGTAGTAGTGATGTCTATACTGAATGCAAAATATAGTCAAAACCTGGAATTATTCATATCTGCATTAAGGTGAGCTAAAATATTTTTCATATTTTGGGTAAATTTAAAAAACGAATAAAGGGTCCACCTATAAATCTACATAAATAGTATAGACAAATAATACACAAAAGGTTTTATGTAGTCTATAAAGTAGTATAAATCCCATATTCATCTCAAATAAATACACCTGCCAATGTCCTAAGCTACGTAAGTGACAATATTCAATTCAATGGGCTGCTGAATCTTGGATCTTTCCATTTGTATTTTTATGTATGTATTAAAATTCTACGTTGTCCGTAAAAATCGTTCAACCTAGGAGAAGCTAAGAAGATAATGTCTCATGGTTTAAGACAGTAAGAAGAGAGGATATCTTATTCTCATAAGTAAATTATAATCGCTATTCAAGTTTCGAAAGGGATTGGTGTATACAGGTGGTGTATACAAGTTTGCTGTTTATTTAAAGTTTCATCAGCAATTTGTGAAATAATTTGAAAAAAAATTGCTAACTTTAACGCACTGTACGATTGTAAATAGAAGCATTCACAAAAAAGGTTTCCTTAAAGAAATTATGGAAAATGTAATGCTCTACAAAAATGATTTTTTCTACTTTTGTCATGATGTCAATGGTTCATGAGATATTTAGCTTTAAAATATTTGTGAAGATGGCGAATTTATCGTAATGTCTCAGACCGCGCCGTCTTTTTGAATTACGTAGAACATGACCCTAAATAATACTGTCAATGAAGATTTAAATAATAGATCGCATCTAACAGGTTAATAATATACAGAGTTTATATTCCTCAAATGCACTTGTATAAATATTTGAGTTAATTAATAAAATTTTAGTAAATTATCAACGGTTCACGAGATATTAAGTTTTAAAGCTTTCGCAAAAAACTTAAAAGAAATAGAATAAATTGTACTATTCCAAAATTTTTCTAAGCAATTATTGCTTAGAAAAATGTTGAAAGTGTTGGTAAAAGTAATTTTTTCAGTTTTTTTGTGCAGTTGAGTTTTTATTTTTCTTTTTTTTTTTAATATAAATTCAGTCATAAGTATGCAGAGCAGAATACATGTAACATTAATTACATCTATCATCCGATCATCACATATGGACAGAGTTCAAACACTTCCTTTCTGAAAACTATAATATTTAGAATGAATCTCATGAATGATCTAAGTACAATAATGAAAAAGATCAATGGCATAAAATCACCAAAATAAAGAAGCTCGAGAGAATATATGGTATGAACTGAAATAACACATGTGCGAGAAACGCAAGTTTAGGTCCTGTTTCCATTGGCACAGAAAATAACGGATTCTTAATCGCACTTTTACTCAAGCAAACAAATAGCGAGACTCGTCTAAGCCATTTCGTCTTCATTTGTGTTTATCCATAGTTTTGGGGTGCAGGTACTAAAGATAAGAATGATAGACTTTCATGCTTTAAAATGTACATATAATAGTTATATTTCTATCGGAGGGTTGTTCTGATTCTATGGTTTGATATTATATACTTCAATTCCAAAAGCAATTCTCATATTTGGTTTTGCTCTTCCCTAAATAAATCACAGGTCATATTTACAATTCCTTTGAATCGAAATTAGTAGATCTTTTAGTTTGTTTTCGGTTTTGCTTTATGTAAGCTTTCATTCACAAATTTCCGTTTGAATTTAACTTTTATGGGAGCACCGCTCCTCATTTTGAATAGTTTCTTGTTCAATTCGTGACTTCAATAACATATTAATATAAATCTTGGCTAATTTTCTAATTTTAATTAAAAGACACCAAAACCAATTACAAAATTAATTCTTATAATTATAATATTAATATTAATCTGAGCACACAGAAAAAAATTCAATATAAGCGTTTCAAAAAAGATTGCTTTATGTGACTATAAATACATAAATATAAGGTAATAAACAAAAGTTTCCAATAACTAGAAGAAAAGAAGATTTTATTTGATAAAACATTGAATTAATTCCATTAATTCAATGTTTTATCTTTTGTCTGTCTTTTCTTGCGAAAATAAAATTTTTAATATTTGAGTTCACATATTTTCTTTTCTTTACCCTGAAAAGTACGAACAATGTCTGCATTTCCGTGAAAGAATTAAAAATATTGTAGGTAAATCCTCTATATACGATTTCTCTTCAAACAGTCAAGCTCATCTTTGATTAAATAGCTAAAGTGAGTAAGACCGGAGCTTTCATATGCGCGGAAAAATAACTCAGACTATTTTGAGCGAATAAAGAACAAATGAAGGGAATCGATCACATGCCTTTTATGTACACATTAAATATATGCTAAATAATATACATACTCATACAATAAGAAACGCAAGGATCTGAGGACCTGAGCTTTCATATGCGCAGAGAAATACCTCAGACTATTTTGAGCGAATAAAGAACAAATTAAGGGAAGCGGTCACATGCCTTTTATGTAGACATTAAATGTATGCTGTATAACAGTTACCGTTATACATGTTCATACAATAAGAAACGCTAGGATACACATCTATTGTAGAAGGTCACGCAACAATTCTGTAACAAAAGGAGTTCTAGTGTGAGATCTTTACACGCACTCCGCTGCTCAGCAGACCGTGGAACCTTTCTATGAACACCTATTCATTTTGGGTTACGTCTAGTTTCAGGTTTATGTACGCATAGTTTAACTTTATATAGCAAAAAGTATGTTGCTTTTTGTGTTTATTTTGTGACTGAATTATGGATGACATTTTAATGTTGAGATTGATTAACAACTGTAAATAAAACTGAAATTAATTAACTGAAAATAATGTAATCGACAAAAATCCATTAAAATAAAATTAGATAAAATTTTATATTTCTCGTACGCATTTATGTAAGAATATACTCTACTAGCTGTGACTCACGGTTTTACTCGCGTGAAATTACGGTTTCACAGTCAAAACTACTATTACTATTATTATCATTACTATTACTAAAACTATAATAGATATCGTTGGTAGTACCAATATCGTAATATTCACCAAGTCTAGTCTTTAATCTTTTAAAGTTTATCTGGCTATTACCAGATAAACCTATGTGTTGCTCGAGGGTATAAACTATTACCTTACCAAATTTCATCAAAATCCGTTCAGCAGATTTCGCGTGATTGACGACCACATTAACATAAAGACAGACATACAAAAATTCTAAAAACAAGTTTTCTGGTTTCGATTATTATACTATACGCTAAATTCCCTCCGTTACAATTTTATGATACATATGTATAGATTTTAAAATTCTATAGTTAATCATGGATGAAATTCTTGTAAAATTTATTTAGATTACATATGCATGTTTATGCAATTGGGTTTATAAAAAATGACTAAATAGCAAAAAGGAATTAGTGATTAAAAATATATAAAAGTAACTGTACATGTAAGTTTACACTAGTTCTGAATTTAAATGGTTTGTTAATTATTGATATAAAATGTCGTTTCTGATGAAATATTTCACAATGGTATATCAATTCCACTTTATTTGACATATGACACAAACCTGTGATAAAGGAATGGTTTGTAAATAAGTCGAGTTTAGTGTACACTATGCCCTTCAATGGTATTTTAAGATAATTTAAACTATTTTACAAAGTATAAAGTGGAATTGATCTACCATTTGAAGTATTTCACAATGGTACATCAATTCCACTTTATTTGACATATGACACAAACCTGTGATAAAGGAATGGTTTGTAAATAAGTCGAGTTTAGTGTACACTATGACCGTCAAAGGTATTTTAAGACAGTTTAAACTATTTTACGTCACAATTATATACAAAATTTTCATATATTGCGTGTTGGTGAATGCATTTTCTATTATATTTGTACAAGTGTTTGTATATTTACTACATACAGAAGTAAATCACTAAATCGTGAACATAGTGGTGTCACATGATTAAATATCTGCATATGAAGAACACAAAATTTTCTATATTTAATATTTAATTTTTACGCCGTGGGCAAAACATGGTTTAATGTATATTGTTGAATTTAATATGCGTTAAATGTCAAATTGTTAAGTGTCGAAAAACTTGTTAAGTACGAGTATCTACGATGGTTCCGTACATACTTAGGCGTATATAAACATTTAAGCATCTATCAAATATTAGTATTATATCTCAACATATAAGTATATTTCACATACATAATATATATATATATATATATATATATATAATATAATGTATATATATTATAAAATATAATGCTATTTTTGCAACTGTTTTAAGTGATTAGTATTGAGTTTCTACGAATTTTTTATATATTCAACTATATGTCATAAGCTGGTCGATTATTAATCGTAAACTATTGTGAATATTTTTCAAATATTAAAAATAGGTTACTTTTGCGTACGTGTCCCCATACATAAAATGGAATACATAATACATAACATAAAATTGTTACGTTTGTGTACGTGTCCTCATACGATACCAACTAAACCAGTTGGTATTGTATGGGGACATGTACACAAAAGTAACCATTTTACATCTTAATATTTCGGTAACGGATATGAACTGGCGTTATTCGTAACATATTCCCATTATTTTTGAAAGAACTCTTCAACAAAATGGGGTACGCAATTAAAAAAAATCACTCTCACTAGGGAGTGCACCATGTAGGGTGCACCCTAAAAATCATTTTTAAAGGGCTTTATTTCATTACTTCATAGGCGCTATAAAAATGTAGGACCATATCAAATTTCCACATTATAGCATTAAGTCTGCGACTAAAATGGCTGTGACGTAGAGACAGACATGTAAAAACTATAAACGTTCCTAGTTTGATTAAGGAATCCTATAAAGGTCTAGGAATCCTATAATCTTCGACGTCTAGGATAACTATGACACGGGAGGAGTAATGATATACCTAAAAATGAGATAATTCTACTTAAGTCGGGTAACACTAGACATAATAGAAACAAGTTCTTTGTTTCCATTATATCTCGAACTATTATTTTTTCTTACGTACTTACATCACATGAGGGCCAGACAGCTCTAATAATCACATGGTCCTATCACGATTGCGATATTGGGTCGCAAAACCCAATTAGTGACATACTGTTACAACTTTATAAACTAATAGCTATTGGACAGGGCATTTTTTCTATTACACGTATCTTACGTTAATATCAATTTGACCAACAATGTTTTTGAAGGCTAAATATTTGAAACGGTATAGTTATACGTTGTCTCGCAGTATTACGCATAGGAGAACCCAAGTGGACGATACCTAGATTTCCATTAATTGATAGTTAAGGGTCGTAAACAACCCTCTGAAGGTCACAATTCTACGAATTGTTTGCGTGTAACATTAGTCGCTGTCCGCAGAAGTGAGTCGCAGGGGCCCAAATTAGGTAACAAGGTGAGTGCTATTGCATAAATAAATTAATTGCGATTTCGCGACACTCTCGATAACATCTTATTGTGGTGATAGTTATTTTGTGTTAGTTTTTAGTTATAGATTTTATAATTATATATTTTTTTCTATTAATTTAAGTCCTAGGTTTTGTAATCATGCTATCATATGAAAAAAGATATTAGAAAATAATGAAAAATATAATTTGTTTTCATTACTTGAAAATGTTACGAACTTTTTGCATCCACGTATATCCGGCGTACAATTTAATTAAAATTTTAATAATATATTATTAGCTGTAAGAGTACAACATATTTTTATTTAAAGTCGTGTCATAAAATTGTTTTTTCAATTCATGGATATAAGAAAATCCAGTTAATGTAGAGAAATCAACAAATAATGGAAAATTGCATACCTTTTTTTTGGAACTCAGAAATTAAGGCTACGATTACAGAAATACATATTACGCTCGTCAAAAACTTTGGTATTTCATAGAAAATATAGTCTTTATGTTTTGAGATAAAATTTAATTTACACATTAAGTTAAATTTAAATTTCTGATTTTTTAGGGTTTCGTAACGGAAGGATCCGTACACAACCGTATTGTTACAGCAACGTCGTCTGTTCATACCTTTTCCTCCGTTTCCCTCCTTCTGTCCGTCGTTGCTCATACCTTTCCCTCCTTCCGTCCGTCTTTGTGTAACGAACTTCTAACTTTTAAATGAAATAAGATAGGGACTTGATATTCATACATAATATGTAGCTCACTAGCCCAAAATGAAAATGTTAGTCAAAATGGCTTAAAATAATATTATGAGAGGACAGAAAAGTATGTAAAGGGAGGCTAAATTTCTTATTCTGCGTAAGTATGTCAGTAGATCACAATTTTTTTTTTAAATATTTGGTCACTGAAAAATGATGATTTAGTGGTCCATCAAAGTCGTCATATTTAAACCTAATTAATTACCAGGTCTATCCTAAAATACCATTATGCAGTAACTATAATTCTTCTTAAATTCTATATTTCACGAAGACATTACAAAAAGAGGTAAATATATAATAGTAAAAAAGTTATAAGTAACCAAACCAAAGTATTTTTGAGAAATTCATGATATTCTTACGGTATTTTTACCTTAATAATATTATAAATATTCGTAAATAGGTACGATAAAAATATTAGGTATCAGTAAGTACTTTATGTGCATAAGTATCTGTAGAACCCTCTTAGATCAATCCCTTATTCCTTACTAACGTAAGTAAAATATATTTTAGAGGAGGTTCTAATTACCATAAATGCTAATTTACAAGTTTAATATTTACGTATCGGACAGAAGGTGATGAATCGTTTAACCTTGTAACTTCTATAAATGCTTCGAGTTTCCAGTGTTATACCAAAAGTTCTTTAGTTTAGGGACGCCTAATTTGAAAGCATATTCATTTTTATCTCCTCCATAGTCAGGACATTTGTAGGTCGTTTGGCTTGCTGCTGTATTCAGTGCATTAAATATGCATGAAGATTCCTTAATACAGTGAGCAATCACAAATAAAAAAGTTTTTATTAAGCTCCACATTTAACAATGTCTGAAAAATAAAAACTGTTTTAATGGAAGCACGTCTGTTATGATGGCGTGTTCCTAAGACTCAGCTCTTGACTGAGCAAAAGTACGTGCCGCTTTTTAATTTATTCCAGGCGACAATTTTATGGTGAAAAGTTCGATGTTGTAATGGATCATCAATTTACATATTACGATCATGACATTAATAGACAATAATATACTGAACTATGAGAATTTTGTGACACCCAGTTTATAAAGTTTTTATTTTCGATTTGCAAATATATATGAGGTGTTAGTAATCGAATGGGTTTATTTAAATTATTTATTATACAGATTTACGAATGGTATGTAAAATACTACACTTTGCATTGTTAACTATTAGATTATTAATTTTTAAAATTTATACGTTTTTATTTCTCAACGAGTAACGACTTTGTTCGTAAATATAGCAACAAGGGCATAATTTTCCTTTTATTTATATGATGTCGTCTTTCAATTAAAAGTTTCGAAAACAAAAAAGGGTGTATCAATTGGATCTCAACAAAAGTATTTATCACTTAGAATGTTTTGTTTTTATTATAGGCTGCAAGTTGTCGTATTTAAACTACGAAATTTTCTTAAGAGAGCAACGGGCGTGGACTGTAGCTACCATTTCTACAATAAATATATAAAATCTTAATACACACGTAAAAAACAATGCTTAAATTTGATATTGAATATATTTGGCGTTAATTTTGTAGAAATTCATTATTCACAATTAAATGAAACTACGTGATGTAGTATTATTTCTACTTTCTTTAATTTCTTTACCACGACCTAGGTTTCGTTGTATTACAACATCTTCAGGTGGGCTATTAGAAAATCTTTGCTAATAGCCCACCTGAAGATGTTGTAATACAACGAAACCTAGGTCGTGGTAGAGAAATGAAAGAAAATAGAAATAATACTACCTCTTGTAGTTTCATTTAATTGTGCGTATATTTGAAATTCAAAATGAATGTATATCTCTCTTAAGAATATTTCGTTGTTTAACTACGACAACCTGCAGCCTATAATAAAAATAAAATATTCTAAGTGATAAATAATAAAAAAATCTAATAATGTACTACTAACACTCTCTCCGCCCAACTTAACAAGATATTACTAATCGATCGAAACTGCTCAAGTTATTTTGACACCCTTTTAGTTTATTGCATCAGCGTAGAAATGCCCGGAAAAGCCGTCGGCCATTTATCTTTGGGGGAAATGTGTAAAATGGCTCGCGCGTTCCCTATTTGCCGAGTCTTTTACATCAATTCATTTATTATTCCGGGCACCGTTCAGCGTTTGTCGTTTCCTTCGTCGCCACACAGCGTCCCTCTCAAACTTGGAACAATTGAGAAAATTTACTTCTCGAACCTTCGCGCTGAAATCGAAAATAGCTAAAATAGCCTTTCCCTGTTTATTCATACCTTTATTAATAAATAATAAGGTCGGACTGGAACGGATACAGGTAAAAATGGAAGGCGCGTAATTTGTGGGGATGACCGTCTACGCAGGCGGACTACGTAATTCGGACGTTATCATAATAACGTACGCTTCAGGCACATCGAGTGTGGACACAGCAGGGATTAGCTAATTTCTTCTCCTCGTTAGCCTAATCAATTAATGTGGTTAAAGGTTTATACATTTACAAGGAATTAATGTGAATTTTGTGCTGGGTAATTATTTTAAACGAAAGTTCCTGTGACTTCCATTTCATTATATGCGAGGTAATCATCATTAGACTTTTCTTTATTTTATCATACTATGCGTTAAAATTAAATTAATAATGTCGTATTCATTAAATACTTATGTAAAGTAGGTTAGTTTGCGAAATATTCACAAAATGTTGGAGAAATATAATTTGGTAGTGATAGTACCTAGTAATATAATTATTATATTATGTACCTAATAATATAAATATTATGTATGTACTCTGATACTGGAGTCTGTTTCCTAGTAAATTTTGAACTTCAGATATTGCTTTGATGTTCGGGTTTTAACCGACGTTCTTTTATCATATTAAATGTAATTATTATTTTAAATATGATAAAAGCTCCACGGTCAACATCTGAGTTTCTAAGTGATATCTAAACACGGCATTAATAGTAAGATAATTAACAACGAATATATTTGAAATATATATGAGTACAAAAGAGTCGTTAAATGCACATTGCAGAGTAAACAAATAATATATTTCAAAAATTCGTGAAATGAAAATATTAATTTTGAGTAAAGACAAAATCTAACTTTTCTTACATCATGTTTAAATCGGTCTCCTACTTTCTATAAGTATGCCGTATTTCAACAGTCTATGTCAATCGGTCTTTGAGAAATACTGGTTGAAAACTGTAATAAAAGTTTAGTTTTTTTTTAAATTTTCGTACGAAACGATTTGGTAAAAATCCCAACTATACATATGAAGAAAATCTTTAATATCATTAACATTTCTTTGCAAGGAAAATTTGCAGTTTTATTTTTAGATGACGCGCAAAACTAATCGCGAGAGAAAGCAGCTCGTCTTTAGTTTAGCGTCTGTTGCTTGCGATTTTTTTTATTATTACATCGAATTAGACGCTTATTGCAAATTGCAGGCGTTTAAACTGAAACGGTCAATTATTTGGGATAGTTTTTTCTATAAAAAAGTAGCCCAAACAATTTACTGACAATTATACAACAAATATGCACCTTCTAATGTATCACGACTCATTAAAATGTCTGTTTAAACATGTTATGGTACAATAGAAGTCGGTATTTTTTGTAATCTTGGCTTAAGTGCCATGAAATTATTACAATAAAATCATGTTTAATAAAGTTTTCTCCACCGGCATAGATACCGAGAGAAAGAGAGAGAGAGAGAGAGAGAGAAAGAGAGAGAGAGACCCATGTTGAACTAAATTTTAATACTTATTTATTATTGTAAAATGTTGAAAAATATCTCATTGTAATGCGTCAAAATAAAGAAGTTTTCTTTCAAGTGAGTTTATTGTCCTGCATACTTTTGTCTTTACTATTTTATATTAATATTCGTTCATTATTTTTTAACATTTTCATCAACAGCGCTAGCCCACTTTAATTGAGTACCGGTATTCAAATCGAGGAATTAGTTTTTGAATTTATTTGCGTTCACAGTAAAAAAAATTGGCTATAAAACATAGCGCCATCAGATTTTTGTAAAAATGACAAATTTTTAATAAATGTCATAGATTTTTTATATTCAATCCTTGGCCAGAACTTCTCGGCGCCAATGTTCTAACGATTCGTGATTTAATAATTAGGCGGATTTATTTTAAGAACAAATAAAAGTATGAAGTAAAAAATCAAATACACATAGTTTCCGAGGGACTTCTTTTTTATCCGTATGAATGTCAATTATTTTTGCCTGAATTTTTTTCGTTTTGCATTAGATTTTAAAATATAAGTCTAATTAAATTTAATAATTTTAAATATGTGGTTTCAAATATTTTCTTATATACAAATAAAATTATGTAAAGCGCTATTCAAATTTTCTCATGGGCTATTATTTTTATCAATGGTACAAAAAAAAACCGTTACTACTAAGTGAGATATAGGATTTATACTATATAAAAGTCTAGGAATAACGGACAGTACAATCGCTTAGCGGTGATATAACATCGGGATCCTTAAGAGATGAGATAACGTATGTAAAGTACAATACGTACGAATAATACAGCCCTATATTATTTCTGTTTAATCCAACTTCACTGGGAGTTAGCATGAAGGATATAGAAATATGTGTGCTTTCGATAAACTTGCAAACAAAGGACCGATTTCAATGAATCCATTCATTGTTAAATAGGTTTTGTTAAGTTCGATGACAGATTATAAACCGAGTGCAGAGAAACATCTTAATAACCAAGTATGGATTATACACGAAAATACAAATAACAAAATTATTTTTTAATCTTATTGTTTTGCAAAAAGACGTTGGGTGAATAATAGGGAATATATAAAAAAGTAATTATTTGTAGTGAAAAGTTGTCTATAATTTCATCCGGGCTAAATTATCAACGATTTTATTAAAAAAGACTTATAACATTTTTATGCCATTTTGTTAATAAATAATAAAGATTTCAAGTGAAAAAGTTACACATATTTTTAATACTCCAATGAATTTTTACACATGAAATTATTAAATATTTAAAATATTTATCACAGTAGCTTAAAAGTATTTGGAAACATTTGAACAGAGAACAAATTTTAATTAATTTTTTGGAAAACATGAATTTTTAAACAATACTTTGATCGATTTATTAATTTCTTAATGCGAAAAGTGCTTAACATTGAGGTGTTTTCTGAGAAATTTTATAATAAGATTTACAGTAAAACTTATAAATACCAAATCACGCGGATGAAACTGAGAGCAAAATTTGATTATTAATCTAGAGATTTTCAGATATACACACTTACGGTTTTTGTTAGAAATAAATTATGTAAAATACTAGGAAAAATTAATTCCAGTAGAAATAGAGAAAAGTTGTAATTCTTCATTTTTCCAGAAAGCTTCTGTCTCGGAATCGCGAGTGACCTTCTTATAGTCCATTGGCCAGAAAATCAATATACCAGCTAGTCTGGAACAGTGTCAAGAAGCGTTGCATGCCAAACTAGTAAAGATTATGAAACATCTACACTGCCTTTATACATTATCCAGCAGCTAGTTATCAGTTCATTTTAGTTTCCTCAACTTAATTCGCAAAATAAATTTTAGATTCGCTAATTTTCTTTTGAATGTTACGCAAACGTAACAAAGGGAATTCTAAAATATTTCTTGCGAATCATGTTTTAGTAATTAAAGCGTCGTTCTAAGCTATTTGATCCGGCTTTGATTTAAGCGTCTAGAAAATCGGAATCGTTGCGAAAAGTGTATAAGCCAATTTAAACCGCGGTTTTATGTGGATTAATATTTGTTCTCCGAGTTAAAGTTTCAATATTCAGCGTACTGAAAATTTCAAAGTTAAATATCTGTTACTTATTAAATCGGGTGTTTTTTGCTGGATAAACAATTTGGTGCGTTTATAAGGTCAATATATGTATATATATATATATATATATATATATATATATATATATATATATATATATATATATATATATGTATATATTGGGTTGGCTAATAAGTAATGAACGGTCATTAATTAATCGTCAATATTTTGTGCTACATGTCTTCAATACACTGGCAGGGAGTAGATCGTATCTGCATAAAATTCTGCATTTTGATCGTATGTGCATAAATCATGAAAAAAAAGTTAAAACAATTTGAGGCATCACTTTAATTTCTTCGCAGATCCTCGTTACTCCATCGCACCCGTTTGTCTCCCTACAATAACTTCATAGCTCCTATGGTTCATCGCCTACCGTGATGAAAATTTGGGGATGAATGCTTGAAATACACGCTAGGTCATATATAACGTTAAACTTTGCAATTAATTTTAGCGAATTTTCTCTAAGAAAATTACGCTATTGAGGTCACTCTGATGTTGGAAAAGTTTCGAATATTTAACAATTTTTCTACCAATCTTGGATATTTATGAGTATACACACACACATATTATATATATATATACATATATATATACATATATATATATATATATATATATATATATATATATATATATATATATATATATATATACACAAACACGTATGTGTATATGTGGACACACTGCAGGATTTATCTAAAAGAACGCGAAGAAAAGGATGAATACTTTCAATTATATTCTTTTACGCACTGGTTAAATTTGCCATCGTATGATTTGAAAAAAGTAGGTATTAGGAGGTTTTAGTAGTTTTTCAGAGTATTATATTTCTGAGTTTTATTTCTTTTTTTAGTTGCAGATCAAATAAATCAAGGCGTTTTGCTTGAAGTTTTACAGATTTTTGTGTTATTTTTTAAAACAAATTCCAGCTTTTCTTACTTTTGTCCAAGTTTCATTGGTGTAGTATTACGCACATATCAATAGATAAATTAAAGTAACTATATCAGATCTTAAGGTAGCTCAAGCCCCTAATGCTGTAAGTTATGTCGAAAATAGTTACACTTACAATCAAGTGGCAGAAACTTGGCGAGTTTCCAAGTCTATTGTCGTTCACAATGTCCAACGTTACCAGCTGATAGGACAGTATACGAGATGTAAAGGGCAAGTCCGCAAAAAATAACAATAGCGAGGGATGAGGGATTTATTGTGAGCATTATGCTTACACTGATTTTTTCTGAGGTCAGAACTAAGCTGCAGGAAGTGATAAAAGTGATGGTAAGTACTAAGACGTAGAAAATACTTAAAGCAACTGCAATAAAATTACACTTGCCAGCAACCTTCTTTTTTCCACATAATCATCAAGTAATTTGGATTAACTTTTCTCGCTAACGTTTTTTTCTCGCAAAAATTAAATTATCTCTGAAGTCGAATGCTACTTGCAAATGAAGCCAGGTAATAGAAAAGTCAAAGTATGGGCATAATTTATGATATGGGGTGGCATTTGCGCATGAACGTACGGATCTACACATCGTTGAAAAGGGGACCCTGATAGTGGTACATAAGTAGGCGCCATTTTAGAAGAGATTGTGGGATGGATGATATTTTTCTTCCGTTTTGTTTTGATATATATATTTTTCTTCCGTTTTGTTTTTGCCATATAGACAATAATTTTCTTCTGATTCATGTTATGTTCATCCCCCATACTCATTCGGTAGTTATGTTTGGTAGTTATCCCCCATACTCATTCGGAGTATTTTAGAGGGGTACAAATCAAACTTTTGAAATGATCAGCTTGTTTTAAGAACAAAAACCTGATGAAACATGTCTGAGATAAACCCGGAAACAGTAAATAATTTTTGCATTTTGCGAAATTTTAAGAGAGCATTATTGGTGAAATGGTGTCAAATTTCACAAATTTTTATTGACGATTTGATAAAAAGTATGTCCACGTAGATGCAAGTGGCTTTAACAGTAAGAAAAAAAACACTGTGTGCTGAGTACGCCTCATATTAAAAAAAATTCAGACATTTCAACACTTTTAAACTTTTGCTACGACAAGACAAAAGTGTTTCATTACGATGAAACAAAAATCTGCCTCACAATTTACGGTTTTAATGTTTCTATCTCTAATTTTTTTCTCTCTTAAGTCTAAATTTTTAAATTAAACCATGTGTTCTGTACTAATTTTATTATAAGCACAATAAACTCGTTAATCACTGTATATTTTTTGGGTCACTTTAATTATATCCATGCTTTTATATGTATTTATGTATAGACAAAATTTCCGTTTATGATCCTAATTTTTCATGAATCGTTTTCAAATTTGGCCGAAAAATAATTCTTGAGTAACTTATTTCGCTATTTGAAATGGGCAAAATCGACCAAATTCAGGTGTCTGTTTTTGTACTGCAAGGTTAAAAAATATATTTCTTCCTTTCTCACGTATTAAAAACCATAATTAAACTTCATAGAAATTTAAATGCAAAATTGCATTCTATTTGCATTTAAATTTCTATGTCCCAGCATTCTATGTTTAATGATTTTTGAGAACACGGCGCACGAACGATATGCTTATTTTGAAACAATGAGCACAGATAGTGCGCCGACTTTTAGAAACTGTGCAGGACGCCCAAGGCGTATAATTACTCACTTCACCCCCAGGCATACCAATCGATAGGCTAGTACAGCACCTAACATATCTAGGCACTATAACGCGGGAAAAAGCCCTTCCTTTCTATATACCGCCTTTTAATATAACCTTTCTATACATGAAAACATCAACAACAATTTTATAACATACACCATTCGGATCAACTTTGCTCACCAACACCGAAAAAGGTATGATCTCAGGAGTCGAGTGTTATTCACGGACGAAGCCAGGTTTTGCCTTAAGTCAGACAATGGAAAGATTAAAGTATAAGTTATGATATGGCGTGACATTTGCACGGAACTTGAAAGCGGAACTCTGACAGTGGCACATAATTAGGTGTCATTTCAGAAGGGATTGTGGGCCATATATATTGGAGGTAATTTTCTTGTGATTCGTGGTAATGGTCGTCCCCATACTGAAGTGGTGGCTATGGGAGTATTTTAGTGGAGGAATGCATTAATAATGGAACTTTTTATTTATTTTAGTTCAAGAGGAACAAAAGGGAAATTAAGCAGTCGCGTAATAAAACGAAGAAAAAATTATTGATAGAAAATATGTTAAATACATATTTTTGTTAATGTGACTGTGACTGTGAAGTGGCCTTCTAGTTCATTGACACTAAAGAAAATTTTACACTAATTATTCTCAATTAAATGAAACTACGTGATGTAGTATTACTTCTACTTTCTTTAATTTCTTTGCCACGACCTAGGTTTCGTTGTATTACAACATCTTCAGGTGGGATATTAGCAAAGATCTTTGCATTTATTAGCAAAGATCTTTGCATTTAATTGTGAATAATGAATTTCTACAAAATTAACGCCAAATATATTCAATATTTCAACTAATTATTCTAATATTAGTAATACATAAAGGCGAATATATACTTTACTACGACTGACAGCATACAAAAACTTAAACAAGCTAGGTTTATTTTAATGGTGGTCTATTGCTACTAACGCGCTGAGTGACTGGTAATGAATGGGAAAACTTTTTCCATTGCACCCTTTCTCCATTATCGACGAGTTTTATTTCTAGTATCACTTTCCATCATACAAACTTATATTTAAGTAATAAACGTTATAAATAATTTAATGATATTTACCTAATTTTTCATAGTTCATTACCAATTTTTTTGTTATTTAGTTATATGAATAAAGTTGTTCAGTGAATAAGCGTAAATAAATTATAACGACTGTCGTTTGTTTGCTTTGTGTGTTCCATTGTTAGTTTATTGATCTATCTGTCTTATTATCTGAAATCATGAAATACAATATCTGTCGATAATTCATATTCTTGGGGGAATTTCAGTTTCGTAACATATTGTTTTTAAACTTTGGAATATCAGAATATAAAGCATTTAATATCTTCAGACTGTCGACATTTTATATTCTTGGTGAATTCTTGTTTTTTTTTGCGATGACTAGGTTATTTTTATACTTTGGATTATTAGAATATAAAGCATTTACAAAATGTGTGGAATTATTTGAAGTCGTTTCCATATGAGTAAGGTTTACCGAAGTCCAAGTTTCCGGTTCGAGTTATATGTAATGCGTAAAAATGAGCATAACGATTAATATTCTTCAATATGGTCCTCATGTATTCTTATAGACTTTTCAAATCCTTATTTTACTATTCATTCAAAAGTTACCCGGTACAAGATCATGGTTATAGAGGGGAAGAATTCGAGTACCGTAAAGCCACATTTCTAGATAACAGCTTTGGCACCAATAGATGTGTAGTAGGTACGTTAAAAGGTAGCATAGATAGTGACAGAGACAGTTTGACTCGACACAATTTAATACTTTAGAAATTTAACAACTTAATGTAGTAATTTAATTATTTATGTC
Organism: Druceiella hillmani; assembly: GCA_039881145.1. NCBI lineage: Eukaryota > Metazoa > Arthropoda > Insecta > Lepidoptera > Hepialidae > Druceiella > Druceiella hillmani. The sequence continues at coordinate 35,744,445 of JAYKKI010000014.1, read as the reverse complement.
TTTAATTACTTTATTACTAGGCTTTCTAAAATTCATAGAGAACATTCCTCCAAATTCTAAAATATCATGTCCATAACGTTTTTCGAGATTGTATCACTTTTACTTTCTTGGGGCGAAATGAGCTCGGACAACGACTTTTCGTTGATATGTTTTTCAATAGAAGCTTAGTTTTTCATTATAAAAAACTACAGTACTTTGAACAACAATGGAATCGGTAATTTATTTGTGTCGACCTTTACAAAGGGACAAGACTCGGTACAAACATTAAATGTTACTCTTTTTAATATTGGAAAGGAATTTTGGAGCCTATATTACACTGACCTCATTTATACCCAAACTATCGTGTAAAATTCTCAGTATTAATGCTCTTAATTTTTTAGTCTTTAAAAGTCTACCTTTCAGTACATTTTTTCCTTTATGTTTTTCATGGTGATCGTATCCAGTGACCGTTTTAGCTGGAGTCCATCGTCAATCGATTCTCTGCTTAAAGAAAACTATTTTGCTTATTCTGTTACGATGGATAGTAAAGGCGAGGAATTCTCATAAATAATAATATTTAATTTCCGTCGGGGATTTACTTTCTTTAACGGGTAAATAAGTTACTATACAAAACTCAATTTTAAGTATTTGAATGTTTGACTACCTAGCATTTAGTCGACAGTATCCAACAAAACAAATGAGAATAACTTTATAAACTTAGTGAATAATTTCCTAGTTGAATGGTAATCAAATTGTTGGTTAATGATTATTTCTAAGTGGGTGCGCAGAAAACTATTGAACCCTACCATTATTATGCAAAAACACTATAACGCTCGTTATTGTGAACGCCAAATCAAAGTAGTCACTTAATTACTAATTAATGAGTTAGTAATTAAGTGACTACTTTGATTGTATAGCGAATGAATGTATAGCGTAGACCATAGGGTCATCAATAATGAACCCAACTCAACACAAAGCAAATCATATTCGAACGAAGACAACCAAGCAAATTCCCAATACAACCCAATCCGACTCAACACAAAGCAAATTCAACCCAACCCAACCTAACCCAAAAGAAACTCAACCCAGCCCAACCCAAACTCAAGTATATTCAACCAAACCCAACACAATTCATAATAAACCCTAACCTACCTAATTTAACCCTACCTAACCCAAACCAACACAAACGAACCAAACCTAACCCAATCTAACCTAACACAACCTAATCCATAGCAAGCCCAATCTAACGCATAGCTAGCCCAACCCAATACGACCCGACCCATATTCCAGAACATTTTGAAACAGCAAAGTCTATTGATACCAAAAAAATTCTTCTTAAATATTTCTAGACAGTTGTAAATCACGTGGCTTATAGGATTAATAGCTTGCGTAAAGTAATGTCGAGACGATTTTACTTTCTGCAGGTAAAATAACATTTTTGTAATAATTCGGAAATATGAACAAAACCATCCGGATGTAAACCGGGTGTAAACAAAACTATCCTTAAACTACATTAAGTTTTGACACAGACAAGATAACGATTCAAATGCTCTTCATAATTTAGCTTAAATATAAAATATTCTGCTAAGATTGCCACTATTTTGTGGCAAAAATGATTACATGACATACGTGTTTCGAATTAGATAACTAAACCGATAATATTTTGAAAATAAATAATTTGATTTCGCTTATTACATTTTGTTTTCCTCATAAAATTTTACTTACCCAAATTAGTAGAAATTTGTATATAGTATGCAAGGAATCATGTGACAGAAAGCATAGAAATCCATGTTTGTAAACATAACAATAATTAATTTATACTAACAAATCAGAACTCATGGTACAAACCTTCCGAATCGGCTGTCGTTTATTAAACATGAAAATGAAATATGGCGGAATAATTACGTTTTATGATGAATATAAAGTTAGACAATCGCGTTTATTTTACGCATGTGAATTGAATCTTGTTTATGACGTAAATAAATAAACAACTACCGGTGATTATTTCAAAATGAATTCATTCAAACGGAATGCCATTAAAACTTTTTACCAACGGACAAGTTTGATGAAATTTCCTTCGCAATTATTTTGTATTTGCTGGAAATACCATAAACAATAATATCGGTGGAATGGAAATAACCATAATTTGTACTTCCGGTGCGTTTTATTGTGTAAATTTCCGTTTCCTTTATATTGAGATTATAACAAACGAACCATTTGGTCTAAAATAAAGATAGTAATGTATTTAAAAAAAAATGACTAATATTTTAATATCTGAATACGTGGCAAATATTAAAAAAAATTGTTAGTAAGTAAATCGATTGCTTTTATATGCTAATAAATTACATTTTCTTAGCGAAGGGACATACATTAGAGTCGAATACATCCACTGCACCAATAATGGTGGGAAAACTTAGTATCTTGACGTTACAATATATAGAATAAAAATCCATAAAAATTAGTTTAAAAAAGTTCGTCACTACTTTGTAATAGTTTAAGATATTTATTTTCCCACCGAACATGAAAAGCTGTTTTAATATTAGCTCATTATCTAGGAAATTATCTAGACATTTTTCTCCTGTTATTTTATTAAATTATTGGTATTTTAGATTCTAAATATTATTTAACGATTATATTAAGGTTTGAAAGGTTATTTTATATTAAGGCTATAGATTGCATATTAATAAACAAGATAACCAACTCAACGCACATGCTGTAGTATATTCCACAAGACCTATTTGAGTGTGGAAAATTTATCTCGCATTCCCTAAATATTTGAAAACTTGACGCAAATTTTGTTTTAAAATCTCTATATTATATATATATATATATATAAATATATATATACCCATATTTTTAACGGTTTAGAATAAAATTGTAAGAAAATTATTTAAAAATTTTAATTATTTAAGATCAAGTAAATGTCATTAAATGAACTAATAACCATTATTTAATATGCTGCAGTCCAAGACATTATTTTTACAAGTTCACTTATCCGTACGAAACCCTGACCAGAACCAAGATTTATTGCAGTTTTTAAAGGGGATATATTATTTTAAAATAAGTTTTTCCTGGCAAACAATAAATTGGAATTTTGCTTATAACTGCTTTAAAATGCCAGTTTTAGTGCCCAGTTTATAAAAAAAACATCTTCTCATTTGCCAAAAGCCACGGCCGAAATAGAACGGGTATCGGTTTTAGATTTTTGTTAACGTCAGCTGTCTTAACTTCTACAGTAGATTCTTTATCAACTATTGAGTGGTTGGCATAGAGATCCTCTTGACCTGCTTTTTCAAGCCTTTGATTTTTTCACGCTGTTTCTTTTGATCCGTATTACTTTTACTTATTTTGCAAAGTAACTTTTTACTATACCTTTTCAGATTTTGTTTCATCACAAATCATATTAACAAACATATTACATTCAATGCAGGTACTAGAACTTGATGGTTCATTGGAGCAAACAAGAGACTTTAATTCTTTTACATATAAGTAACTCGTCCCTTTTTAAATTTCTTTTTGATATTGTCACGTTGGTGTTTTTGAAGCTAGGCGTAGCTCGTTTTTCATGATTAGTTGCACTTGCGAGAGGGATTTCTCTTTGATATAGGGAAATTAAGCAACAGTATCTTCTGTCAAATGTAACTGCGTATGTAAGTTTACTACGGCCTCGTTGATTATTTTTTGATTTTGCACATGTTAATGGAGGTAGAGAATAACTGGAAATCATCAATAGCTGCATTTTCATTTGGTGAATTATAGGGTGCATCAATTGGATGTGTATCCTTATTTTGGGACGTACTCTTGTTCAAATTTTATATTTCTTCAAGATCCTCTTCATTATTTATGAAGAGGATCTTGAAGAAATAATGAAGAGGATCATGTGAGATAAAGGATGAAGTTAGTCCCACTTTTGCAGGACCGCCAAACATAGCTTCATATGGACTTTGGATTCCAGAATTATAAACACGATTCTTCATAAATTGTATGAAATGCATTTATTAGTTTGATTATCGGTCATTCAAGTAGTGAGCTATTCTCAATATCTTCATTTGCTCGTTAGACATTACCTTTATTTCGGCTGTATTTAGGTTTCTTGTGGACCATTTTCATTTATGATCACATACTCGTGAGCTGTCGAATAGTTAACAGCGAAATTCGCGGCCGTTATCTGAACGAAGAATACATGGGGCGTTAAAGAAGAGAAAAAAATTAGCATTTGATATTGTACTACTTCATCTGTCCATTTCGAGGTGAGAGGCCTAAAAACTTCATTACTCCGGATGGCACTCATGGCTAATGTCAACCTCAGTTGGCTCAACAGAAATTTATACACCATTATTCACATCCACATTATCTTCAAAAGTGTGTTTTTAATCATTTACCCTAATACTTTTTTTCTGACTCTCAGTTTCACGTTTACGATTTTTTTCTTCTCTTTGAATTCTTGAGTTTCTTTATTTGTTTTTATTTTAAATATATATTTTTAAAACTATTCTGTAAAGTAGTGTGGTGTTACATATGGGATACCAAGCTTTCCATGCAGATATGGCTTGCAACATATTGATTTCTGCCCATCAATCGCATTGCTTTTATTTTGCTTACCGTACGGTCGCTTTATTTATAGAAAATGACAAAGGATGCACAATTCTTGCTAAAAGAGGTCCTAATAGAAAAATCCTTTTAGTTACAAAGACATTAATCTTAAGTCTTTCATGACTAGTGGTCTTTATATACGGCATCCACTAAATACCTTATAGTGGTTGGGTTTTTTTAAAGAGGAAACAGCTTTTTAAAATCCATCATTAAGTCTTTTTGGATCTTCAAATAGTATATACTGGGTGCAGAAAAATAATGCCACATAGCGTTTGCCTGCTTTTTCGACGTTAAGTAATAGGAAAATGTTTAAAAAATAATTAATAATATTAATTTGATTATTATATATAAAATCTTCTTTATTTTATATTCATAGATACATAAAAAGCATTTATTCTTGTTGCGTTGAGAAAAAATAAGTATAGTTTACATGGAAGTGCCTTTGTTTTGGTATAATGAGGTTACGTTTTTCGTCCATAAATGCCCTTCGGCGATAACGAAAATTTAATTTTGGATCTTTAAAAAAGGAATATATATACAAAAACAGAGTATTTGATAAAATTAATTGCCGTCTACAATTAGTTAAATAGAGAAAAATCGATTTAAATAGTGCTTTTACTATTGGCTGTCAAACATTAAATTTCAAACGTCTTTTTGCGCAAATTCTTTAATTACTAAATTTTTTGGGTTTTGTAGATTATGTTACGCTTAATATTTTTAAATTCGTGCTCGTATTTGCATATTTAGTGTCCGGTAGCAAAACAATTAGGTATGAGCGATACAATTATAGTCCGATAGCAACTAAATGAAAACAGCTATAACCAATTAATTATAAAAACGTAATTTGTATGCAAATTTTTTTATTATACGATTTTTATGAAATAAAAACTTAAATACCTTTGTAATAGTCTGAATCCATAGTACTACGTATAATTTTCTTTTCAACTAGAACTTGTAATTTTATTTTAACATTATCTATGGCATGCTTACTTTTTCCTCTTTTAACGCAGTACTCCATTAATTTTTTGATTTAATGTCCAATTCGCTATCGGTACCTTATAAAAGTTGCATTTGCTGTTTCTTTCAGTATTTTTATAGTTCACTACATAACACCTGTTGTCACTTATTTTAATTTGTTTACAAATTTTCTTTTATTTACAGATGAAGGTCTATTTGACAGAAGAGGTGTTGTAATATCCCTTTTCAACCACAGAGAGTAATGTCGTCGATTTGATTACCTACATTCTATACTGCGTACTTGGCAAATACACTTAATACATAGGTGTTTACTAATGGCATGATGAGACATTCGCTGATAGTGTTTTGATAGTTGGTTCCACCGTCGTGTAAAAATTAATTTCCAAGTAAAATAAATCTCATTTAAAGATACTGTGAAAGTCTTATAAACGGAGATATTTTGGTACCAAAATATCAGGGTTTCGTAAGTAGTTGAGTACGGTGTGAGTGTATTTACAAGTTTATACTGTTCATTATAACAACTGTTCGTCATATTTGTGGAAGCAGCACTGTCATTGGATTTACATGTAGCTTAATCCATCTTTTTAATGACCTTATTTTGTATGCACATTTATTTTTATATTTTATGATATATGACAGTTCGAGCAAGAGAGCGTTTTATGAATGAATGCTTCAGAGCAAATTAACTTTTCATAATAAATATATTCGAATTAATAAACGAATTGAAAACGTTTTCTAAATATAAAAAGTGGTGCTAACTCCTTATTACTTATAATTCATTTATAAATAAGTAAAGGGAGAACGAATGACGAAAAAAAAATAAGAATTGGTTGATCGGGTGCAGAGTTGTTAATCAAGAAACAAAAAAGTTGTGTAACAACTTTCCAATTTTTAATCTTAGAATATATACGTAACTATAAGTTACACCATACTAAAGTAAAGGAATATTACTAAATCATTCAATATACATATAATGTTTCAATCTCTCTTCGGTCGGCGAACGAAATAGTCTTATTTTTTTGCAACGCCATAATATTTTTAATATTTCACAAATCTTATTGTTTTCAGATGGACACATCTGTATATCTCTGTTCATTCCGACAAAATATTAATTTTCTTCTCGGCTGAATATATAAATTTAGTGAATAAATCGGCTCTATAGTGATATATTCACTTCTTTAGTGAATAAACAGGTTCTATAAACAGAAAATAGTGTTTGTATATAAATGGAATTTTCTAGAAAATATCAATATGTGTATTTAAGAGTGTATTAAAAGAACTTACTTTAATTTCTTCATTATTTTTGTATTTTACTCCTCAATTTGTTTTCTTACCCTTGTCTAATTTCGATTTAGATATTTATAGTCAAGCTTATTTTTTCACTTTAAAATTTTTGAGAATATATTACTGTGGTTTGTTAACTACAATACGTAAGTCTAGCAGTTCTGTGTGTAACTGCCAGTTTAACTTTTAAAACTATTTTGATTTAGTAAATTTGCCTTTTATTAAATGTCAGCTTCATTTACACAAAAAAAATCTGTATTTTAAACATTCTTTTGAGAAAATGAGTCAATGGGAATAAACCATAAAATGGAATATCACGGTGTTTGTCTCTCAAACTGTTCGTTTGATCGTGCATTACGTTAAAAAAATATGGGAGCCTTACTCATATAAGCTCATGAATAATGTGAAATTATAATTAATATTTACCATAATTATTAGTTACCTAGAATTATGTTTTTCTGGTTAAAACTATATTCTCACAAATTTAAAGTATATTGTATAAATCATAACATTATACATAAAGGTACTGAAATGTCTACGTTACAACTGTTCACTACAGTTAACATGGCGATGTCGGTTAAACTTCTACGTCTGCGCCAAATGCTTACGGGTGAGTAATGTTTGTGGTGTTACGACCATAGACTTATTACATAGATCAGTTTCAAATTCCAAGTAAAGCTTTGGTCAGTCGTTCGTGCGGTGTGCGGCACCGTCATCTTTAGTACATGAAATGGTTTAAGAATAGTCTATCTGACGCCGACGGGTCCGCGTCGTGCGTCCCGTCCGTGGACAGAGGGGTTGCCACCTCACACCACGCTGCATTGCGTATCAGTGAGCTCTGGGACGCCGTTAACTTGTGCGCCATGGATTTTGAAGACGAATTAATAGTGTGTGTGCAACTATCCACTGTTATATTTAAGTAAAAATAAAAAAAAACCACAAGGCCTTTTCACAAAAGAAAATTGAGAGAGAGAATATAATAGTATATATAGTAGGTAAATTATATGTATAATAGTAGGTAAATTAAATAAAACAAGTAAGCATTAAGCCGTATTTATTTACCTTTCTTTTTTAATATTTTAATAGGTATTTTTGACGTTGTATGTCCTTTTCATGATTTTGCCACGGTACACTTTCAGTACCGCTACAGAAATAGTGTTTCTAATGATCGCGTATCATTTAAGAATCATTACAACTACCGCTTACCGCAATTCGAGTAATTAAAATTATATTCAGTATGTCGTTATCCAAAAACAAAGTAGGTAAGGAACTAATATTAGAAGTTAGGACACAATGAATTATACACGTTGTCATAACTATATTATTAATGACACGAAGATTAACAGCTATTGGAGAAAAAAATATATTGGTTTTGACCTTTCTTAGGATGATTGAAATTTTGATATAGTACTTAAAGTAATTTTATGCCTGTGCCAGGTACCTTAAAAAGTATTAGTATATTGACGATTTTGCAAATCCTTGTTGCATAAATTTGATTTTATAAATATCCTGCATCGCCTTCTCTGCCATAAGAACCTGGGTCTATTATTACAAATTTTCGATTAGCATCTATTACAGTTGAATACACCATAGAAATATAGTTCTTGTAGTTGAGAAATAAGGGACCACTTTTAGCAGGATATGCGATGCATATATGGTTCCCATTAATACAGTCAATACAATCAGAGCAATTTCATGAAACAATATTTTTCTGCAGTTGTCTTAAAATCGCCAAAGTTGGTGCCGGTATACCTATGTTTAAAATATGTTTGCGTACACTTTTTAAAACTTTTGCAATAATTATGCTTAACGGCTTGTGCGATATATGAAATTAAAAAGTGAGTGGTCTACAGCTTTTTCCAGTTGCCAAATATTTGAAAGAGAAATTAAATCCTAGAGAATGTAAAATAAAATGGCGGAATATTTGCGATTATCGAAAAAATGAAAAAAGTTGGTAACGCCATTTCTGTTTCGAAATACGACGGCAAACGACTAAATTTCATTGGCGCCACATTTGAAGAGACACTTTTTAGAATATTGACACTCCATCACCACCAACACGACTTCCCCGCCACTTTCATCACCACTATTGTTAACGCCACCGCCATTTCTGCTATCGCGATTACCATCACCACTACCAGAACCATCGACATCATCTCGATCAGCTGTATTTCTACTGTCGTAAAACGAAAAACAAGGAAACCCCAGTATTCAAAAAATAGAAGGACGTTTTTTTTATAAGAATTTAAGAAAAATAGCGTAGAACGTCAGAAAATTACACAAATTGTCATTAGCTTCTACCAATATCAACACTCCGGTGCATTCTTTCTTCATTATTAGGGCTGTCATTGTTTACGTATTCCCTGCAGATAAAATTGTTAACATTCAGTAAAAAGTTTGCAACGTAGAATTAGAAATGGAACTTCATGTAATAACGCAATAACAAGCACTGTGTTTTCAATTTTCTGTCTCTCATTCACTAGAAGACTTAACACATCAGTAGAATTCTCCTTATTCGACTAATACGGTTACATAATCGTACACGCCATCTCAGAAAACTCAATTTTCGTCTACCTATTTCGTCTAACAAAAAGAACAACTAGACAACGGATATTTCCCCCAGCAAAGTCATAAAACAATATAAATATATTTATTGTTTTTATTTATATTGTTTTTATTTGCAATACTACTTTATATATATTATTGTAATATATTGGAAATGTGGATAAATATTTATACTGTGACAGTAACTAAATGAATAAAACTACGTGAACAAGTAAAGAACTTGCTAGACTATAAACAGCTTTTATTTAATCCCATCAAAATTATTGATGCAAAAGTTTAGATATTTGGATTACAATTCTTTTTCATTAGAATATTGACTATCTACCTCATTGTCAGGCACAGTTTTTCTTGAGCAGTAATGCGCATTCCCGAAGATTGGTTCTTGGTTGAGTGTCTTTTATATCGTCTTTTATTTTCACTAATATCATATTGTATAATTATGTTCAGTAGTTATATTTCCAGTTTTATACGAAAGTATTCCAAAACTTTCGTTACACAGTCAAAAAGGTGTTTCCTTATTAAAGTTTTGTAACAAATCTCGCTACTTCACTAACTAATTTGTTTTTGCTCTGTCGGTATAACTATAGTCTCTAAACTCTTGCTCTTTTTCCTCCTCAAGTAAGTAGCAAATAGCTAAAGTCCTCTGGTGTACAGAGGACTGAGTGACAATGAGTGACATGACCACGCAAATTATTGCGATGAAATCGAATGACCAACCTTGTTTGCTATTACGCACAGCTGTGCGATAAAACGTTAATACGCTGTGGTACACCGTGGTAAATGTCGTGCGTCTCGAACGAGAGACCAGAACTTAACTTAAATCTAATTGTTGTGTGTACATAAATATATGATAGTGTGAGTTTAGTGGTGTTCAATAATATTGGACACCACTAAACCCATAGTAGAGTATACCCTTTGCATAGTTTTAAGAGATTCTATTTTCAAAATTATTAATATGACAATATAACTAAACTAAAACAATTTTCAGTTGGGGTAATAAATATTTAAATTAAAAAAAAAGTTAAATCAGATCAAAGACAAATTAAAACTTTCTTCGAGTATTTCATTTACGTTAAGAACAGTTTGTGAAATGAAATAACTTAGAAAAAATTAATTTGTTTTATCATAATAAGAATAATATTAAAATTAAAAGTTAAAATATTTTAGCACAAAAACATTCCTAAAATTAAAGTTGTTGTATTTAAAGTGAATTTAATAGATTGTGTCATGTGTATTAGAGTTCAATAAATAATTATTTTAAATACGAATATACTTAAATTTCAAAAAAATAATTAATTAAGTTAATGCAGCAAAATTATAAATTAGAAAATATATTTTATTTGTTCTTAAAAATATTTCATTTTTCAACAAATTTAGTAGACTTTTATAGCTGTTTATTACGCCGTATAAATTATTTTATAATTTAAAATAACATATATATTGTACGAGATAATGTTTAAAAAAATATTAATTAAATCTAATAATAAACTAATATAATTAATTGTTTAACATTTTCAAAGTTTAAAAAGTGTTTAATATTATTATTTAGTTATTCCGTAAATTTTTGGAGTAATGGTAAAAGGACGCTATTTTTATTTCACTCAGGTTTTTAAAATGTACGAATGAAAAAAGGAGAATGATGAGTCTAAGTCAAAATACTAAATTCAATTTTTAATTGCGTTTTGAAAGACAATTAAAAATAATCACTGACACCCCATTTGATGGAACCATGCAAAAATCTGTTTTATCTTTTCATGTATTGGCTAAACGCATAAACTTGCAAATTATGTGTAATCCAAAAATATCTAAAAATGACAATTACAGCTCTTAGATATACGTAAAGAAGATGGATGGACAGATAAGATGAAATTATAAGGTTGCTAGTTTGCTACGGACCTTTAAAAAGAGCAACGACTAAATTTCTATCGGTATAAAATTGCATTCAACAATACTAAGCCCAATTAATTTCATCGATAAAATTATCGAGGATTTAACAATAGCATAAATGTTAAATAAGTATATTTACACAAAAACTCGATAAATCGTCGTATTTTAACATGTACCTTTCATTTTGTGTAATTAGGCATATTATTCTGCAAATTGCCAATGTGAAATTTGTGTGCGAGTTTTTGGAAATAGATCCAAAAAGTACTACAGCCATTCTTTACAAGTTATCTGCGTAATGTGCATTTACATGGATTATTTCGATATATAGTGCCACAGTCAGGAATATATCAAGCCATTATTGCTCTAAATACATATATTTTAACAATATGATGACGGATAAATTCAAAATCGCCAAAAAACAGCGAACGCAATTTTCCTCCTGATATTAAGGCTTGCGCCGCAAAAAACGATCCTAACGGTTTTTAGCCAAATAAAAACGTTTTCTGATAATTTTCTGTGATGTCGAAAAATCAGCGTGTTAATAAATTTTTTCAATTTATCGTGCGTCATATTGTTGGCGTACGGTCTGTTTTGCCGGTGGTCGGATGCGTTCGGCATTTGTTTTCTCACGCGTTATAAAATTTTAATACGTGAGAGTGATTTAGACGTCGTTAAGTGAATACTTAAAAGTGATTATCCGGATTCAGATGGAGGTTCAGTGTAGTATTTATTAAAACCAGAGGAAGGATGTTAAGGGAACTTTTTCTTTTAGAATTGCTGTTTGTCGGCCCGTACTAGTGAGTTTATTTGTTTTCTTATACTCGTATTGATTCAAGACTATTTAGTAAGTTTACGTGTTATTTCCAGTATTCTGTTTATTAACGTTTGAAAAGAAACTAAGATATTTTAACATGGCATAAAGAAGTTGAGATAAATCGAAAAAAATGTCAATTTACTAACGATGACTATATTTTTAACAATTGATTACATATCTCATTAGCAGTTGGCTAAATTTAATGATCCACACGAGCGAATACTAATTTTTGCATAATAATTTTGTTTTCTCATTATTTCAATTAAAATGTCTCTAAAACGGCTTTCTTAGAAAGTATCTCAATGTATATGCATTATTATCGATGGAACGAACAAGTATGATCTCCAATGTCGCGTCATTTATGCTCAGGTCACGTCAAGAATTATTTAGTATATTTTTAAAGTTTTTATTCATCGTCAAAATTTATCATTATTGTATTTTATCAAGAGAACGAGCTATGAATATTCAAAATGTTTATTTCAAATTATCTTATTTGAGATTCAAGTAAAAGCGCATTGTAACCGATTGTTAATATTTAAATTCAAGTGGTAATATCGAAGACAAAATCAACAGGACTTGTCTCTTATTATTCAGGTAGGCACAAAAAGCAAATACCGATGAAAGATTTAGCTTCATACCAATTACGCGACAAGGACATTCCTTTTACAGCAAGTCAATATTTGAAATTTACATTTAATTTGGATAAATTGTGAACCCTCTTTGTAAAAACATTACATCCAAGATAACCTTTAATATTGGCTTTATCAATAATAAATATTTATTTTTAATCAGAACGGACTATTCAACGTCGTTCTCAGTATTTGCTAATATTAAAAGTTGGAAAAATATTGTCAATGTATTTTGCCGTTTTATATATATATATATATATATATATATATATATTATATATATATATATATATATATATATATATATATATTTATATATATATATATATATATATATATATATATATATTATATATATATATATATATATATATATATATAATTAAAGTCAAAAGTGCTCTTAAGTAAATTTTTTCATTTACAATTTACACAGATTTTCGTCGACAAGTAATATTTGTATAGACTTTTTTGGTAGATTTCTTTAATTTAAAAACTTTCTTTCTCTTTTCGGTGACAGCTAAATATGCAAATGGTAGAATGAGAGATAACAATTCATGGGGAATACTAAACAAAGAAATCAATTTTGAGAATTGAACTCTTTGGACATACCTTGGGGTGCTTTGTTGAATTTGCCATTTATTTTTAAAAACTGGCGAAAATTTTAAAATTGGGTGTAATAAATTCAAGATTAATTTAATACAAGAAAATTTTATTCGATGATAATGACAAAAGAGTAACATACCTGTAGATTTGGACACGTTTAGGCATTGGTATGTGAACATTTCGTATGAAGTTTATGTTAGATGGATACTTCATGATTTGACCAAAGTTCGAAAATACGGCCAAAGAAAAGTAGGTTGATTGTTTTTCTCAGTGATTCTACCGAATGAAATGACAGAGTACCACGGAAACTATATTAAAAAACAATAAATAATTTACAGACTCACTAATTGTTTCCGTTTTTAATATTTTATAAACTTTCAATTTTACCTTACTAGTATCTAGACGACAAAGTTTATACACTTTTCTTCCACGTATATTGATGTCAGTAGTGCTCTCCGGAACAGCTCGCTTTTTTTTGGTCGCATATACAGACCTATAATGGCTATTAAAGGCTGTACAGTCGTTTAGTAATTTATAGATTTACCATTCCGTTTTAAATGCAGTGTGGACTCTTTAAAATGGAAAACTCTCTACAGCGTAAATACTGCTTGATCTTGGTTGGTTTTCCTTCTAACCTATACACTGATCTATCCTTTGTAACGAACCAGGCATTCTCTATTACGAATGAAAAGACATTGTTTAGGCGCCGAAAATTGTTTATTGTTTTTTATCACTGAGTACATATTTATTACCAATAGGTTTACATAGACTTCAAAATTATCTTTACGAATGCTAACAATTCTAAGAATGAATAAATACAGTTTTATTGCTGTTATTGTGTGCAGTCATTAGTATTGCTTTCGTTAGGCACAAGTGTTTACTGGATAAAGTTGACTCTTAACACATTACTGCTTTCGTATAATAACTTGATCAGTTGGGAGCTGGATTTTAAAGAGCAAACACGGCTACATAGAGAAAAAGACTATGCGTGGATCAGATAGCGGCTTTAATACGTGCGATAGAACAAGGAGAAAATAAAAGTGATGTTCCCAAATTTTTGGACTTGTCACTTCAACTGTATCTATCATTTGGAAGATAAAGGAGAGGACACTAAAGGCTGAAATTGAAGGAAGTTCCTCTAAGGAGTTAAAAAAGTCGAAATTTACCGACTTGGATCGTATATTATGTATTTTATTTATACACTCCATAAAGCGAAAACCCTCTATATCGAAAGAAAATACACGGTTCCTTGAGTTTTATTGTATACTTGGCCAGGTAAGGAAATTGTTGATTCTTTATTTATTCAGAAAATATATTTCTAGGCAGATTCAAGAAAAAGAAATCATGACTATTCACTATAAAATATCTTTCTTTATGTTGAAAATATTTGAATCTAGAATATCTCCACTTGTACCCTATTTAATTATTTTTATTATGAGATAGTAAAATCATTGAGATTACCAGAACGTATAATGGCAGCTTCTTTCAAATCTATTATAAATGTGCTGATATTTTATAAGACTTATGTGCCTAATTTTGAAGAACATTATGCAAGTGGCATATTGTCCGAAGGTACCCTCGTCCACGATTGTACCTGGTTTAATTGTATGATTCCAAGAGTAGGTGCTAGTTTTACAGTAGTTTTCCCTAAAGCTTTTCTCCAATAGAATCGAAGTAGTAAAAGTTTGAGTTACTTGTGTCTTATGTAGAACCTTTGCCAGACCATCGTTTATTTAATTTTCCACTACTAAAAATGTTGAATAGAATTCATTACAACTGAGGAATTATGGATGTTATTAATGTTAGTTATGAGACAGTTTTTTATGGATTTAATTTGGTGGGCTGAAAGTAACTCATTGAAGAAGATTTTTGAGTGGAGAGAATTTTTTGCGGAGATTTTTCACCAAGGTACTCAAAGAGCAACATTTATGAATCTGTAACTTGGCATCTTAGGTTAACTTTTTTCTCCACTTATTTCTCTTAGAATTTCACTCCTAAAGCAATGATTAGCGTCCTTTGGATAATTAGTGTTGATTTTAATATAATCGGAATTAATTTTTTTAAATTATTTATTAGTGGTTCTTGCAAGTCCCTAATTTCGTATAGCTTGTTAATGTTGCCTGTATTAAGTTTAAATGGAAATCATTTTGCTTTATGATAAACTGATATTAATAAGTTTGAATAATTTGATTACGCAGCACGTTAAAAGCTGAAACCCGCTTCAATGAAATGATTTTTTAGTGAGTCATATTGGAGGAAATTAACTGATGTACGTATAATGTCTACAAACTTCCTAACATATTGACACATATATAAGTCTATTGAATAATTTACGTGAAAGGAAGAAATATATAAATAATTGACTCAAAAGTTTTTGCTCAACAAAAAATTTGATTAGATTACTAGAAAAGAATTCGACATTGTGTGCGAACGGAAGTCAACAATAAAGAAAGCGGAAATTATGTAATTTCAAGTAAAAATTTCCAGCGCTGGTTTTGATGGCTCTTCAGTCTTTGTCTCGCAATACTTGTCGGTTGGCTTGGATTAGAAACGGACCGGATGTAGGACAAATATAGTTTCTATAGAAATAAACTCATTACTAGGTTTCTTACACGCATAATTATATTTTCAACAGTGATTTTTCATAATATTAAATTTCACATTTATAAATTTCCTTTAATTGTACGTATTTTATTAATATACCCGACTCTGAATTTTTTTAATTTAGGAATGATAAAAAATTACTAAAATGAGAGCAGATGTAACTTTTATTATATAAAATAAGATGTTAAGTTATGTATAGATGTTATATTTTTAACTAAGAAATTAGAATTTAAAGAATTATATTCTCACTGAATGCTAGTAGTAAAATGAGATAGTTATAAAGCTGAGATAGATGGATAGATTCAAAGAAGAGGGAACCCAACAATTTAATTTGTTTAACATAATAATTGGTTTGAAATAATATTCAAAAGCTTAAAGAAACTATTTCAAATTAACGTAATTTTAAGTGACAGTAAATTAAAACAGGGTACAATGAAATAATATTAAAGTTGTATAACTTCATATCGAATGCGTGATAAGTAAATATAAATCGTAATATGATTAAGGTAATAAGTTATAATAGGATATTCGGACGTCACATTCGTCCTAAGTTGAAAAGTCCTTGAATATGTAAGGCTGAATTTTTATATGTTTTCAAATACTTTTCTTTGCTGTTACTATGGTCGTTTTTCCAAAAGAGACATATTGTTAAATATAATGTTCGTAGATATTGTTGATGACGGAAAGTTAGTTTCAAAGTTATAAGGCAGTTTGAAAATGTGGAGATAAATGACAATAACAGCAATTACTGAAATATCTTAAATCACTTCGAAGTGGATACAATTTCTTACTGGAAGCAAATTCATAAAACAAGTAAGTAAATATTTTGGATTTAAAAACTTGAAACGAAACTTAAAATATACGTACTTTTATGGTTTTATTTAATGGTTTTCTTATTTTTGATTAGAATGTTGAATATAATCGGAAAAATATCTACTAACATTTGTCGTACTCGTTTATTTTTGAAAATATTAAGATAATCGGAAATAATTAATTTATGGATTATGTAATTGATTTTTATGCAAACTTAGACTAAAAAAACTAATGAAAAATCTCAAAAACAGTACATATCCTGTGGTATTATTTCCTACCATTATTGATAAAATTGTGCACAGGTTGTTATTTACAAGTAGATATCAAAGGCTAAAATAAGTATTCCAATTCGTATTTGAGTACTTTATTATTATTATGGACATTAAGCATATTTCAAGTGTCATTAAAATATTTAAAAAAGGATTCAACATTTTAAGTTCTATTTATTTCGTAAATATTGCGACCCTAAAAACGATAAAAATCTAAATATATTTCACGTAAACATTTAATATTAAATATTCGGTTGTAACTATTAATTATTGAAAGCTTATTTTAGAATTTGAACAGTGGTTAGCGAGATGATAATATACGTAATACGTTTTTACTAAACTACGAAAATTCATTTAGGGTATTGATAGCGAATTATTTCATTTCTGCAATAGCCAACTGGAGGTTACCGTTCAAAGTTATGTCACTATTATTATCTTTCCCGTACATTACGACATTGTGGAAACTGCTCTTGTTATATAATACATAAATTCTAAAAATATCGCCAAGAATTTATACAAATGAATTTAAAGATTTACTGTAACTGCCCTCGCTATTGAAATATAAATCAATATTGCTGTAACAAGGGCTGTGCGAGAGGTGCCGTAGTATATAGGTCGCAGACTTCAGAGAGCGCAGTAATTGTTGTCTATGGGCGCAATAAATAGAGGTGGCAACGGGTATAAGTTAGGCTAGTTACGGCACTATAACTATAATAGTATATAAAAGGCATAATATTCGTTATTTTATGTACTATATAGCTATGAGAATCTTACCGACGTTCGAAAAAATAAATTAGATGCCTTAAAAACTTGTTTACTTGGATATATAAATACCTTTTATTTAGCTTTAAGTGCTTTAAGTGACTTGTTAGACTTCTTTAAATATTCCTTAATTTTTTCAATATTTCTCGTTATTCACCAAAAAACTGCTTTTTAGGTTTAAAGATAGAAAGGCAGGGGTTATATAAACCTAAGACTTAGAGGGTGAAGGTTGGGTGTATATTAGGGCGTCGACGAAGTTTAATGGGTATAGGCTTCGAAAAGTTCAGTTTAATGTGCGCATTGAACGTTATTTATTAAGAATTGTATGTGCATCCTATAAATCTGACAAAATGATTTACGTAACTTAAAATTGAATTGCAATCTGTTAATCCCCCTATTATTTATATAATTATTATAATATAATAATATAAATATTTTACAAACTAACAAGTATGTTATTACTTGCAGCCTCTGTCATACTGTTTTGTGTATAAATCTAAGCTTCACTATAAATAATGACCAATAAAAACATTAAATAAAAACATTTCAATACAAAAAGAAAAAAGTTTTTTTAATATTTGAAGAGCATATAATGAAACAAACATGTAATGAAAAGGTGACAACTTTGGGAAACAAAACAAATTATGTTTTTGTAATAAACTTTTTAGAACGACATTTCCCATACAAATTTATTTTTTTGTAAAATAAACAGTAGAGATATTTGTCCCTCGCTTTGTATCCATAAGTTCAAGTAATCAAATAGCAATATTTATGTGTATTTGTTGATGTCCAGTACGAGAATGCTTTCTACCATTTTTCCAAGTTTGATATCGTAGCAAAATGTTCAAAAATATATTGTTTCTTCCATATAAAAATATAAAAATGCTGTATAAAGATATTTAAAATTTTTATAGTTACCAATTTGTACTTTTACAATTAGTCTCAATTATACAGAATTTATATTAGACTAATAATGTGAGTTCGACGCCCGCTTAACCAATTTTTTTTCTATTAACAAAATTTTGCCTGCAGCTCAAATCATGTCTACATCGAATTTAGATTCGTAGATACTGATGAAACTACGCACATCCAATTACTGTGATGCGTATGATGCCTCTGGCACAAAATCTACCAGAGTAAAAAAAATATTCAGCATACATTGGAATGATGTTAGAGAAATGAAACTTACTAAGGGCGCCCCGTCTTAATCCCTGCGGCATTTTGTATCAAGACTAATTATTTTGAAGAACTGATATTTTCAAGAAGTATTTATGAGAAGTTATTATTCAGCTTTAAACCAATTTATATGGTTAGATAATATATAATTCTTCTAGTAAAATGTAATGTAACTACATAAGTCTTATTAAAATTAATTAAATCAATGTTATAATGCTGAATGAATGATAAATATCTGAGATAAGCGGATAATATATATGGTAATAAAACAATATAAGTTACACCCAATAATTTAATACATAAATATTCAAGTTTCAACGTCAATGGCTGAAGACAGTACTGAACGTAAAATTCACTACGGGCTGTACTGTTATTGGCAGTACGGGTTTAAACAGTAACTTTTTCAAGGCGCCTGCCTCTAGCGCTCATAAAAATATTGATTTACTAAATAATTTATTGATGTAATACACGTTATCAATGCCGACTTAGAACGAGGCGTTTAATAACTGAAAACAGTACATACAGGAATACAACAAAGGAAATATGGTAGAGATTGAATGAGCGACGTGTAATTTAGAAGTACAAGATATCGACACAGGTACGGATGGTAATACATAATTATATATTAAAATATACGGTGAACAATTTAGGAAGTTTAAATATGACGAAGATGACTGATTTCTAAAAAAATATTGATAATAAGGTTTACTAAAAATATATATAAATTTCATTAGGGAGAGGGGAGCATAATTTCGCGTCAGTATTGAAATTGAAGGAACTGTGAAACTGTTAAATTTTGAAAGAAGTACGTTTAAAGCAATGCAGTTTTAAATTTTCACCAGAAGAAAAACAGCACGTTGGCGTAAATATAAAGGTGAAAACGTTTTTCGCTTTTGGAAAAAATAGAATAGTTGAATATATAGCGGCTGAAGTAAATTAACTGACCCGCTTCACACGCATCACTTGCGTCATCATCCGGCTTCATTCGAGCGGAAATCGGTTTCGTTCAAATTTGCAAAAATTTCATATTGCTCACATTTTTCAAGGGGACTAGAGAATGTTCAGCATTTTGCGGTCAACTGGTTTAAATTATTTTATAAAAAACTTCACTTTTAATACTAATTTGCAGTCTTTTACAATGATTCGAATAAATGTCTATAATAAAGTGTGTGTAATACATTGTATAAGTACATGTATTTATGATAAATGTTTATAATACAGTGTGTGTAATACATTGTATAAGTACATGTATTTATGATAAATGTTTATAATACAGTGTGTGTAATACATTGTATAAGTACATGTATTTATGATAAATGTTTATAATACAGTGTGTGTAATACATTGTATAAGTATATCTATTTATGGTAAATGTTTATAATATAGTGTGTGTAATATGTTGTATAAGTATATGTATTTATGATAAATGTTTATAATGCAGTGTGTGTAATACATTGTATAAGTATATGTATTTATGATAAATGTTTAGAATACAGTGTGTGTAATACATTGTATATGTATGTATATATGTATATATTATTGTTTGCTTTGCTAAAATCTGATTTCATTGCGAATAGTACTTGCCTTTTACGGTGTAATCGAGAACAACTGACAACTTGACAAAAATTGTTAAAAACGAAAAATTAATCAAATAACCTGTTCTGTATACAAATATGTCAACAAAAA
This sequence comes from Druceiella hillmani, assembly GCA_039881145.1. Classification (NCBI taxonomy): domain Eukaryota; kingdom Metazoa; phylum Arthropoda; class Insecta; order Lepidoptera; family Hepialidae; genus Druceiella; species Druceiella hillmani. The sequence goes on along the minus strand of JAYKKI010000014.1, from coordinate 35,723,803 downwards.
CAATGTCGTTTTGCGTGGTATGACGTAACGCTTTCTGGTAGGTATTATCTGTTACTTAACTGAATTCGTTATTTTACCGAATTTATTTCCTAAAGTAATATCTACTTTTAATAAACAAATATTTTGTTTCTTAGTATTTCTATATCATGGTTAATCATTACAAATTTCAATCCATCATTTTTATTCTTAGTGGAAACTAGCCTATTGTGTCCGTCTGTCCATATAAGCTTATAGCTTGGTCATTTCTGATATTTTTAAGATATATACATTTGGTTAATCTATATGTATTTATGATAAATGTTTATGATACAGTGTGTGTAATACATTGTATAAGTATATGTATTTATGATAAATGTTTATAATACAGTGTGTGTAATACATTGTATAAGTATATGTATTTATGATAAATGTTTGTAATACAGTGTGTGTAATACGTTGTATAAGTACATGTATTTATGATAAATGTTTATAATACAGTGTGTGTAATACATTGTATAAGTATATGTATTTATGATAAATGTTTATAATACAGTATGTGTAATACATTGTTTAAGTACATGTATTTATGATAAATGTTTATAATACAGTGTGTGTAATACATTGTATAAGTATATGTATTTATGATAAATGTTTGTAATACAGTGTGTGTAATACGTTGTATAAGTACATGTATTTATGATAAATGTTTATAATACAGTGTGTGTAATACATTGTATAAGTATATGTATTTATGATAAATGTTTATAATACAGTATGTGTAATACATTGTTTAAGTACATGTATTTATGATAAATGTTTATAATACAGTGTGTGTAATACATTGCATAAGTACATGTATTTATGATAATAAGTTGTTGTTGCCAGCGTTTGTAAATATAATTAATTATAATTAGATACTATCGATAGGCCTATGCGATCGATGCGGATCGGATGGATGCGGATCTGGTGTAAGACATCTTTCTTTGTAAAGTTGCAACTAAATTCAGCTTTGATTACAAATGATAAAATTTTGATTACAAAGTTTACTTTAATTTGTAAATAAGTATTAAAATTCGTAGTCACTGTTTGATGTGGAAAATTTAATAAGCGTTAATTTTGGGCAAATTATTACTGTTTGCTTTGCTAAAATCTGATTTCATTGCGAATAGTACTTGCTTTTTGCGTTGTAATCGATAACAACTGACAAATTGACAAAAATTGTTAAAAACGAAAAATTAATCAAATAACCTGTTCTATTTACAAATATGTCAACAAAAACAATGGCGTTTTGCGTGGTATGACGTAACCCTTTCTGGTTGGTATTCTCTGTTACTTAACTGAATTCGTTATTTGAACGAATTTATTTCCTAAAGTAATATCTACTTTTAATAAAAAAATATGTTGTTTTTTAGTATTTCTATATCATGTTTAATCATTACAAATTTCAATCCATCATTTTTATTCTTAGTGGAAACTAGCCTATTATGTCCGTCTGTCAATATAAGCTTATAGTATGGTCATTTCTGATATTTTTAAGGTGTACTTTTACAGGTATATACATTTGGTTAATCTAAAGACAAATGAGAAATGTAATTATGAAACAAAAAACATTTTGAGGTTCCTGTATATGTATTTAAAATTGGGTAATGACATATTGTCATAGGGCGAAATAAACTTTAACAAAATCAAGGTAGTGTATGTCACAAGCAAATATATAAAAATATTTTGGTTAAATTTTAAGGAAAGTTTAATCGAACAATTTAGTAAAATTAAAAAAAGGCATAATATTCGTTATATGCCTTTTAGGCACAAAACTCTACTATGAGTATAAAAAGCACAATTTCGTTAAACTTTGCTTGAGTAGTCCAAAGAAAAGCATTTTTAAAAATATCAATTGATGAATATTCAAATATATAGGATTTCAAAACATAAAGACCTGAAGCATTTGAACAGGGATTTTTCGGGTAAAGTAGTGTACCAGCTAAGCACATTCCAACGAATCTAATATAGAAGTGTGTGATCGGAATTTTGTTTCTTATGGGTAGGACATAAGAATCAATAGAATTCTTCTATTTATAAAGATCGAAGAACCATTGATTCTTTGTTCAGATTATAATACCGTAATATAATCTTCAAAATAGTATAATCTAGCTTGCTATAAAAAGGAAGCATACTACTAGATAATCTGGTAGCAGCAGCCAAGTTACTGTTAAGACCATAATTTTTAAATTCTTAAACAATGAGTGGTCCCCTATGTGAACTTTCTTGTTAGTCGAGTTAGCTCTAAATCCTAGTTATCGAAGCTAGCCCGCCTAATGTTCAGTTGTTCTTATGTTAACATATTATGCAGAATATATTTAATAAAATAATAATTAATGAAAATGTATAATATAATTTTTATTCATATATTTAAGTTTTAAAAATAATCAGTGAAAAAAAACACAATCACACAATCAGCTTCTTCGTGTACATTAGTTATAGTTACTCGTAATATAAGACCTAGTATATATTAGTTACTCGTAATATAAGACCTATTCCAAGATTAAGAGAGTAGTGTCAAGGATAACTCCCCACGCATATCAGTTACTTCACACCAATTGCAATCCAAGAATTTTCTCACAAAGACAGTAAATATTTAAACGTAACTTTGATTTAAGATGATAACTTATCTTTGCTTTATTACTATTAATTTATTCTCCGACGCTTCACAGACCCGGGGCGTTTTTGAATAATAAATAGTTGTTTAGTGGCGACTTGTTGGCGGTTCAGTGAGGTTATGGACGAAAATAAAAAAAAACTTATATATTTCTTATATATTAGTCTTTCTTTTTATTTCGATATAGTATATAGAACCTAAATAAAGCTTAAATATATATTAAAGGTTGTTTCAATCTGAACTAGATTTTAAATATTCCTTTTCTATAAGGATATTTTTTGTTATGAAATGTTCTTTACTACAAGTTTGTCTGTTCGTCTATTATAATGAGATTTTCTTCTCTAACAAGAATTAATCCCTTGAAACGAAATTATAAAAAAGGGAAATTCTGATTCACCCTGAAAATAACCAATTAAGAATATAGATCATGTATAGGTAAGTAAAACGAGAACTAAAACATTACTTTCCTATATAACTTGAAAAGATCACTTAACGATCACAAATCACCTAAACAATAATTAAAAAAAAATTATATTAGAAATCACGCGATATTAAATAACAAGAAATCGAACAAACTTTGAGTACTATTCTATACACTAATACACGAACAAATAACTTTGTACTCCTTTTTAAGCATATTGCGCGAACAGGGCTACGTGAGATTTAGTATTGTTAAAGTTTATGTGGAGAAGGAGTGCAGTGAGCTAAAATTTATATATATAAAGTATATGTTATAAATTATATATTACAAATATTCATTGTTTATGTTCAACAATAAAATATTTATTGGTTACGTTCATAATATCTATGTCAAACACATAATAGTCTGTGGTCAAACAATCACATAGAGTAGAGATAGTCGCCAAAGAATTTTAAAATATCAGATTGACTGAATGAGCTTCACGTAAACGAAAAACGTTCAAACTTAAAAAAATCATGAGTTACGGTCGCATTTCGACTACTGGGCGAGCTCTAATTATAAATAAATATTAATAAACACTGTCCTTTTTTCTTGTTTTATTTATTTGGCATTATTTAGTTGATATTGTTACACATGTTATATATTTAAAAATAAGTAAATATGCAATCCCCTAAAACGTTGGGGTAAATGCTATTTAATGGTAAATTAAATTTTGGTAAATTTCGTTCAGAAGCTTTAATTTCTAAAGGTGGACAATAAGTTGATATAAGACAGTAAAATACAGACAATATTATTATTTGTTTTAGGTTATTGTCAATATAACATATATGAATGGTCTAACCTTTTTTGTAATGTGTGGGGATCCTTTTGTAATTAGATAATGAAAAGTAACACTGATTTTCTTTTGCCTTAAGAAGTCTAGAATCATACATATTATTTTGATCAAATGTCACACTGTAAGATCAAATGTCACAGAAATATAAAACGTTAGAGTGCCGACGAGTGCGCGTACTAACTAAATTTGCCACGAGCGCGATGGCGCTCGCGAAATCAGTTGTTTAGCGAGCGGTAGGGGAGGTCGCTCGCACGCATCGCGTTTTTATCTTTAAAGTTCAAATTATAATATTATTAGTAATTACAATATAAAAAGGATCCAGGAAAAGAAAATGTTTAACCCATAATGTCGGAATACGAAAATAATTCGAGTGAAAATGATCGTTTTTCAAGTTGTGAAGAAAGTGATAGTGGGAGTGATATTGTGGTGCGCTCACAATTTGGCGTATTGCAAATTTTGAATGGTAGTGATAATAGTGACAATAACAATTATTTTGCTGATACGGAGGATGTACCGGACTGCGAAAATGACGATGTGACCTTGATTTCAGTTTTTGTTATAATTTTTGTTCACAATATCTATTTCCATATTTTTTTTGTATTTTATTATCCTTATACAAGTTTTTATTAAGAAAAAACCGAAAAATTATTAAAATCGGATAATTTTTGGAAGAGATACAGTTTTTTTTTCGAGACAAGGGTAAATGATATCAAAAACAAAAGATTTCTTTGGAATTTTTAAGTATATATGAGTAAAAAACCATGGCACTAAAACGGTTAAAACAGTAACAGATGTCGCTGCGTAATTTTGATGTGTCGTAGTGAAACGTAGTGAAATGAAAGCCTCAATGCCCGAATGTTAAAAGTGTGTGGCGATTAGCTTGTGCCTCTGCGAGGACTTATAGAAAAAGGAACATACAGAACATATTTTACAGAACATATAGAAAGAACATATTTTTTTATGAATATAAATACAAAAAAGAGTGCAAAATGGAAGAAATAATATACATTATTTAAACATTGAAACTAAGTGGTGTAAAAAAGAATTTTTCAATGAATATTTATTTGCCCAGGAAAAAGAAAAAAATATTTCTAAATGAAACTTATGTCACTTTAAAGCAAGCATAAAATTATTAGGGAGATATTTAGTAACAGTACCGTTTATTTTTTATTGAGTTGGTGGACTAAATATTTTTAAAAATAGATCATGGTTACCAGAAAACCTTTTCTAGTAGGGAGTGAACGCCATAAAATAAAAGATAATTATGGTTATGAAGATTTAGCTCCACCTAGCGCAATGTTTCCACTTTCGAGTATTCTTCTTTACCTTTGTATTTGTTAGTTTTATGCTGTTATAGATCACTGAAAAACCTTTTATATGATTCAACCAAATATTATATGATTAAATTATTTGCAATTATATTATACGAGATTAAATTTATTGCAATTATATATAATAAGGATTTCCTTACTAATTTGTCGAATTTTATATATATTTGCAAAAGTATATTATGGTTGTACAGATTTAGCGCGACCTAATTTCATTTTATCACAATTTTCGAGCGATCCATTCTATTTTTTTATGATGTTGGATATCATTGGGTACATTTTCCCAGCCATCAACTTCTTTCTCAAAGAGTTTTAATTAAATGTAGAATTATCTTCTATTATTAATGAAAATTAGCGCCAAATATTAGTATTTTTTGAAGTATTTTTTCTTCAATACACGAGTACAATGCAAATTATGCACATTTTTTTTCTTATTCCCGTGGTGGACACATTTCGAGCATACTCCTTTGTCGTCTTCTTTAAATACATTTTGGAAAAGTTCCCAAAGATAATATGAAAGAGTTGTTATCAGACCATCCAATTATGTAACTTTGCAAGTGTGTTATAAATAAACCATATGTGCCGCAGGTGCCTTAGGATCTAAAATGCTGTGATTGGCCGTGCGGACTCGGTGTTGCATGTTGGGCTAAGGAAAGGGCTGTGGTTTTTCTCGCCAATGACAGGCTGATAAATGTGTTAGGCGCGTTTTTACCAAACCAGGTTGAATTAATGATAATGTGAGGTTCAGAAGCTAGGCATTTTTAGCAATATAATGGATGGCTACGAAATTAAAATGTACTCATTTGTTGAATAGTCTTGAAGGAAAAATTGAATTTTTTTACTTTTACTAGGTTCGTTTAACATCAGAATTTAGACTAAGGATTTTTTGTTTTAATTAAATCTAGAAAAGAAAAAAAGTTTCATTCAGACATGCGAACCCAGTATTTAAATATGTTAACGCGGGCAGCAACATTCAAGAACCAAGACTTATTTTTAGCAATGACAAAATAAAGACATATTTAATATGTGCTTTTTCGCTTGTTTTAGTCGTTTGTGCTACATAATAAACAATTAGAGATTTTTCCGTATATCTACAGCTCGTGTACTATCAAAATGGCAATATATGAGTTCTAAATATCTGGTAAAGTTTCAAGTTCCTATCTCAGCTAGAAGTAACCAATTAATATGGTTATATAATTGCATAACAAGTCCTTATAACCATTTTCCATGTTAAAAAAACATGACGAGATTTAATAAATGCAATAACACAATCGTAGCTAAATCTCATTTTCACACGTTGGCACTGACAAAAAAATAATAGAAAATCAATTGATAATTGAAAATCAAAAAATCATTGTACTATTGGAAATTAAGAATTACGTAGTATGTAATTTCGCTATTTTATACCAAAACGATTCTCTTTTACTAGAGCTACTTTAAATGTCTTTGCAGTATAATTTTATTAAAGAATATTATCTTTAATAAAATTATACTGCAAAGACATTTAAAGTAGCTCTCAGTATATTTCGAACAGTCCCAAAATCACATGCAATTTACGTGCCCAAAGGCGTATGCTTGTTCACGGATTCGTTTATTTACTTAGAGTAGAGAAATATATTCGTGACTTCGGAAAGTTTGCTCATCACGATACGGGACAAACTTCGAAGTAAAGTTCCCGAAATTATTCAAAATTTTCACGGACATAAAATTCGAGTTAACTGAAGATTAATAATTTCCTCGTCAAACTAACACGTTCGTCGGTAAACCAAATTTCCAACGAATATATTTAAATAGGTACTAGCGAAAGTTTACATAAATGTTCTCGATCAATAAGATTTTATTTGATTAAATTACCTTCGTGGTAATTTCACATTCGTTGTAAACGGAAGTAGACAATAACGGCGGCGGAAATCGCAACGAATGAAATTTATATTTCCGGTACGCCTGGTGATTACTACCTTTCCGAATTTAAAAGTTTTGCGGCATAACATGTTTATGGTTTTTAAAAGATATATGTGATTTAGAGCATCTTTACTTGTTTTACTATAAATAGAAGACACAAAAGGTCTAAAGTCTTAATTAAAACAAAGTTCTTAGAATAAAATTAAAAAAAATCTTAACGCGTATTGGTAATTATTAATCTTATTTTTATTTACATCTTCATACCACTTTTGATCGATGATCAAAACGTATGCAAGTTTGTGCGGTTTCGTTGATTTTAATGGATAAGATGGGTATATTGTAAATTATAACAGTTACCACTTATGGTCTGATCTACATTCGGAAAATAATGATTTGTTAATGTTATAAATATGGTGCCAAATAAAATATTTTGGTTTTTAACATTACTGGTGCAACGTTCGAGATATGTAAAATAAAAAGAACTTGTCTAATGAAACTATTATTATTGTATTAGTCACCCCATGACAATATGAGTAATATGTCTATGAGATCGGAAAGCCTTATATTTCCGGCATTTATCAATCAATTTGGATGAATTTTTATTAAGAAAGACATACCCTCAACATCCTATGAAAATTTGGTTAGTTTTTGATTACAGAAATTAAAGGTACACCATAGTGTACCACAGATACACACAGATGCTGTGGACGAGGTTGCATCATATACATTTAAACAAAATCGGATAATGAAGTCTCTAAAGTTTTGACACGATAAAAAGCAACATAAGCTTTCCCTTTAGCAAAATCAGGGTACAATAATGGAGCCGTAAATTGATGACTTTAATAATGAGACGTTAATTCATCCATTTAAACTCGTTTCACTTGTCTTGACGTGAGCAAAAAAGTAACAAAGTTAATAGGTAGGTATATACATTTATATACAAAGATAAGAAGCAACTAAGATATTGGTAAATAGATAAGTATTCACAGGTATAAAAAATTATGAACTAACTAAAGCATTAGCAGGTACTTCAGCAAGTATATACAATTATATATAGGAATGAAGCACCCCCTACGGTGAAGCCAAAATAGGGATGTGATTTATATGTTCGTATGTATGTGTGTATGTGTATATATGTAGGCTTACATATATGTAGTTATATAAAATATATTTGAATTCAATAAACCTTTCAAATGTCTGTTTCGATGACAATAAATGAAATATTATTGAATTCTTCGTAAGTGTGCGACATTCTGAGTAACAGGATACTGCAGGCACTAAAAAGGAAAAAATAAAACTATTTAAAAGAAAAATTGGCCTCAAATAATTACAGTTAAATAAGGCCACCAAACGTTATAAAGTAATGAAAATATGAACATTTAGTTGAAATTTTTGCGATACAATATCATTTTCCAAAATAAATAAATTGTCAAACTAAACCAACAAACTGGGATTTAAAATCTGAAGTCGGTTAAATGTTTTGTTAAAAAGTTTTATTGCAATTTTCAGTAATGATTATTTGGGCATTATAAAATGTCGCCGTATATTTATCTTTGAAACTCTCCGCGAATGCTCAATTGGGGTTCATGTCGGGTTAATGTGGTATCAGTTAAGCAGCTCGATACTATTTTCATAAATATATGCTGTTTAAAGTGTTTTCTTATGACATGGAACATTATCCTGCTGTAATTTGATATCTTTGTCGCCAAAAATTTTAAGAAATCAATGGTCCCAAACGAATCAATTTAAGGTTTTAAGGACTTTTATATATTTTTATAACTTTGGACAACCGATCATGTGACCTTTGCCTAGTTGGCATAATCAGTCTAGTTTTTCTTCACAAAAGGCAAGCATACACTCTCAAATTACAATTCTGCCTTCATAGTATTTGACAGCGAGTACCACATACTCTGGATATTTTTTTCACCCATTCTTCGTCTTACGTATATGAGGTTAAAGATACCCAAATACCTAAGTAAAAGCAAATTCTATTAAAGTTTTATATTTAATATTCGTTCCTTAAACACCAATGACGTAATATTTATTTTTTTTATTTTTAAGTATAAAGTGTAAAAACATATCTCAAAATCAGATACTTTAGACCACAGTGCGTTCGACCAATCTTCCATCATTCAACTAAGGTCCGTTCCAGACGAGCTTTCTTATATTTATGTGAAAGAAATTGTTTCTTTGTTGCCTTGCAGGTTTCGTATTCGGTTTTCGCAAGTCACCTTCTCTCAATTCCCGTACTTGGCGATTTAGCTAGTGTCTCCGATAAAGCGAAAGCCAGCACTGGAAACGACTTTTCAGCGTTTGTCTAACCGATAAGCGATCCTTTCTAGCTATTTTTATTTTTATTTTGATCGTTTTTAGTTTATTTTCATGAAAATCAGTCTCCTTAAGATATATACGGCACAGTACAATGTTATTTATATCTAACACTTGCCTTGTTTAGACAGCAAAACAATCTGCAAACTCTGTTCTTCAGTAAGTTCTTAAAATACGGGCAAATCGACACAATATACTAGTATTCGAAAACAAATAGTAAAAAAGAACATCCAAATGTATATCACTAAGAGCAACGTCAGAGCAGTGATATTGAAAATAAAAAAAACAAGTGTGCTTTAGACCACACGACTGAAGTAAAACTTCAAATTCACAAAATATGAACTTTAATATGAATTTACAATTTTATTCACTTTAAACGTAGAATATTTAATGTATTGAACAAAATAATAATTTATGAAATTGTTCAAAAACGAAATGAAATTACAAAATAATCAAAAAATCACCGTTCCCGCAACGCTAGCAAACTCGCATATATATATATATATATATATATATATATATATATATATATATATATATATATATATATTTCATGCACTGGCTATGAGAGGAAGAAAGAAAGAAAATATGCGCGCGCACTGCTCTCTCTTGCTCCTACAGTGTGATACAGACAATAGGCTTGCACTGTGTCTTATACGAAACGTAACTAGCTATGAGAGAAAGAGAGAAAGAAAATGTCTGCTCGCACCTCTCTCTCTTGTCCCTACAGTAAGATACGAAACGTCTACGAAACTCTAACGAAACTCTCTCTCTTTCTGTCTTCACTAACTTATATCTCCATCTCAACGTCCGTAATGCTCTCGTCACGCATTCACCAGCTTACTCCCCAAGTCAAGCGTGCGTAAAGAAGCTTTACTTCAAAAATATTGTCATGGGGTAAATCGTGGTCATGAGGTAATGGGGTCTGTTTTTTATTTTCGAATAAATACATAATTGTCGTGTGGTTTCATAACATTATTATGATGATACATAATATTGTGATGTTGATATTATCAATAATACAGACTGTTGGTTAATTAGTATAGCAAAACTTAAGAATTGCTTTGAAAATATACGACGAAAATAGATTATAACATTTCTGATTTGAATAAATAAAAGACGGAGAAATAATTTGTTTTTCATTATTTTTTTTTATTTTCAAGATTTTCTCGATCATAATTATATTTAAACCCCTTATTGACATATCACATAGAAACAATTATGAAACTTTCTAAAATACTATTGTAATCTATGTCTTTTTGTGAAATAATTCTGGCGTCAGTTAATATTGAAACCATAGTAATACGTTTATTTGTAAATTGTTGCGTCGCGTCAACGTTCTGTATATATCATAGTCGGTGAAAAAGAAATGAATAGTAAGTTAGTGTCGCCGAAATTATGAGTAACTTTTTATTGATAATAAAAAAGTACGTATATAATAATGTTTGGTAATAAAAAAATGAACGATTAGTGTCGTGGGATACCCGGTTGGACCGAAGTTCCTTTCGCTAAATATTATGTATTAAATGAAAAAAATATTTCAACATAATAAAATATTGTTAATTTTAAGATATGAAAAAATAATAATGGCAATAAAGCGATCCGAGCAACATTTGTTAATTAAGCAAACTTGCGTAATACGTGAATTAATTTATGAATACCTGAATTAATTTATGAATACGTGAATTAATTTATGAATACGTGAATTAATTTATGAATACGGAATTAATTTATGAATACGTGAATTAATACATGAATTAATTTTGGTATCAGTGTAAATTTTTTGTGGATGTAAGTAGAAGATGATACGAAAATTTAAGTTTAAATATAGTAAAATTAAAGTTTTATTGTTTTTATTTTTATTATTTCAAAATTTTTTTAGAAACCAGGTTAAATTGAAAATTAATTTCAAATTTAAATTCCATTATTTTGTAAATATGAATTTAGTAATTTTTAATTTATTTAGTATTTTTAAAGTTAATTATTTTAAAATTGTTAAATTTACTAAAACAATATAAAGTTTAATTAATAATTAATATAAATGGATATGTCGACAATTTATTGTAATTTATTAATTTTAAGTAATAAATGATAAAGTAATAATTTATAATTTATAATGCAAATAAATGCATACCGAATTGAAAACAGTAAAATAAAAAAAAAATAAAAGGAGGCGAAGTTAATTTTGTTTCAATCACTTTATTCTTATTTTAACCTAATTCAAAAAATTAAGTTATACCGAATTATAAGATATCCTATTACTAAGACCAAAATTGTTATACTTAAAAATAAGTTTTTATTTTTCATTTCATTTTGCCACAGAAGCATATTTTTTACTTTTTTTAGACAATAATTTTATTTCTTTAGTCTTCTAACAAAATCTTTATGGTTACAATTTTTGTTTTAAGACAAAAAAGGTTTTTCTCTTAGTCTTTTTTACTATAATTTAATTTTTTTTGGTTCTGGACACGTGTACGAAATTTTAAATACATTTGACATCTGGGAGTGGATGAAAATTTAATTGAAAGATTCCGTTTCATTCACACGTACATAAAACTGAAGCTATTTTTTAAAAAGGATTCTAATTTGGTACTTGCCTTTTCAGCTTTACTTTTTATATTCATTTAGGTATTATAATCTCCCCTGACCAGACTGTTTTCTTTTTGCCATAGATATTACTGCCGCATTTTTAAAAATGTATTGTTGGCGGCGTTATAACTCGTCTTTAAGCAAAAAGAAAACAAGTAACACGGCATAGGTTTCAATGGAACGGAAAACACATTTTGTAGTAAACTAACCAGTAACTTAAGACACTTTTATAGTATTTCTATAATATTATTGCAGTATTTCTATAATTGACAGCAAAACTTGACAAACTTCCCAAAAAAGAAAAAACCTTGAAATGCAATGTCAGTCACTTAAACGACTTAGAGAAATGTTGCCGTGAAGAATACCTACACTGACAATAATACGACTTAATAATTCCGAACCCGCTAACCGCAAACTACAAAATAGAAAAAGACTTTTTAATGTCACTTCACATTTTAAATATAGGAAAAATTACAATTTCTAACGTAAGTAAATAATTTCGTGCTTCCTGACCCGAATAAAAAATCGTGTTTGTACTTTCAATATTAAAATAAATAAGAAGACGTTACGTTAGCATCAAAAGCTGCTACTTAAGCTAAGGGAAAAAGTTAAATATTTATTAGCTGTCGATTTAAAGGACCTAGGCAGTTGAAACCCTGCTTCAAGGTCTTTGAACAAGATATAAAACATTGAGGGTTTGGATGAAAATAAAGTGTACTCTCGGTACCGAGTGGCCGCTCAAAGAATTCGCTCACGACTATTTGCGTCGTGTAAACGTAGTTGTGCCTCGAGGACCTATCTTTGTCGGTCATTAAAGTCGTTTGCTTTTAAAGGTTCATACTTGTGTTTGTCTTTAAGAGAGTACGAGAGGATCTTTGCTGCTTATAGGGCAGCAGTAGAAATATCCTTTCTAAGGGAGTGTCAACGCAAGTCATCCTTTTGTTTGGCTTTTAATTATTCTAAGTTAACTATTGATATTGTGATGATATATGTAACTCACGATTTTTATTGGTTAATCATTGTGCACTTTAAAAGAAATGATAAGACCATAAGATGAGAAACAAGAACTGACGGTAGTTTTTGCTGGATATTAGATAAATACTTCAAAGAAGTCATTATGATACAAGCACGTCATCTTTTTTGTGTTTAGTTTATTCAAGGTTTACGTTCGTAATTTTAGGACGATAATTAAGGTCGAAAAATTCTATGGCGTAAGTTTGTAAACTCTGCCTAATCTTTATCTATAGCAGACTTCTAAAATGCTAAAGAACAAAGCGTCTTTTGAACATAAAAAATCGATTTACTCCTTATTTTGGAGCACAATACGTTATATCTCCATTTCTGCTTTTGCTATATTGAATAACATACTTAAAGACTGTTTAATCGTTATGGTTTATTCAGACTGCAACCTGCAGTCAAAATATTTAATTATATTGTTTATTTAATTTTAGTGAAAATGAAATAAATTAGTGCTGCGTCCCAGTGAGATTTCATTGAAATTTTAAGTGGAAATTACTAAAGTGATTGAAGGCGTTCTATTATTTAATACCATTCATTTGGTATTCCATTGAACATTTTCAAGAAATGTTTATTTTTTAAATTTCCAAAATGACGGTTCAGAATTGCGTATTTTCGCCACATTCAAACTTGGATCAAGGAATGGCATAGGAAAAATATTCTTGCTAAGTATCGAGAAAAGCTGAAATTGGTAATATTCTAGTATCGTCTAGGTTTACACACATACACACAAGCAAACTTATGCCGCGGCGAAGGTTCTTGCGATTTAAATAAAATGAGTATAGTGCATTTTTCAACATTTTGTTTTTTTTTGTTAATATTCGTGATATACTCTGGAACATCTTTAATTTGCTAACTCAATATTTTTAATTTCTTTTTAACTTTCAAAAATGTTTGCCAAAATGTTAGTGAAATATGTATATATATATATATATATATATATATACATATATATATATATATATATATATATATATATATATATATATGTATATGTATACACACATACATACAAAAATATACGCCGCACACACATATTTATATACATACATACAAATATGGTACTACGCCCAAAATTTAAAAAAATAAATATTTTTTTTAATTTCGAAAATTGTGGATTTTCGCTAAAATCGAACTTGGTTCGAGGAATGGCTTTAAAAATGCCTTGCCAAATTTTGTTAAATTCTGATGAGTTTTACCGAAGTTTTACAAAAACACACACGCACGTGTACATAGTCGACCAACACTATCTATCCAAATATAAGACATCGTTTCGCCCAGTCTAAGGTAATTTTGTTCCCTATTTATTTTATTTCATTTTATTAAAATGTACTTCTGTGATCTTAAATACAGCCCTATATAATTGTCATTTGAATAATCCGTGGTAACTATTCTAGCTAATAACAATAATTAAATTTAAATTCAGACTCAAATGAACCACAATATAACCTAGAGGTCGCAATAAAAGTAAATTCGCGGATCTAATTAGAGGAGGGCAGATGCTGAAGTGTGACGAGTTTACGAAGGTAAATAAATGCCACAGGGTCAAAAAAGCGTGACACAGCTTATATGACAGATAAAAGTGAGTAGGGTCACGAGGGCGGTTCAGTGGGTTGCCCATTTGGGCGGCACCCAATATATCACCGTTAAAGGAAACTTAATAAAATTACCAGGAGAAGAAAAATAACCAATGTCGATTGACAACGAATTTGTGGGGTCGGAAACTTATTTACTTAATTGACACTGGGAATGACAAAAGAAGTCTGTTTGCCGTTTAGTTTTATACCAATAAATGGATAATAAAATTATTAAATAGTAATTTCACAATTAAATGAAACTACGTGATCTAGTATTATTTCTACTTTCTTTAATTTCTTTATCACGACCTAGGTTTCGTTGTATTGCAACATCTTCAGGTGGGCTATTAGCATAGATTCTAATAGCCCACCTGAAGATGTTGTAATACAACGAAATATAGGTCGTGATAAAGAATTTAAAGAAAGTAGAAATAATACTACATCATGTAGTTTCATTTAATTGTGAACAATGAATTTCTACAAAATTAACGCCAAATACATTCAAAATAGTATTTTTTTGAGTAAAATGTAAATAGTACATTTTTTATTTATAGTACAGATACAGCTTATACGTGGTAATTTTCAAGTGTCGCCCAGGCTTACCGACTTGTGATTTGCAACTTTTAGCAAAATCGATGCCAAGTGGATGCCAAGTCGGTGCTTATCTCTTCTTTCATATACACGCGCACTCACACATGCACAGGCGAGTGCCTACATTTTATTTGGCACCGACTCCAAAAACCTCCAGCATTGGCAGTTTTTTTTAAATGTATTTATGTCTTGAAAAAGTTGCAATAAAGTACTCATATTATCATTATTTTATACTTTTCAGCGTGTTGCTTATTGGGTCGCTATTTTAAATCTGTTTAATTCTTTTGTGAAAAAGTTTTAATTTTCCATTTTTAGTATCTATGATACGCGGGTAACTCAATAACGTAGGATACGTTACTGTGATTGCCACAAAATTACGATGCACTCATTATAATCAACAATACCTCATTTATAAAAATCGGAAAAGCTATTTGCATCGGTCAAAGAATTTAAATACATTGATATATATCTACATACATACATACATATGGACATATAAATCCTATTCCCTCTTCTGCCTTCACAGTTATTGCTGTATTTCTTTGTATATACCTGTATATATATATATATATATATATATATATATATATATATATATTATATGTATACATATATATGTACCTATGCATAGTGTAAACTCTTTATAATGATATCTTTATAAAGGAAAACTACAACGTCAACATTGCTTGATCTTGGTTGGTTTGCCGTCTTCTAACCCATACATTGATACACCTTTTGTGAAGAAATCGCCATTATCTATTGCTAATGAGAAGATATTGTTTAGGTGGCAACTTTGTGTATTGTTTATTATCGCTAAGTACATATTTCTACCAATCGGTATCGAAATTATTTTTACATATGCCGACAATTCTAAGAATGGATAGACACAGTTTTATTGTTGTTATTGTATACTGTAATTAATGCTATTCTCGTTAGGTACACGTGTTTACTGTTTTCGTACATAAGAAAATATTAAATAATTATTGGAATAGTAAAGAAATTCAAACAAATTTGACGGATTATTTTAATGTGCGAAACAAATGTAAGCTGTAAGAATAAGGGAACTGTTTAAATATATTTAAAAAAAATGTATTTTATTTACACACATATTTTATATATATATATATATATATATCGTGATTTACTCTTTAATAATACATTTTATTCGTTCAAAACTCAGAATTTTTCAAAATGCTATAGATATGTTCTAGTTCAATAGATTACTCATGATTTACACTTGAATATCTTTAATTTTGATACTACACTCAAAAATTTACTAAACTCCGAGCTCTTCCAACCTGTTACCAATTTATTTTTTGATTTGTAGATTCTTCTTCAGGGTATATGAATTTTAAATATATTTTGATCACAAGTTGTCACTAGCATCTTTTGCAGTCCACAAAATCAATTCGTTCTATCAACTTCTAGTAATTAAAAGGGCACCCCCCCCCCCCCCTTATATATTATAGCCTAAGTAAAAGGACTACGGTATATGAAGCATTTTTAACGAGATGCCTTCTATATTTCTAAGAGGTAACGTTAGGACCGCATAGAAAAACACGATTGATAACATGAAAAACCATGAGCCAATCGCGACGAGATAATAATTTTCCGTCAGATTTTTCAGGGCGACGAGCCCCGCTCGTTTAATTGGCTTTAATGCGTTATAATGATTGTCTCGGCTTGGTATTAATTTGTTGGCCCTTGGCCCCTGGGGAAATTCAGCCTTGGACTCGTTCGATGAACATTGACAGTGAAATAAATCGCGTCTGCGTGGAAGGCGGGTGTTTAATGATGACGCAATTATTTCCTTGGGCTGTCTCTGCGGAAACGATCCGGGGTGAGGGAAATGTTTATTCATGAATTGCCAGATTTTAATTATTTCGTTTATCTATTCCAATTTATCTTCCCCTATATCGTGATAGAATGCATGTGAGACCTCTATAGAAGCAAGCTACTGATATATCACGGGCTGCGGTGAATTAGGTTTAAGGAATACAAATATATGTTACTATATGTACTGATATGCTGCATACCCTATTTTGAAGATTCTCGGTGTCGTTTTTTTTAATGCAATATTTATCTATTCAAGACGAGACAACAAGGGTTCAATAATTATCTATTCAAGACTAGACAATGAGAGTTCAATATTTATCTATTCAAGACGGAACAATAAGAGTTCAACATTTATCTATTTAAGACCAGAGAAGAGTTCAATATTTATCTATTCAAGACTCGACAAAAAGTGTTCAATATTTATCTATTCAAGACTAGTTACTTCATTTGTTACTGCGTGACGAAAGACGAAAAAATTTTAAACGAGAAATGCAAAACATAGAGCAAAAAAAATATCTTGTATTATTTGTGAACGGAATGGAGTGTCTCTTTAATTTTAGTTTTTTTTACCTCAATAAATTATGGAATTTAATTTAAATAAGGTAGAGAATATTTGAAACAAGACGAGATTTCGCATCCCTCATTATTCCAGGAAATGTTTTTCACGCGTTAATCGCTGAAAAATATTTTCTTATATCCTCTTATTGTTTGAATGGTGGAAAATATACATATTTACACATTATTTTCAGTGATTAACTTTCATAGTCAAAGTGTATTTTTACTAAGGAACATGATAGTATATGTACATGCCCACTTTAATTTAATAATTAAAATAGGCATCAGACATAAAAGATATATGTCATATAAGATTGATGTACATATATCTTATACATGTACATCATAGATTGATGTACATGTATAAGATTGATGCATATAAGACATATAAGATTGATGTAGAGATATTAAGATTGATGTGAGTAGAATTATCTTTTAAAATATGGGAATGTTTTTCAGACAGGGATAATTTTTTTCTACTTACATATTTTGTTTTCGATTATTGACTGATACGGCATTTATTTATATACAATTTTCTGCCAATTTAGCGTAAATTATTCCATTACATCGTTGTAATTATTTCGAGAATAAATATTCGAAAAATTCTTATAAACAACATTATGGTAAATGTGTGTAGATCATCACGTTTAAGGTGAAGCACGTATATTGTTTAAAATGAAACTGTGTTATTATTCAAACTATTTTTAGTGCAAGTTTTAGATTCAAACATTATAAGATTTAAATTATATACAAGTCAATATATTTGAATTGCGTACAGTAAGCAATGCTGACAGAACAAAATCCTATAAGAACAATTACGTAAGAAAATATGAACTTACACAGCTTTCGAAGCAGTAGCCACATCACACGTTATTGATCCGTAAGTTACGGTTACTTCAGAATCTGGCAGCAAAAACGTTAAATGGAACGTAGCACAAGGCGCGCGAGTGTTGATATTTTTAGGGAATAAAGGTCACATGCGAATAAAGGTTTGAATCTAGACGATAATAGGAGTGGGACTACGTGAATCTAAAATATATGAAAAGGTGAGTGAGGGTCACCGGTCTCGACGACTCTCTTGAGATCATCGATTTGGATTATGACTTTATTTACAGAGGCTGAAAATAAATCGGTCACTGCTTTGATATATAGAAGTTTTAGCTTAAGTAATATTTAAGATTATGTACGGAATAATAAAAGTGATATATAAAGTGAAGCGAAATAAAGACACGGTGAGATTTTGATAGATTATAATTGATTTAATTGTGGTTCAACTATTATGACGTTATAAATTATAAGCAGAGAAAGATAAAAGATTATTGCTTGACAATAATTAAACAAACAATCAACACATGAATCGGGAAGACGAGAATTACGGACCAGGATTTGTTGGACCGTTTCTTCTCTCTTTTGTATGTATCAAACTATGTAGTGCGCAGACAACTACTTATAACAGTTTACCCTTACCTTTTGTATAAAATAAAGGTAATACCTTTATTTTATACAAATGTAAGGGCTCACAAAGAAATATTAATATTTAAAATAGTAAAAATTTCCCCTGTTTTAGTTGGACAATTTATTTTTTTATATTTGTATTAACTTATAATTCGCTTTTAATAATAAGTTGAGTGTTTTTTCCTTTCTACTTACAAAACTAGTTACAAGAAGTACATTCAAAACAGTTTAATTAGAAGGATTTTTTTGGCTTTTAAGATTTGACAAATAAATGGTTTATTCGATAATAACATTTATTAGTAATAATTTATAGTTTGTAGCATCCAGTCAGACATAGGGTTTAATATATGTTTTTAGAAAGTGTCGGTAATAAGCAATATCGATTTAAGCATCCAGACAGACATAGTAATAATTTATAGTTTGTAGCATCCAGACAGACATAGTAATAATTTATAGTTTGTAGCATCCAGACAGACATAGGGTTTAATATATGTTTTTAGACAGTGTCGGTAATAAGCAATATCGATTTAAGCATCCAGACAGACATAGTAATAATTTATAGTTTGTAGCATCCAGACAGACATAGGGTTTAATATATGTTTTAGAAAGTGTTGGTAATAAGCAATATCGATTTAAGCATCCAGACAGACATAGTAATAATTTATAGTTTGTAGCATCCAGACAGACATAGTAATAATTTATAGTTTGTAGCATCCAGACAGACATAGGGTTTAATATATGTTTTTAGAAAGTGTCGGTAATAAGCAATATCGATTTAAGTAAAGGGAGTCGAAATATATTTTTAAATTTGTTCTAAGCGTTTTTATATCAGAGTATTCTCCTGTTCAGTTCTAAAAAACTGAACAAATAACAAAATAATCCAAAATAATGTTGTTAAACTAATCCTGAACATTTGTGTTGAAAAAAAAAGACTAAAACGAAATACAGTCATGATTATTTTTTTTGCCCGGGCAAAGCAGGTACGGATAGCTAGTTCGTTAGTAAAAATGTTTTTTGTGAGTTGCGCGAGTTTTATGCATGAATTTATGTCTTTAGTTAAGTCAAGCCTTTATATATGATAATAAATTTAAACTTAACTTATTTATACCCTTATTATATCAGCGTATTAGATAATTCCAGTCAAGGTTATCGATATGTATCAAATTTCGCGCTAAAAATGCTAATTTCGTTTGTTAATCATACCAGACTTTTTTACGATACATATTTGTTTTTTATGTGATACGAATACTTTTTTAGAATTTTGCAGCCAAATGGCAATTTCGTCCTATCCGCCTGTCCGTCTGTTTGTCTATATGTCACAGTCGTTTCACTCGGATACTATTTGATGAAATGTGGATAGTAGGTCTCTTCTAGTTCATAAAATTATTTTCATAATGTATATGTAACTTTGGAATAAAAAAATCCAGTGCACATAGATGAGGGGGCTATCATTATATAGGTCTTAAAAATGATACAGAGATTCCAAAATAACTTTTTTATTTAAGTTAATAGTTGGTGAGATATACGCTTCTAAAATCTCACAAAGTGTGTCCCTTCTCTCTCCCTCTTTTAACAATTAATGTATGTAAAATTTTGTAAAAAGAAGGTAGTAGAACTTAAAAAAAAACAAAAATTCGTTTGAATAAGTTATGTTATGTAGTTTTTGAGATATGGGTTCTTTCTGCACGACTCAGCGATAACTATGTTAAGATATGTATTTCTAAGACATGTACTACTAAAATACGTACTTCTAAGATACGTGCTTCTAAAGTTTGATAAGATAAAATATGCACTTTTAAAGTCGTTGTCGCCCAACCGCTCTACACTATAGACGAGAGTCAAAATATACCTTCGTGCTTCGTGCGTGAGTCCGACTCGCATTTCGCCGGTTTTTTACAGATACAACAGTATAATTGACACGTAAATAACTATTGTAATTTTTTATTACTTTATCATTCTGAGATAAAACAAATAATATATTTAGGGTAGTTTTATAACTTATGTATTCAATAGTTATACAGCGTCTGATAATAGCGATCATTAAAGTAAAACAGAGGTTTCACATTAATGAGGCATGAAAAAAAGTTTGGGAATTACTGCTTCATTCTAACATTTGATTATGCAAATTCAAAAATACGCGGATACACATAAATATGGTAATCCACACCTATTGGTGTGGATTACCATAATGTCCCTTGTCTTACAATATTATATTAAATTTTGTAGTTACGACAAATCTAATAGAAAAACTTTGGGCAGTTTCACTATCTGACTTTTTTAATTGGAAACATGATATTCTCAAATGTCTCTAAAAATATTACAAATGTGATTTTTAAACGGGATAAATTTCATCGCTTAGCGTTGGTGACAGTTCAACTACCTCAAGGTAACACTTGTTCATCTATTTTACAATTACGTCCATGCATTTACGTGCAATGCAATTAAATATGAATGAATATTTTTTATTTTTTTCGAATTATGTTCAAACAATTAACCACAAAATATATAAATTTAATGTAGAACTTTACATGGTAGTATGAAGTCATGTACCTTTTAAAACACTGCGTAGATTTATATGAAAATTTCTCATTTTAAATAGTAGTTTTTAATAGTAGTATTTCTCATTTTAATTTTGTTTTTACAAATACCTTAAAAATCAATAGAACTTTAAAAGAGACAGTACGAATTTTTTAAAATTTTGAAATATTTTTTCTCCGATTGCAAATTCGATATATTCAACAGGAATTGAATCCTGTTGAATATATCAAATTTGCAGTATGAATATGAACCACATTTTAATATTTTGCAGTTTGATTAAAATGTTTTTCTACGCACACGCGCGCGCACATACGCTTGTGCATACGCTCGCACACATAATAAGTCCTAACTGACTGATTCATCAGCATTCAGATGAAACTGCTTAAATTAGAAGTACACAATTTTAACAGTCATAACCACAAATATTTTTTAGAAATGGAAAGAGGTAAAAGGGGGCTGTAAAATGTTTAATAAGACGCTTATATAATGGGATTTATTAAATGTATATACATAAAATTTTGTTTATTGACCAAAATAATTTAATACGTGTTTTAGTCTTTTGCGACGTTCCATTTAGAAGAGATGCAACAGATATGCTAACTTTCTACTTATTTGTCGTAGCTTAAAAATTGTTAAGTTTAACATTTCAAAATTACTACTTAGACTACATAAATCAATAATAATTATTTACCTCGGAGTTTTTTGTCTCGTAAAAATTGTGTATAAAATTGTCATACTTAAATAATATTTAAGTGAACGGCCCATGTTATTAGAATAGCATGACAAAAGATATGGTTCCACCCTAATATTTTTTTGATATGTGTCACTTTACCTGATATATTTATGAATTGTTTTCACCCTGAACAACAAAATAAGAAAAATTACGCTATACTGATTATAAGATATAGTTATACTTACTATTGAATATATTTGGCGTTAATTTTGTAGAAATTCATTATTTACAATTTAATGAAACTACGTGATGCAGTATTATTTATACTTTCTTTAAGTTCTTTACCACGACTTAGGTTTCGTTATATTACAACATCTTTAGGTGGGCTATTAGTTAATGTGTTGTAATAAAACGAATGTGTTGTAATACAACGAACCCTAAGTCGTGGTAAAGAACTTAAAGAAAGTAGAAAGAAATAATATTACGTCACGTATTTTCATTTAAATGTGAATACTTACTATGTTAATTTTATTACTATCATACGATACTTACTATCATAAGAAATTATTCATTATTATTACAGATTTAATTTCAGCCTCTGTAAATTAAGTCATAATCCAAATGGGTGATCTCAAAAGAGTCGTCGAGACTCTCACCTTTTCATATATATTTTAAACGATTCCCATAGTCCCACTCCTATTATCGTCTAGATTCAAACCTTTATTCGCATGTGACCTTTATTCTCTAAAAATATCAACACTCGCGCGCCTTACGATACGTTCCATTTAACATTTTTGCTGCCAGATTGTGAAGTAACCATAACTTATCGATCAATAACGTGTGATGTGGCTACTGCTTCGTAAGCTGCGTAAGTTCATATTTTCTTACGTAATTGTTCTTATAGGATTTTGTTCTATCAGCATTGTTTACTGTACGCATTTCAGATATATTGCGTAACTTTATATATAATTATAATAATTAACTTTATATATAATTATATAATTTGAATCTTATAATATACCTAGTTTTTCTTTGAATTTAAAACTTGCAATAAAATTAGTTTTAATCATTTTAAATGGGTTTCATTTTAAACAGTATACATGCTGCACCTTAAACGTAATGATCTGTACATATTTACCTTAATGTGGTTTATGTTTATTTTATTATTATCATTAAATATTAAAACAATATTTTTCGAAATTACTCATTATTATTACAAATTTGGAAATTATGTCCCTGAGAATTGAATTGAAAACCACGTGTTTTTTTAAACTACAGTCGCAACATTTTACGCATCACCGCACCGCCCGCTTTCGCCATTGTTCAATTGATTGAATTTTTCCGATAATGCGCAAAACGAGCAAACGAGCAACCCAAATGGGCACACACTTGGCGGCATATGTCGTTCTGAGAGGCCACTGATACACTTATTTGAATTTGTATGTTTTACAAATTTTCAAGTATGTTGAAGAGGTGACCTTTTTGCGAAATTTTGGTATAGAATGTGTTCGTATGTTTTGTATACTCGCCATAGGACTATTTTCCACTAATTATGAGCAGATTTTTTCTGTGTATTTTCCATAAAGAAAATTACAGAGCCAAGTGAATTCATATATTTTTCATTTGTTTGTGTTAGAAAAGATACAATATATATATATATACATATATAAAAATTAATTTTTCAAATATATGTTTTAAGTTACTAAAAACGAATTTGCGGGTAGCAAAATACGAAAAAAGTGAAAAGAGACTATTTCTGTAATTTATTTCCTTTTAATTATGACGATTATGTGAAATTAAATATTCATTAGGTTTTAAGCAAACAATTTACCATTCAAAAAATATATCAGCTGTTTCTTAGTTCATTACTTCGCCTCATTTTAACCGTCGAAGGGCCTTCAATAAACATTTCTTTAATTATTAGGCTAACGTCCAACGTAACATTTTTTATCACATAACTCATATCATGTTTTGTCGAAAGGGATGTAAACACCTGCCAGTGCGAGAACTTAGTTAATGATGCTCTGAGTAAATAAAAGTAATATAATAAAAGATGTCATTTCTGTTTAGAGTTCATTTTTTATCGTAACTTTGAAAGATTCGGTATGTTTCTTGGATTATATCTATAAATTTTGGACTTTTCCTCTCTGCCTATACATCTGTTGAAATAAATGTTTCGACTCTTTTCAGTAGAGGGTCAGAAGAGGGTAGAAGCAACTTGTTGGATTAATTTTAGATCGTTAGGTAGCAGTTACCTATATTACATTATTTTTGCGTTCCACTTGTAATGTAAAACGATATCCATGGCATGAAATCTACGCGAGAGAAATCGCGAGTCTAATTTAAGTAATTACATTTTCTTACTCAACATGGCGTAAATAACTCTTCGAGCTTCCATGTAATATAATGATTTAAGTAAACGTGACAAATGGTTCATGACAAAGAGGGTACTAATTACAATATTACGTGATGTGAAAGTTAGCTCTAAAATATCTCGCTTGCTTTTGAATTTGGGAACTATAATTACACGTGGGGGTTACACATCTCACGTTAAAAAGCTGCTTCCAAAGTGATTCCATAAAGTATTCAGTGTTGTATTCTGATAAAGGGATAATTAAAGGGCAATGTGGTGATAAATTTTTAAATAAACTATGTTATTATAATAATATGATAAAAAATATCGTTCCATTTGATGCTTAACTTTATATCTCATTTTTGATTAATTAGAAAATTTTCTATATGATTTCCATATTGTTGGGGGTTTCTATGGATTGATTTCCTTGCCTCTTACCTTAGATAGATTTCATTAGTTCGTGTAATGAGAAAAACTGTTAAAAATAATTTATTTACTTATGTGCACTTAATACATAACATCTGTTGCGTTAGTTAATAAACTATTTAATTGGACTTAATTATACACATTATTTTCTAGCAGCCGATTTGACAAGCGTCAATAATAAAATTTTAGTAAAATTCCTGTTCAGTAATAGTTTTTCCTTTTTAAAATAACAACCTTATGCACCTGTCTCGCTATACGATAATTTAACGTACAAATATAGTCCTTTCAAAATTTATAACATACTTGCAGTGAATACAGTTAATATTTTTCAGCAGTGTGTTTTCGAGATCAACCAGACATTTAAATACAATTTCTAGTGAATTAAAACATTAGGCAAGTCATGATAGATAATTAAAAAGACAAATACAATATTTTTGTTATATTTAGAAGATTTTCCAGACGCTATCTGTGAATATGCCTATTTTGTCAGGGACACAATCATTTGTTGGGATGACTCATCGATGTTTACAGGACTAAAAATAAATATAAAAACAAAGCCGATCTTTTACCGAGACGCTTCTAGACGAATAATAAGCCTTAGAAAGCCTCTCCATTGGTGCGAACCTCATCTTCATATTAGTTAATGACGTAAGAGCTCCTACTGTCGCCAAGGACGCGTGGCCTCACAAAGGCTTATTATTCGCACCGTGGCCTCGTCCATAAACGCAATCCACTTAGATTCTCACACTGCAGGCCCGACACAATCTCAAGTTATGAGTCTGGCGTGCTGAATGCAAGATTTTGTTCAGTATTTCTTATGCGATGCGGAAGAATTTGATGACATGCAGGAATTTTAAAGGGAGAGACGTGAAACGCAGTGTAACGATGAAAGCTTGGACTTTACAAGGACTAAACAATTGAATTAAAGTTGTAATATAAGAATAATTGAAAATTATTATCTTTTCTTACGTTATTAATACACTGAAACATAAGAGAGACAATGTAATGAGTTTAAGAAGCCAAAATTAGGATTCACTTTTTATGTTTAACATATTTTATCCGTTTCTAAAATTAGGAACGGAATTTATATATTTACATTTATTGCATCTGTTGTTTAGGGTTCCGTATCTTAAAAGAAAAAATGGAAGCCTTATAAGATCACAGAGTTTTTTTCAGAAATCCCTGTAGCAATTAGAAATTTGACGTAATAGAAAAAATATATTAACGCGCACATGTGTCTCAAAATATTGATATGGATATATTAGGATGGAAATACTCGATGAGGGGTGGGAAGCAGGGCTTAAGTTCTCGAAAGTACCTAAATGTGTACGGCACCATCGTAATGCGAGTTCACCTTGTGTTTGATAAGTCTTAAGTTTTAAGTTTTTTTTTTCTCTTTACTTAGAATCGTATCAGTTTCATATATTTAGATAGTATATGTCTGTCTATAATTGTTTTTTGGTTGTACATTTTATTACATTTGTTGTACATATAATGATTAAATGATTAATTATATTATATATGAATTCAATTCTATAAGATACGGATACATTTTGAAAATAAATATAAGAAGAGAATAATTAAGTTTGGTATTTAATACTGTGCGCTCCTTTTGGATCTTAACGTTATGAAATTATAAACTAGACGCAAAGAGAAGAAAAAGTTATATACTATAGTTAATTCCAAGTAAATTTAAACCATATGAATACAATTATTATGTTGAGTTAAA
The DNA here is from genome assembly GCA_039881145.1 of Druceiella hillmani. Taxonomy (NCBI): domain Eukaryota; kingdom Metazoa; phylum Arthropoda; class Insecta; order Lepidoptera; family Hepialidae; genus Druceiella; species Druceiella hillmani. The sequence continues at coordinate 35,697,015 of JAYKKI010000014.1, read as the reverse complement.
TTTATATTTTTAAAGTATTAAAATTAAGTTAAATACAATTTGGCCTTAACTTAGAACACGTCAAAAATTCAAGGAAAATGGCTCGGTACTATTGCGTGCGAACGTGGACTGCCGCCTTAACTTTCCTTTATCAAGTTATTTTCCACCCACGGCCGGGAGCTGGAAATTCCTTTGCTATTTGAATTGCTACTTTTGTAGTCAATTATTGAATATTCAAGGATAAATAAAATGAAAATAAAAACTAGACCTGATTTCTGCTTTGGAAGACTGTGTCAAAGTTAAGCGTCGAAATGTATTATTAACTTTTTTATTTAACTTTCCTTTACGCCCACAGAAAGAAAAGAACTGCTTAAATACACATTTTTTCTTATTTTCACAAAATGTGTTTCATGGAGATAAGCTTATTTATTTTTTTATTATAAATGTTCGGGGATGGAGTCAAGAGTTTTTTGAACTTTATTAGGTAGAATAAAATTTTTTTCTTGGCAATGAACTTGTATTTTTCGTTAAAAATATAAAATAGCAATGTGCGGTGTGGGGAGAGGTGCACATGGCAAGCTACGCCCACCAATAGAACTGGCATATTTGAACGTGGGAGTACACTTAACTGACCGATGTCTGCGCTTATCGAGAATTTCGGGGGAACCGAATTTCCCTTAGTTGATGTTGTTTAAATGTCATGTAACATTTCCATTGTCATTACCCTATATTTTATTAATTGCAAAACACCATCTATAAAAATGCAAATACGAGTTTGAATACATTTTTACGTAAACGAAACTGCGGATAACAATTAGTTATTATATGTAAGCAAAATATAAAGAAACACATATATAAATATATATAAATATTTTGCCCAACGTTAGCTTGAAGTGAGCAAAAATGCATCCATGATTCTGTTCAAGTTTATTAAAAGTTAAATTGTATACTTACAATTTAAAAAAAGATTTGTTGATATTGTTTGCACATGAGAATTAAGCGAAATAAAAATTAAAACAGAAATCAATATTTCAAACAAATATTATATAATATCAAACTAAAATTAAAACAGAACTTCAGAATGCAAGAGTCAGAAAGAGCAAATTATTGTGTCGACATTTGCATTATCTGCGTCGATAAAGATTTCCGTCTACATTGATCAAACTAGATATTTCGAACAGATTCTGTGACGCGACGTATTCGTATGGATGAAGGTAAACCAATAAGCATTTTAACAGACTTAAGTCTTCTACTCACGAGCATGGTGAATATGAATATATTCAGTAAAATTTAACTCGGTATCATAAATTACATTTATATATGTGTTATTACCAGTTCTACTAAATTATATTTAGTAGGCCTAATAACAAGATACACCGTACCGACAATTTTATGCAGGAAGTATAAAAGTGAGGAACTGTATAAAAGGTGTATAACTATAACAAAAGAGCAAGTTATTACAGTATAGATGCAATATGCTTATAAACACAGGATGACGAAAGAGCGTGTATGTAAAGAATTATTGTAAAAAGAAAGTTTGAAATTCCAAAACGTAACTTGACGAAGTCGAAAATATATTAAAAAGAATACTTTTAAGGCTCAGATAACATAATATGGCACACACATAATAACGACATCAACTGCAGTTTTCCCGATAAACAATCTAAGTAATCACTATATAATATTAGCCTGTTCAATAAAACACGAAACCCACGCGTACTGTCATAATATTACGGCGACGCAAAAAGGCTTATAAATATAGCCTTGCTCTATATACCTACAGAGCAGTATATACTTTGGTGTCCCGTTCACAGTAGGCGTGAGGGCGTGTTCGAATGTGAATGGGAGTACGGCGGAGACAGCGTGGGCGGGCGCCCGGCCGTCGCGACTGGCGACAAGGCGCAAACACAGTCCTGGATGAAGTCAAATGCAGATATTGCACTGTGTGTTATTTAACTCGAAAAGTTGGCCATAATTTATTATATAAAACTAACTATTACTAATACGATATAAATCGCAAATCGGACTCTATCTGGGGCGATTCTCCGCCATTAAAATCGTCATTTTACCACGATACAATTCAAAGCTAACACTTGTCATTGATCTACAAATCTGATATACATTACATCTGCATATTCTGCAGACATCCCTGTCATCAGTATATATTTATGTTAAAGTATATTTCAAGAAAAGATGCTATGGGAGAATTGCTCGGATCATTTATCATGAAATTATGTATCGATGAATAAGGCGGATGGAATAAGGCGGCATTTTGCAAAATATTGTTATGCCATCGAAAAACGACATATCGAAGTAGAGCATTTTGCCTGATAATTTGTGAAGTGCGCCTAAAGTTTGTAGACTGTCTTTTAATTACGAGCTTCTTACAGATAATAATTTGCGTCACTCAAAAGTTAAATAAATATGTACGTTCAGCAGGCTTTTTACGGAACGGTTGTACTAATGACAATACTTCTTTAAACCCTCAAATCAGCTAAATATCAACAAGTATATATGACTTCATGATATGACTTATTTCATAAAAGAATTCTGTATTAATCGGAAACTTTTTGACTGAGTACATACAAATAAATTATTTTTAAAAATGAGTGTAACTTAAAGGTTAGTCACATATAAATACTTAACATGAAGTTGAAAACGACGATATTCGATTTAAAATGGTAGGCAGTTTTATATTTTTATTTGTAAAATAAGAAGTAATATTTTAAAAATTTCATTTCCCACTCATTAGCGGCAAAATATTTATTTGACAAGAGAGCGTAGTATCTAAAAAAAAAGAAATGACAATATTGTGGACACAATTCTGTATAATTTATTTTTTTGGAACAGTTATTTTAAAGTTTTGGTGTGCTTTTTACAAACGACACTAATATTTTATCTATTTACTTCTTCAACATTTATTCATTATCTCAAATAAATTAGAAAACAGTAATGCATTGTACAATCGCACTGTACAATGCTTAGATACGTGTCTTATAAGTATAGTACATAATAAAGTACCCACATACTTCGAAACACGTACAAAAACTATACACAACTTAGGAGTCAGACGTCATTGCATCCAGTTACATACATCTACAATTCAGTTAAAACACCCTTAACGGTTATGGTCACAGATAAATTCCCTTTATACTGGGGATATGTGGACCGAACGTGGCCTTTTTTATACGTCTTGGAAATAGACAAAATTTGGGTGGAATCCAGTAGTCTCAAGGACGGATTATAAATATATTTCTTCGCCAATACGATAAAATTATTAAGTTAGATATTTATTTTTTGTTATAAATGATCCGTCTGATATTAGTTGATCGATTAAAGAAATAATAAGGGGGAAAAATACTTATTAAGAGTCCACTCTTTGTTTTTGTTTATATGTTTATACATTTATGGGTATTTTGTTTGATTCACAAGGTAACGATAAAAAGGCAAATACTCGTAAATAATTAAAAATGAAACATGTAACAATACAATGAATCTGAGAGCGTAGTTAACACATATTCATGTTTCTTTTAAATATGTTCCTAATAAATATATTTTTTACTTTCAGATTTTCACAAAAAGAAGACAAATTATAATGAGATAAAGACAAGAGACATCTTTCAATCTAGACCAAACTCCTGGTTCGACGTGGGACACAAAATTTTAAATGCAGTAAAGCAGTTTTGGAATTAAGAACCAGCATGTACCAGGAAAAAGAAAACACGTTCAGCATAGTTTTTTCACTTAATATTTTACCCTTATATAGATTGAGATAATATAATGATAGTCAAGTTTTATAAGTTGTTACATTCTTTTTTATCTTACCAATTTCTTTTGTGCATCGTTTTAACTTTTCCTTTAATAAATATATTTTACAGTTTTTCAAAATTAAAGCTATGTTTCTGAGACTTGAAATGTTAAAGAATTCATAAATAGGAAAATCTATGAAAGATTCGAAAAAAGCAGAAACATGTATTAAGAAAATGCCCATTTATAACATAATTATCGCATTAAAGTGTCTAAAGGAAAGAAAATTATTGCATTATTTTATTTCATTTCCCAGATGTATCAAAATTTCCATTATTTTATTATAAACTAGTTTTCATCAATATTTTCGTTCGCGTATATATTTTTTTTGTGGCGGAGTTTTTCTTCCATAATAAAACTTTCTTCACAAAACTATCTTAGATATTATAATGCTTTCATTTGAATAGTATCAGTGAGTGAGATAAAAGTATCTGACATATTAGTTTGAACTTTCAGGCAAATTGCTGTGACGGTCTCGACAATTTCTATTCACCAGTTTTGAAAACCGCGCGCGCTGTCCTAATATTCGAATTTTATTAATTAATATTCAGATTCCTTAAGAAATATTTAACAAAAAATTACTTTAGATTTGAATCTGTACTTTCAGCATCATCTTGGTGAAAGCTTAATCGAAATCAAGTTAGTATTTTTACGTTATTTCCAGAAAGACAAACAAAATAATAGATACGCAGATAAAAAACTTCAGAAAATTTTCTAAAGGGACAAAGACAGCTCAAAGTTTTATTTGAATCCCCAGGAATTATTCTAGTCAACGTGCCATTCAAATCAATCCAGTTTTCCTGCATTATACTCGAATTTTTCCGGATATAGTATAGTCTTTCGTATAGTCCACTTTTATATTGGTAATATCAGCGTACTTAAATAGAAAGTATTTATAATTTTAGTCCATATTGAAACGGCGAAGTTTTGTTTTCACTAATAATTTTTACATTTGAAAATTACTCTTGACTAGGATAGAGGTAATTTACACCTTAGCTTGAATATTCGGAACGATTAGTCAATAAATCAGCCTGTCTCCCTCTACCTTGCATCGTTTAGCAAGCAGTTGTTCTCTACTTTTGTTACACACTTAGGGGTTTTTACCTCAAAAGGAAACTTATAGGATCGCTTTGCTGTCCGTCTATCTATCTGTCAAGACTCTTTATTCAGGAACGAGTGGAAGAATCAAGTTGAATTATTTATCGAATAATTAATTATCGAATACTTCGGTCTACAGTTCCTTGGAGCTGTAAAAATCATGCTTCCAAGTCAACGCAATCAAAAAATATGGCCATTTTGTACTGTATGTTTTGGCACTCGCAATTAAATCAAAACCTATAGGGAACTTTTCGTTGTAACATAATCACAAAACTTGGCAAGAAAATAACGTTCCACAGTACACGTAAAGGGAAAAACCCGAAAATCGTTAATTTGTTGTTTTATCACACAGCATTTTTTTTTAAATATTCTCCTGTAAAAGATATAGTACTATTTATAGTATACATTAGTCCATATTTATAGCTATACAGAATTAAAAATACTATCAAAGTGGATTTAGTAGTATTTTAGTTTTTAGGTGACACTCGAACAAACAGACAAACAAGAGAATGAGCAGAGAGACAATTCTAAAAATAATAAGTTTCGGCTTATATAGTTCACTTACAGTTTTATAATAATACATATATCGATCTCAATTTAGTTTCTATACAAAAATAAGGTTTGTATTGTTTTAAAAACTGTATCGTTCTAAACAAATCATATAGATGAGGCCTTTTATTATACTGTTGTTGTTTAATAAAGCTCACAATACGGTTTTCGATACACATTTTAATGTTAGAATTATGCACGAAAATATAGATATTTTAGTTTCTAATAAAGTATACAAAATACATGTCTTTAATTTAAATAAGATTGAATGATCGAATTTAAGATAAGGTGGGTATTATTTGTAAACAATCGAACGCTTACCATCACATTTCTTTCAGTTTTAAGCTAATGAAAATTTACGTTACTAACGAAAAAGGAGACAGAAACAATGGAAATAAATAATTACGTACTTTCCTTTTTATATAATAAAGTGTTTCGAACTTTTTCAAAGCGAAAACCTCATATTGTTTATTTACAAAATTAGAACACCTTCCCAATTTATCATACGTTTGTTGCAAAAAATGTGATCATGTTTTAATTTAGAGCGCAACTTAAACGGACGAAAATCCCCTTAAATGGTTGAAATCCCGCAATATGGATATTCTTAAACTTCTTTACAACATTTTGTACAATTACTACTTATCCAATTTATCTTAGAAGCAGACTCACTTACATGTTTGCACACAGTATAGGGCTACGCTTGGAAAATCAGCTCAATCTCCTTTTTATCAAACATACAACCACCATTTATGAACAATCCTTTGCCGTCCAAGCTATAAGACTTTGTAATCGACTGGATCCGGATACCTGGAACTCGCCCTCTGACGTGTAATCGACTGGACCGTCTGAAAAGTCCTTCTTCTCATAATCCCTTAGTCCTACTCTTCTTTTTTCGTTTCGTACCCATTTCAATATTCTCAACAATGTCAAGATATATATATATATATATATATATATATATATATATATATATATATATATACCTTTATATTGTATTTTTGTATTTGGTTTGGCTTTACTTATCTGTTATGATATTTCTTGTCGTTTGTTGTTAATATCCAAATTAGTTTTGATTTTTTTATCAATATCTTTAAATTCTACAGTCTTCCACACTGCAAAATATTCATATTTAATCAATGTGGTTGTGACTAGTAGAGATTGCTCATGTAGAAATACGTATACCAAATGTACGTATAATGTGAACGTTAAAGTTTGAAATAAGTAAAGTAAATAAATAAATTTATAGAAGAAGCTTAATCTATCATATTTAGATAGCAACGGAATAAATTTTTATAGCCATGTTTTTTATTCCTGCACGCACCCTAATTAACAAAGTATTACTTGCCTATTACGTTGTCTGTCTCGATGTAATACTTGTTATTGTTATAACTGCAAACATTAGTGTAACAAGTTATTATGTATTCGTTTGGGATAACATGCAATTCACTTGTTTTGCTTCATTCAACCACAGCGTTTACGTCACGCTGAAGGCCCCGACAATCGGCGATGCGCGACGCTGGAGTGTAGAGTTTAAGGTCATCGGCAAATACAAGGCAGTGCATTTCCTTAACAACGTAGTTTGCTCATTTATAATGCCGATGGACATTGCTTATTTATGAGCCCATTTAACCTCGTATTTAGTTAGTGGGAAGAAAACTTAAGAATGTCAATCACAAAACAGTCTCATCAAACGATTACAAATCGGGCCAAAGAGTAAATTTTAAACTTTTGGTATAAATACAAAATTCCGCAGTAGATATTAACAAAGCCAGATATTACTAAGATCGACTGAGAGGAAACATTAAAAGATATGAAGCTATAAGAAATCTAATAGTATAAACATACAGCAGATGTGGCAAATATACTAAACAATTATTTTAAAATAATTTAAAACAAGTCAGACTAGAGCGTTTGTTCAATTGAAACCTGTATGTAGTTTATAAGTTTTTTATAAAAGGGGATAAAAATAGATGTTACCCTATGAAACGAAATCGACAGTTATGTTGACAAACTTAAGTAAAAGCAGCAAATTATTAGGAAAGAACGCACTGGAAATCTACGTGGTATCTATTAAAAATTCCACATTTTAAGATGCGGTGTCTTGCAGATATAATGAAAAAGCTGAAAAGATGTGGCAGGGTTTGAAATGTAATGACAATATCTGATACGTGTGTTATATTTCAGATGTTGAGAAGACACGTAATTTTTCATCGACAGCTTCAAAATAAAATACGGATTCACTAAAATTGTTAGTTCCCTCCGTTATGAGTTCACTGCGAAGTTGATAAATACTGTTATTAAAAAAACTTGAGAAAAGAAGAGAATATATTGAAATGCTATAAATAAACTCAGTATATAACAGGCTAACCATAACTTTATCAAACACTATTTCGACCTCGATCTAAGTTTAACTTTGGTAAATTGAACTAAATATCAAGATACGGCCAAAAGAACAAAAACCAAATCGAAAATGACAACACCATTCCATGTGCGCCATCTATTGCAATTAAACGAAACTAATTCGTCTGTCACATCACTGACTATATGCGACCGTATATGTAATGTTGTCGTGGCGTTATCTTGTTATATTATTTAAAAAAAAATTAAATAAGAAATGGTTTAAAATTTTTAGGCAAGTATATTGATGTAACAATGCTTAAAGCTTAGAATCTATGTAAATAACGAAAAAAAATATTTTTATATAACAAAAGGCAATTATAAAAGGTGGATACAATGGCATTATAATATATAAATATGTCAATATTAAAGTGGATAAATTATCTCAACTTCATTCTGTGCCAATCAATTTTAATTTAATCCCCTGTATCGGAAAGTCGCGTACTTATAGCTGTCGGCGTTAGTAAGAGGGTTATACAAAAACCGATTTACAAAAACCGACTTCATTAGCGATGAAAAGGTTAAGATTAAAAAAAAATATTTATCTTAAAGAAATTATAATGTTATAATACTCTCCGTTTACATACACGTACGTGTTCTTTGGCACGTTTTCGACAATTATTTACCTTATTCTCGTATTTTATATTATTTTGCTTTAAAATATTTGTTCATTACTTTAATGCAAAATTGGAAATGTACAATATATATGTATAGAAAGACTACATTTAAATTATATCTGACCACATAAGAAAACGCGAATTTTCAATACCTCTGTCACAATAGGATTCAATGCCTATATCGAATATTATTAAATTATCTTAAATTACGTTATGTTTCCTGTTTTATTTACTTTTATAAAAAAAAACCTTTTTAAGTGTTCTTCCCTGCTTTAAAACTTAATGACACATTTGACACAATCAATTTAAATTGGCTTTAGAGACACATGGTCTATGTGGAGTTGTTTGCAAATATTTCAAACTAGCTGGGCCTACGACTTTGTTCGCGTGAAATTCGGAATGAGGAAAGTTATTATTTATTTAAATTTTTTCTCTCTCTCATATGTTGCTTTTGGATATAGACTATTATATCAAATTTCATCAAAATCTGTTCAATAAATTTTGCGTGATTGACGCACAAATTAAGAGACAGACTGACAAAAATTGGAAAAAAACATTTCTAGCTTCTATTATCATTCTATACGCTGAATCAATCACTCTTTTTAAAATATTTTCCATGTGCAGAGTTCACTCTGTTATAATTGTATTATATGTGCAGATAATTATTATTTGGAAGGTTAACTATTTAGACAATTTGTCGATTCTGTTTTCTAATGAAAAGTAGTGGTTTCCAAAATTAGTTATATTAACGCTCTTCGGGCGCTCGCGCTCACACACACGCATGTAAATTTTCCACTGATAAAATACCGTTCTCTTTTAGTCTGCGAAATCCTTTTTGCCCTACTTAATAAACTGGAAAATGATTTTAATAACCTACAACATAGTAAATATTTTTCTCAATAATTAAAAACACAACATATGTGTAAGCTCGTGTGTCTTTCGTGTATAGGCTTTGTTAAAAAGAGTATGCGTTGGGTATATTTAACCACTAAATTACTCAAACCTATGAACATTTTATAATTACATTTCCAATTTTAAGTTTATTGGTTAAAAAGTTTTTGAATTATTGATGTGACAAACAGATGGACAAATACTAATTCTTTTGGGTTCTAAGGTTTCCAGTTTCCTCATTAGTCGATTTTCAAAAATCGAAGCAAAGAAAAATTAATATTAAAAAAAATTATGTATGAAAACATGTCCTTATAAAGTCACAATGTTGAATTTCGTGTCGTTACTGAACATACAACTCTTTTTTCATTAAATAATAAAAAAAACGACGAACGATTATAAACCGAAGGTAACATACATCAATATTTTTTAAAATTTGTCGAACTGTAATTTTAACATATTTTTACCACACAATTCGGCATTTTTTGATTGTTATCAGGATAAACGTACTCACGAGAATCGAAATGTCAACTGAAATGACACGTTGCTAATTTCGCCGTATAGCGCCGTTTCCAGTGGGACATTTTTTGGTTCCTATGGGCCTGTCCTTACGAAGTAATATAATTTGGTATTAATTAAAAAAGTTAACATTTCGGCGAATACACATAACAGAACGTCAGTTTTTCCAATTCGATTGTGTTTATTATTATTTTAAATAAAACGGCTTTATATAATCCAATTCGTACCCTATAAACTATACAGGTGAAATATTATTTAATGTATTGCGTGTATTTGCACCAAGAACGGTATTTATTGATGATAATTTTTAAATTAAATAAAATTGAAGTAATATTCTCATTCATTGTTTGAATATTTTAAGGGAAATTGTGATATTTTTCCGAAATTTCATTGCGAAATTTTAAATTAATCATTATTTGTTCGTAATATTCTATTCGGGTTTTTGTACGTAGCTCATGCTCTTTTTTCAACATCTCATGCTCTTTCATAGCTGTAAAAAAAGAGAAAAATTCAACAAGAACGGAAACGAGTCAAGAATAATACAAAATTTTACCGATACTCTAAAGATGCCGTCTGATGTGATAGTTGTTATTTGTATTCACAATTATAGACACTACCTCAACTTTGCGTTTATATATTAAAAGCGACGTTACCATGTTGGATTTTTTCAATGACTTTGGAATAGTTATTCTATCGTTTTACTAAGTTTACTAGTAGTAATTAATACCTTCGTTATACTGAACTTATTAAAGTATTCTCAGAATAAAAGTAGCATAACTTAAGTTTAAACATTTTTTCTTAGTTACAGCGTAAGACATATCGAGACATTGACAATAGGACATTTATTTTTGTTTGTTTTATCATTATTGCTTTTGGTTCTTTAATATATTCAATAACATATTTTTTATACTATTTCACGTGGTATTATTCAGTAATTACTTTCCTAATTATTAATTTTTATAAATAGAATTTTTATAAAGTATTCTAAAGGCAATTTTGCCATCGTTTATTGTAGACAATTGGATATACTGAGATAAATTATTACTCTTGAAATAGATTAATTTGATATTCATTATAATTATAAAATAACCGCTTTTAAAAACAATTATATAAATCGCTTGTATTAAATACGATTCAATTAAGTGCATTGAAATGGTTTTAATAGTTCTGAATATTAAAGTTATTTTTAAGAAAGTATTATTTAAATATTTTTTTAAATTTTATATAGGTATTTGAAACATTTTATTCAAGTAATTTCGAGTCTGTATTTAGTTCAGAGTGAATTATAAAATGTTTTATACGTATGTAAGCTGGGATAAATTGATTTGTTTCCTAAGTATCAAAAGAATTAAATGATTTCAATTAATCATCAGTACTCTTCAATTAATCATCAGTAATTCATTAATTTATTTTGCTAACTAGCTGCCATCCGCAACTTCGTTCGCATAGAAACACATTATTGGTACGTTTTGCCCTTTCCTGGTCTTCAAGATTTTAATCTTCTAAAACCTATACATACATAATATCCCTGGTTTTCTTCTTGGCCAGAGGATTATTAAACTGTCAGGCGAACTGACTCTAGAGAACGCCACATATAATTGGCTATGTGAGAAACTGTCACTCGTCAGATCCACATCAGTCCATTATAAACTCTGTCCCTGTGTCTTATTTATGGTTATAAGATAACAAACTTATAGGAAATTGTAGATGCTTGAATTCGAAATAGTGGTCTAAAGGGATCAGAGGAATTTGGGGGGATGGGGGTTGAAGACGGTTTCTACTTGATTAATGCTTCTGATAACATAGGCTTCGATTATATGTTTGTACTGAGCTTTTATTTGAAGGCTGGTGATATTGCACAATTTTGGAATATTGAGATTACCCAATAGCATCATTAGAGCGCCAACCATGAGGTATAGCACATGGAGTGGAATTTCTTGTGAGTCAAGAATGTGCAAGAACTCTGCAGGATAACTGAACATGAAGGCATATTATGAGAAAACACGGAGATGATTGCTTACCACAATATATGATGCGACATACACATAGTAAACTAGAAGTTGAAGGCAACAGGAAAAAAGAAAATACTATAACTGCTTCATCTCTAAATAATCCAACGTGCCACTATTTACATCGATTCCAGGTTAGCTGGAAGTCTACCTGGTTTAGTTTACGAGTAAGGCACTAGACGTGTAATAAAAGAGTAGAATATGGGAATACGCGATGGCCAAAACTAGGACACTGCGCACATAAAGTAAAGTACACGCTCCAGTTGATGGTGACATAAAACACGAAACAGGTAAGCCAAACATCTCGACAAAAATATTAGAGTTGAAAAAATAGAAAAGAAACATGCAAACTTTAGAACTATAAGTAGTACCTTCAAGCACTTATTTAGATTTTCATTAATGAATACGCATAAATACCACAGTCCAGAAATGCTAGAGTCTTGTCCATAAATTTGATTACTCGATAATATTAACAAAGAAAATTTAATGCTGGTGACACTAAGAATATAATTTTAATAATCGCTGATAATCGCGAATTGACTTCAAAAAATCGATTCCCTTACAAAAAAAATGTCAATAAAACTTTATGTCATATAAATGGTAAACAAATGTTCAAAGTCAAACGTGATCGTATTGACCGTTCTTCAGAACAATTTGTTGACTAGGCTGTGAAAAAATATGTTTTTAAGTAATGTTATTATAAATGTAATTTGTTATCGTCACTCATTTTCATTCCATACTAGCTTTGACACACGGCTTCGATCGCATAAAAAAAGGGAAACTGGTGTTGCAATTTAAAAGTAATCGTAATAAAAATGTCTCCGTGACTCAGTCTATATAAATACTTGATTATTTACAGAGATCTGTTGAGTACTTCGGACGTAGAAGCGAAACAGACAAACTCTCATTCATAATAGTTAGAACTAGTTAGAATAGTTAGGATCCCCGAGACTACAGAGAAAATATTTCCGTACTTTAGCACGATCAAAAACTTGGGCACAACACTCACTTGTTCTATTTATTTTAGGCGAGTAGTAAAGTTAATAACAAGAGCGATTTCTATTCTATTCAGTTATTTAATGTTGGCAGTCTTTAGGACTTTTTAATTATATATGATGCGTGACAGGATATTGCTGCTGATAATACTGATTAGCGCAACAAACAGCGTTAACATTCCGTTATGAAGCTTACACTTGATTTGTTACATTACGTCCAGTGAATCATTAGAATTTAATCATCGAATGGAAGCAGTGTTACAGTCAAGAATATTTTCATGACTTTAAATAAGAGACAATTACTATTCAGTAACTGTCAATAACGACGTTACGAAGTATATTTCAGTAAATCCTAATAACTATGTACGAATTAGGAATCTGTTTTATTGGTTCCATTTCAACTAAGCTTTTACGTTTGAATGAACTCTACAGATCTCTTGTTAAACTCTGGTTTAGTACCTCTTGAACTTATGCAATTTCCCAAGGACATAAATTATTACCGTTTAGTGAAGGATATTTCAGATAATAACGAGCAATTTTGTCTTGCGAACCTTTTTACGGTCCACTGCTTTGATAAAGTAAATTTCTAATATACATATATATTTATACATTTCAATAGAAATTTGACTATTAGTTAAAATCACTAAGAATTAAATACTAACTATGCAGCGAAGTTTATAATGTAATAAATGTGCAAATATAATATTATATGAGAACTCTAAGTTTCAAATTGTTTAAAAAAACGACTGAAAATTTTCTCTTTCAATTAAGTTTCATAATTAAATATGTCTACTTTATTATATCTTCTCATTATTCTCAATTAGTAATTGACAATTTGTTTGAAAATATCGACATAAACGGCATATAATGAAAAGTATTTAATGTCTTAATAAATTTATGGTTAATCTTTTGATATTCATTTAGTAGTTTTTTTATTTATCCCAGTATACCTCATACAGCTAAATGTAATATACAGCTAAATGTAAGTATCCTCATACAGCTAAATGTAATATACAAATATACAGATTTTTTCTTTGAAATTCACATTTCGTGACGAAATCTGAACTTTTTATATACATATTAGACTTGACGTAATTAATGCATATTAATATATTGTTTTTATACTATCGACATATTCGCTAGCTCGTTGTCCTTATATAAGCAGTCAATTATACAGAGATTATATGAACATCAGTTCATTGTAACCTTGTGATGTTACATTGTTTCATAAATAAAATCTTGAGGGTTTATTTAATTTTTGGTTGTATTTTTATTATTATTATTATTTTTTTTTGTCTTCTATAATTGATGACAATTATCATAATTATTGACCCAATGATCATTACAACCTTTTTTTATTTATTAAATAAGTCTTTGTTGTTTTCTATATTATACATTCTGTAACTTTTGGGTTACATATACACAAAATTAAATATTGATGTATACAGTATGCTGCTTTGATGTGGGAATGTTGGAATACAAGAAACCTCAGTCATTTTATTTCATTATGTTTGTTCGCCATAAAAGAAACATTATCCTAATTCAAAGCGATACAACCATCTACTTTCATCATCTCTGCTGAGTAAGCAATGCTATATTGGTATCTGTAAAAATATTGTGTTTTTCGAATACTGCAGATATTTGTGATTGTATACAAATAAGGGCAGCTATTTTACGCAACCAGCAATTTTATTTCATTTCAGAAATTAACGTATTAGATTGATTCTTAAGGTTAGTCAATAATGAACTTAATTTTGTCCTGTTTTTATTGGAAATTCCTTTTCCAAATTTATTTAAGAAAAAAAGTAAACAGAAATCCGACAGTAACTTTACAGAAATAAATATTATCAAAGATATTGGCTTGTTCAGTTTGGATTCAACAAATCATCGCTGGTACATATCATAAAATATTACCAAAGGCAGTTTGTTTACATTATGACACCAATTTACAGATGGCATTTTAACTACAATCGTATATTCATATGTAGTTAAACGTCACTCTTACCATTCTCGTGTGCACAAACACGGATGTAAAAATAATGATAAGCTAAAAAATAATGATAAGTTAAACGTCACTCTTATTTTTAAAAATAATGATAAGTGAAACGTCACTCTTAAAAATAATGATAAGTTAAACGTCACTCTTACCATTCTCGTGTGCACAAACACGGATGTAAAAATAATGATAAGCTTGCGACTTGTTTATTCGTGACAAGTGTGTTTTCACGTAGTGTGTTGCAACTTGTATGTTCGTGATACGAGGTAGTCGCGCAAATTACCATGTACCCATTTCCTCTTTGTTCGTCAAAATATTTTTCTCATCATTATAAGTTAATAATTGAGAACAAATGCATTTGGCCACAATGAAAATTTCACAGTTTACCAAACAAAAACATGAAATTTAAAGTAACTAAAGAGAATCCATAAAATTTTAATTCAAAAAATTATATATTATAAATTAAACATTTAAAGGTCATAAATTTACCTTTTTAATAACATGTAAATATTTATTTTTTCCTGGTTTAATTGTCTCCTGGACTCTGGTCTCCTATTTTTTTAAATACGTCATTTTCTTATATATATTCTTTAACATAAAATAAATCACTAAAATTAGCTTTTTGCTCTACTGAACTCGTACCTCATTATTTATGCGTTAAAAGCAAATTTTTGAAATTACACAAAAAAAAAAATTCGTAAAAGCAAATTTTCGATAGTTATTACGTAGTAAATTGTAAAAATACTTCAAGAAATAGCAAATTTAAATTTTATATCAATATCGAATTGAATATTAGAAAAAATATAAATGAATAGCTGCCGTAAAGTACATTCTCTCTGGTATTGTTTATGATTTCAAAAATATAATATAAGTAATACATTGATTATTTCCTCATTTTGTTGAGTTGAAAACAAAAGGATAGTATATGTTCTGGGTACGGACAATTAAAATCTTGTTATTATTCGTTAATAAAAGCATTTATTTAGATATTTTTTTTTACTTTCCAATAGATGAAAAGACAAATAATATAACTAATTTCGTCGAAAACACAAATTATACTTCCTTTTCTTCGACAATAATACCGAAAGAAAAATTGATACGTAGTTACGAACATAATATAAAAACAAAGATGCCTGTAATATAAGACACAGTTGATATCTTTCGTTATTTTCATTTTATTCATGGAAATATTTACCAGAGCCGTTAAATTGAAGCGTACAAATAAAATTGTCACGCTTTAAATTTGCGAACGCTAGGCGGCGCTGATGTCAGGCACCCAGCTAATACTGTAGCAAAAGTGTCAGTCGAAATCTTACACTTTTTTCTGGCCAGCTCTCATTCGCCAAGCGTCATGTAATTAGAAAGTGAGACATGTAATTAGAAAGTGAAAAATAATATTGCTATTTACAAATAGTTTAATAAAAATATTATATGTCCTTAGTGCTTATACATAACATACATAAATACTAAGGGTACGTTGTATTTTTATTTACTTTTCATAAGTATTAGTATTATTTTTCACCATGTAGCAGTTGGGAAATATTTTGAATTTATTAAAAACTGTGACTTCGTGTCCTTGTTGTAGTATTTCAGTAAAATTTTTTGACTGTAAATTTCAGTGGGAAAGGGAAGGAGGTTATAATATTATTTGCGTATTTTTTTAACAATATTCTTAGGACGTTTTCAGAACAATTTTACGCAGAATTCTGCAAAGAAATTTTGGAACTTTCTCTTACTCTGCACAAAATATATAATGGAAAATAAATTAGGTTATGATTTTCGAAAATTCCTATACAAATAGATTTTTCAGTGCTAATATTTTTTGAGTGTTGTTTTGAAATATGTATGTGTTGATATGCTTTATCTCTATGTTAAATTTTATGTTTACCCGTCAAATGTTTTACGGTATCCGAGAAAAATGTATATGCCGGACGGAACACGTAAGTAACACAAACATTTATACGATTTCTGGATTTGCGATTAATATTTTGAAAGGAAAAATGTACTGGTCATCAAGAGCACTATCTTAGGAAGTTACTTGAGTATGGAAATTATCTTTTGGTATTTGATTTAGGATGGAGACCGAGTTCTTAATGGCATGGCTCTAGTCAAAACAAATGACCTGTAAAATTTTCCGAAGCTCAGTAAAAGGTAAACTAAATTACTTGAAATGAAATAGCTTTTAATATGAAGTACAATTCATGTCTACAGTTATATACTTATGAAAATTTTCATGAAATTACAAAACGCGTTAATTCTATTCGCTACTCACAACTAGTGCTATGCCCACGGTTCATATTACAAGCCTATATCTTCTATATGTACTAGCTGTGCCTACGACTTCGTCCGCATGAAATTCGGAATAAGAAAGTTATTAAAATTTATTTCTCTCACGTGTTGCTCTTGGGTATAAACTATTACCATACCGAACTTTATTAAAACCCGTCCAGTAAATTTTGCGTGATTGATGAACAAATTAACATACAGACAGATGGATAAAAATTCTATAAACAGGTTTTCCGGCATCTAGTATCATTCTTTACGCTTAATCAATCACTCGTTTTAAAATATTTTCCATGTACAGAATTTTATTATACGTACATAAGTAACGTGAGATAAAAAGTATAAGTACCATGACATATTATTTTCTATGAAATTAATGTTACACATTACATTGGAAAATGATTACTTGTAAAAATGCTTTCACCAATGCTGCTTATTATAATATTACACCAACATTTCCGTGAGACAATGTGGCATATCAATTTATAATTTTCAACGACGTAAAATTTTACTAAAATTTTACTTCGATTTGGTTTGTCCCTTTTTATCATCATTTATCTAATATTTTTCTTAAACACATTTGGTATTTGCTGCAAGAACTAAATATTCTCATATCATTTTACTTTATAATGTCAAATTCTTTTCCGAATATAAAACATTAGTACAGCTAACTTATTTACGTTAATTATTCCCAAGGAATATTTAATAATAATGAAAAGTATATTGTGAAGTTTCATGAAACACACATGAAAAATTCTGATAAGTGTGTAGGCAACAACTTATCATCATCAATAGCATGTCTCAATCCACTGATGAAAATAGACCTCTCCGAATTCGTGTATCATTGGAGGTGATATCCATAATCACATCTGTGGCGCTGCTACCAGCCATTGGTCTATGGTATTTTAGCGACGCGATTATAAACATTCCTCTAACCCCGATCAACAAGCAGCCGAGAATCGAAACCGGAATGTCGCGATGCACCGCGCCATCATGGCCGTTAGTCTATGATGAACCAAACCCACTACGTGTAATAATTTATATCCCTATTCGGTCATATTTTCATATTTACTTTAAAGCCTAAACCATTCATTTGTTTAGCTATTTTCCTTTTTAAGAAATAGAATTTAAATGTGCATACCATAAGTTTATGGTCTTATTCACACTTAAAATATTGAAGCATTAAACGCCAATTTCGAAATAAAATGTGATAAGCATTAAACAAATTTTAAACTACCAAGAATTTTGCTAACGGTAATTTAAGAAAGAATGGCGTAACGGGTTACAATACTTATTACAGACCAATTTTTTATTTCAATTTAATTTTAATTAAAAAAAGTTCTGTTATTATACATATATGTAATCCTAAATAAAGATTTCCATCCACGGTTACGGCCGATAAGAATCGGTGCAACACACTTGTTAGTTATATTCTTTTCCATAACTTGAAGACATCCCCTCTTTTTGGGCATATTAAGCCTTTTTATCTAATTCGAAGCTCCTAAGTTTTTGGCGTCTAAAAATATATATATTTTTGAAAAAAACATGGTAATAACGATGACGACGTAAAAATAAGTTCGTTGATAGGTAGCTAATATTTCTGATAACATGAGGATAAGCAACTTCCATTTATGGCCAGCATGCGAGTAATACAAATACCTATCTTTGTTTTTGTAATTAATCTTACCTAAAAGTTGGTATATAGTTCAGTCCCGAAACAAACATTTTTCTAAAAATATATCATGTACATTAACCTCTATGGATAATTAATAAAAACAAATACCGTTCAGAAATAACTTGAGATCTAACATTAATTTTATGGAACTGGAGCGACGTCTAGAAAAGGATAATCGCCCGAGCGTTAAGAAAATGTTTGAATATGCAGACACCTCATTCGTTATAGCGAAATGAACAGTTCTTGTGGTAAAACTGTCACATTTTTTTAAGTCGACGGTTACTGCTGAAGTTACGACTGGTTAGTATTGTCACAACGTTTACCTACAAATGAACTAACGTAAGAATTTTCCTCTTACGTATTTGTGATGAGTGTAACTTACATTTTTGAAGACAAATGAAACTGACATGCCAATGTCGTCTCGGGCGGTTTTCTTCATGACAGGTTCTTTTATAGCCGCAGATATTTTTGATGAAGGTAATTGAAAAGTAAAGTACCTTCGATTGTTTTTTTCTATAGAAAAAAGCTAAGGTAGACATATGCGTCGTAAGGTAGACGATTTATTCTTCTTTTCTTCGAAATAAAGAATATTTTCACTTTATTAGAAAATGTTAAATTACGGTATTTCATCATTAAGCTGTGTTTTCTATTTACTGACATTTTTCACGTTATAATTAAAATAACAACATTAGAACAGTAAAAAGTGCTATTATTTTATTTGATCTTTGTGTATCGCTGTGTTTTTGTGTTAATTTTATCCCAATCTATCGCTAACTAAACCTATCTAAATATCACGATCAACAGCGTGATATTTATAACTCGGGGATTGAAAATTAGGGGATGAAATATTTGAAAATTAGGGGATTAGGATGTAATAATGATTAAATTTTAAAGTTTATATTCAATAATCAAAACTATCCCGCAACATAACAAAATAAACAACTTTGTTTCATGATAACAAAAAGTGGTGTCAGTAAAAGTTTGTGCTAAATTGAAATAAGGAATTCAAGAATACGGACCATAAAGATATTAACTAGTAAACAATGTAAAACAATACAAAATAAACATAAATTCAAATGTACAGATGCTATTCTTTTTCATTTAAGCGGGTGACATAACGTGGTGTCGGTAATTGATTAAAACAAAAAAAAACAATTTTTTTTTGCATAAGGAGGAATTTTTTTAACCATACAGTTATTTATACATGTAATTTCTTCCATAATATTTCAATACTATGTCCTAATAAAAATATTGTATTTAAATTTTCTCAATACAAAGTATTTAAATTTTCTCATGCTTGTGACATGGAATTAAATTAGCTTTAACAAGGAAAAACGTAGCACTACAAAGAAAAACACATTTAACTCTCACAAGCATATCGAGCTAGGTAAAAATAACAAATACCGGAGGGCAAAACGCTTAAACTTTGAGGCAACGAAGGGCCCTAATGTGAGTTGTTAAATAAAGGTAACTTAACACATGTTAACATTTTAATTTAACTCGACTAAAACTACTCATTGTTGGGAAGTCGTTTTAGTATTCGGCAGGCTCACGTATCCCTTTATAGTGGCGGTGAATCTCTTAACGTATTCTGATAATAAACAAGTGCTCAGTGCTTGTTAGACTATGCTTTTGACGTTGATGGATATTCTTCATATATGAAACATAAGAGCTGTGGTTAGTTTATATTTTAGAATATCCCCAAAGTATTTGAAGTTTATCGCCATGTAGTACCTAATGAAGTATGCATTACTCATGTTTAATCCGAAATATATAACGTTGTACATAATACTGATTTTAAGCACGTAACATCTTAGAGGTTAAGTGAGGATTCAATTAGGCTCATGTTACTCGAGGAAAGTGAGTTTATCTCAACTGAGGAAAGAATTTATCTAATTTACCTTTGTGAAATTTGCGTGTAATTTTATGGTAAAGATAGATGGTGTGTTCCCGTTATCCGTTGGTGAATATTTAGTAATCTCGAAACTTGTTTAGGATTTGATTTATTTGTAAATAATTCAGCTTAGGCCTTCTTCATATCAAACAGGAGTATGTTTATTAAAGTATGTCGTTTGCAAATGAGGCTCGCTTTTCTTGGAAGGATTATGTAAGCATCTTGACGACTAATTTATATATACACATATATATATATATATATATATATATATATATATATATATACACATATATATGTGTTTTTACCATAATTTAGACATGTGTATAAAAAAAATTATTTCAAAAAACTTTTTTCAATTATTAGTTTGTTACATCTTCACAATTAAATTGTATGTATGTGTTTTTACCATTACTTAGACATGTGTGTCAGAAAAATTCCTAAAACTAACGTAAATCATTAATTTGTTATGTTAACAGTTATTTTGAAAAGTTATTAAGATTCTTAAATATGAAATGAAAAGATGAACTTAATTTGGTGTTACTTACTTTCCGTTTTATTGAGAATACTTTTAAAAAATCATCAAAATATTTTGTCATTCGTCAGAAACACGAAGATTTAAGGGATGGATGTCCGACCATACTTTGAGTCTAGAAAGTTTGTCAATTTTTGACATAATTTTTATAAGTAAATACTGGTCACAGTTATATTTTAACGTCAGTCGAGCTAATTTAAACGTTTTTCCTTCGTGAAATGTTTTTATTTTTGTTGGAAAATGTCTACGTGTGTCGTCAAAAAGTACAAAAACTATGACAATATTACTTATCATAAGTTAGTTAAGTTTTATTCAATTTTTGTAACATTATTTGTATGTAATATACTGTTGTTTCAAATTAAGGTAATATTAAGTGACATACCCTGTATTGATTAATTTGAATTAAAAAATATGATATTGCTTAATATTCTGCAATGAACATTTCGATGACATAAATTGTTTGTTTTTTAATATTCAAATAACAATTTCATCGATATATACAATTATAAAACAATTGCAAACATTAATGTTGTAGTTTATATATATATATGCATATATATATATATATATATATATATACACACATATGTATACATATTTTTTTATTCATTCCATAACAGAAAAATGTATGTCTTTTATAAAAATCTGTTCAGAGAAAATTAAAAATATTTATCTTATCAATACTATTAGAAATAGAGCCATTAAATGTTTTTAAAAATTAAATCTGAATAAATTTATATTTGGCTCGTTAACAGACGGCGAAGTTTAATAGACGTATAGGTGAATGGGGAGATAGTATATATATATATGTATATATATATATATATATATATATATATATATATATATATATATACAGTATATAGTATATACAGACGAAATGATACCTATCCGTACGTTTTTGCAAAAATGTGTATGTAAGCTATTTATTTAAGAAAGTCGATTAAACTATTCTGCTAGAAAGTTACATTACTAAATAAAATAAACGTATGCAGACAAAAAAATTTTGATAGAACGAAACTATGAAAAATCATTACAATTTTAGCAAATCGCTAATAAGCTTCTCATACCTACGTAAGCATTTTGACTTTGTAAAGAGCACGACAGTTTTTATTCACGAGATCCTTTATATTAGAAATAGTTGCATTATTGCAATGTTTGATTTATTTTTATTATTTGCCGCGTCAATATATGTATGAAATTAAAACAAAGAAAAACACACTACAATTTAAATAGCCAATTATTGTATTGGCATCTCTCTTATTCAAGTTGACATTGCATTGTTTAAATTTTGATATTATGAATTTCTTTCACAGACTTACAATATTAAGAATCAGATGCCATATAAATAATTAGAAAATATCTAGCGAAAACCAAAATGACTTACATTCCTACATTTCATTCTATTCGTCGTTATTTGTCGAGCAAGATCGCATTTGTTTTATGTTTTCCTAATTCGAAATTGTCACCGAGTTCGAATTGTAATTTTCTGTGTTGCCAGAACGACATATTGACAAGTTGAATTGTCAACTTCGTCGAATTTGATGTTTTATTCGTAATTTTAATATTTACGCAAATGACTTATTGTTGAATTATCCTTAAAAATGAATAAGTGTAATTTTTATAAATGTGATTGTTTGTCACACAGAAAATTGTCAGGTTTTACATTACAAAGGAATATAATATATGACGTCGATTGTTTCATTTTATAATTTTCTCATCATTCATTGTGAAATATATGCTGTAATTCTTAAAGCATTTCATGTTTAAAACTTTATCTAATTGTTAATACATTCCATGTTTGTTAATTCATTTCATGTTTAAAACTTATTAATACATTGTTCTAATTGTTAATATATTAATACATTGTACTAATTGTTAATACATTCTAATTGTTAATACATTTCATGTTTAAAACTTTATCTAATTGTTAAAACTTTATCTAATTGTTAGTACAGTCGATACTACATTTTGGACTTGCTTTCTTCTCATAATAAACAAATGTTTGGAGGTCGTTAATTGCTTAAATATACTCAAAAGGTGTGAAGGGAATTTTATCCATAAAAATAAAATTATTATTTTATACTTTTGCCTACAATTTAACATGATGAGAATACTTGGCTTTTAGTTGTGCTGAAAATAAATTTATATTAGTTAGGGAATGACTAATACAAATAAATAAGTTTATATTGGTAGTGGATTACCATCTAGTCTTAGCAAAAATTTCATAAATGCCCTTCTACAAGAGTGCCATACCAATTTGTATTAATTTTGCGTTTGCTTAACATTCTAAGAAAAATGCAGGGTGGATTTGGATTTTAAGGTTGATAAAGTTGTTTCGATTATATTACGTTTCAGGCTTCCTATCTTCATAGTTATTATTTAATATCAGCTAAATGGTTTCTATTTTAAGACCACTTTCAAGTTACCTTATGGTATCCAATTTAAAGTTTTTTGTTCGGAGATTTATTCAACTAAGTATTTATGCATAAGTAGATATATATTCGGGATTAAAGATTTCATAAATTTTACAATAATTATGTGTTATTAATACATAATTTATTTCATGTGGCATGTTATTTAAGATCTAAGCGTCTATTTTGTTTTGATAAGAAAATTTTGAAGCGATTTTAAATAAATTAAATTTTAAATATCACTTCCTTTTTTGACGGACTTTCAGTTCTACTATCTAAAACGGGTAAATAAAATAGAAGTGTCCATTTTAAGTTTTTAAATATTTGAATTATAATCATATATGCATTTATTTACTAGATACCAAAGCACAAAATGTTCCTTTTAAAATTTAAAAATAAATATTAGTAATTGACATAGTGAATGGAATACAGTAGCTGTCAATGCACCCGTTGGTATAGCGTGATAGAGATGACTAATTTTTAATCGGTTTAGGGCTTTAGATCGGACCTGACTAGGTTGGGCGGGCGGACTCGGTGCCGCCCGTTGGGCCAAGCGAGGGTCTGGGTTTTTGCCGCCTCTTCGCTGGCTGACGACATGAAGGTGCGTATTTTTCCCAGACTGGGTTAAATCGTCAGATCAGAAGGTCAAATACCCGTTGGAAATGCTTGACAAGGGCATTTTTTTAAAAAAATGTTTTTATTTTTTTTATTTTGTTTTATTTTTATTTTTTTTTTCAAATAAAGGTTTAACCATGTTTACGTTTATATGTTTGTAAAATGATATTTATTCTTTTATGTGTTGCCACTACATTAAGTCACGCCCCTAAATATTAGACTCTGCCTTTTGTTTACGGTTTTCAAGCAGTTATATGGCATCTGCCGCTGATATTTTAAATCTTTGATTTCGTTACACAACTTTGTATTTTCTCTCACCCCTTCGTACGTTTTAACGGCAAGTCAGGTTTCCATATACAACGTATTTGATACCCTCTCCATAGATTCTTATCTCCACGGTCAGAAGTTTGAAGATAAAACAGTTTATATGAATTACAGTACTCCAACATGGAAAAACAAAAACGTTTTGCGATAAAAAATCACTTGTACCCATTTTATCTACGCTTTGTTAATTTTTAAATAATTATTGGGCAAATTTATAAAGATATTATCACACAAACTAAACATAGATTGAATTTTTGGGATAAGAGACATAGCGATTGAAATCATAAAGGGTTCTAAAAAATAGAAACACTAAAAATGTGTCAAGTACGAGTAAAACTCGCACTACTGGGTTCTGTACCCATTTAGGCACTTATAAACGTTTAAGGGTATATTTCTATTAAACTATTTACACATAATAATTTTTTAATATATTATTTACTATTTTTTATTTATTTTTATTATATTCACATGGAATTTTGAATTATTGCTTTACTTTTCCTACCATTTTTGTGTAGGCTTCTAAAAATTCCATTATTTTCATACTTTTATGTTGAGTAGTGTAAAATCATATACAAATAGTTTTGGCACCCTTATTATTGGCCTTTTCAAACGACACCTCACATAATAACGTAAAATTTTTAATAGTGATACATGTATGGAATTAGAAAAGAGTAGGTTCCGAGTAGGTACTTAATTTGCCTCCCCTAAAATTTCTATATAAAAATGTTGAGTGTCAGCTATTGAGTTATATGCTGGTGACCATATTTTATTACTATGCCAAGTCTCAAGCGGTTTCTAAGGAAAGTGGTTGTAACAGACACACACGCGATTGATCTTATACAAGTACGAAACCACAAAAATCCAAATGTGGCGTAAAGTGACATGGAAGAAATTGACTTATTTTTTTAAGATTGTAAAATACGTTGGTGCATATAGAGTTTTAGAAACTTTGGGGTTTCAGAAAATTTTAAATGACCGATATTGACCGAAAATGAAACTGTTTTTTGTCGTGGTTCTTGTTTTAAAAATCTTTATGATTTGGAGAAAGTAAAATAAAACGCTATGGCATAAACGGAATTTGCGATTTTTTTAATAAAACGCATTTCAAATTTGTGAAAAATTCCTCCTGGAAGAAAAATTGTCACGAAAAATACACACGAAAATATTTTCGTAATACATGCTCCTGAATTACCCAGTCCGCCCTTAGCGGCTAAATTTCTGGTTAAAAATAATTAACCAAATGAAAACAATGTGACCCGTAATATTCATGTGTAAGGGTTGAATAGCGATACTTTTTTTAATGTTAGAACGCCACGTGTTTTACGACCGGCTAACGATACCCAAAGCTGAATTCATTAACTTTATTTGAAATGATTGGAAGCTTTACATTGTTTCTCATTTTTAGACTAGGAGGCAATACTTTACATTCTAAATATATATATATATATATATACATATACATATATACACACACACACACACACACACACATATATATATATATATATATATATATATATATATATATATATATATATATATATATGTACATATATATCATAAAATGCTAGTTATGAGTAAATGTTATGTTATTGAAATGTGAGTGTCATATTTCATATCAAAACACCAGTTGTACTTAAAATACAGTTATTGATGTAGTTTTATAGATAGTTTATTTCTAAACAATGCCTACTGACCTGTGTCCATTGTAACTTACGAAAATATATTTCGTTATGATCTAATGTTTACATTTTATTTCGATATTGGAATGAAAAATATGATTCTCCAGCACGTACCACTTCCCTAGCGGGTTGGTTTGCTATAGTCAGAGTGACATAAACGTCTGTCGATATATAGCCTCTACCATAGCACCATTTGTCAATAAGGGTATATAGGTAAGGTGAAAGTCAAACAGCTATGACGCAAAAGAGTAGTACACAGCCTCTTAAAGGCTTTACTCCCAAATCCGCTCGGTGGCGACAAGTGCCTGGCGCGACAAATTGACGTCAGTGTTCGGGAGGAGTCACGCCGCGCGAGCATCGAGCGCAGCACTCGTCTGCTGCGGCTGTCGACGGCGAATACCATTAACATTTCATTACTAGTTTGAAACTTCATACAGTCGGTCTATTATGTAACGTTTGTAGGTAGAATACACGGCTGTGGTGTGAGATTTAATGTCGACGCATTATTGTGTTATGTAGAATTGAGCGCCCAATATAATTTAACGACTTTACATCCGTTATTAAATTCGAAGGTGTTTAGCTTGGAAAGGTGAATTAATATTCAAATAGAAATTATACGAAGCACGTTTTGTAGAACAACATAAATAGTTTATGACAATTTGCATGTTTATTATGGAGTGGAGAAGGGGAGGGGGTGGTAATAATAGGAGCCGGAGAATGTTTTAGATTTAGGGGCGAAACGAAAATTTTCGAGTTTTAATGTGTTAGTACGAAAATCTTAATTTTTATATTATATTGAATGTGGTTATTTTACAGTTACTTATACCAAAAAGTTTATTATAGATTTAATATTTTGTATTACTTTTTTGAAAAAGAGTAAGGATTGATTCATTGAATTATAAGGCAATTATCTTTGGGCGTTGATAAAGTCGATTACGAATAATTGGCTTTTGCCCGTAGGGTACAATCATATTTCTGACGAGTAACGTAGTTAACGTTATAGCCATTTCCGGCCTAATTTTGGAGCGTACTCACGCATACGTCAAAAATGCAATAAAAATATCAGGTCAAATGTGTCACCGTCGATTTATTCAAGGTTGTATCGCGCCGTTACCGGCTGAATAATCAACCCTAATACGTATTATATTTGAACGGATTATACAGTTGGATACAAATTGTTAGTTTTCTTAATGCCTGGGATAACTGGGATAATCTACCCTAATACGTATATTTGAACGGATTATACAGTTGGATAAAATTGTTAGTTTTCTTAATGCCTGGGATAACTGGGATAATCTACCCTAGTACGTATATTTGAACGGATTATACAGTTGGCGTTATTTAAACGGTGTCTACAACCTTGTTTCCGTAATCTTATTACACATGATAGCAGCGTTGTTTATAGGAGGCAACATTTCTTACGCTAGAAACCTGAATCACATAAATGGTTTAAAGCTTATTAGTCCATGGATTCAAAATAAAACCTTTAGTAAAGTATCACATTTTTGGCACTACGATATGACCTTCACAAATAGCAACGTGCAATGACTTAACATTAGAGTCAGGTAGATTTTCAGAAACAGTGCTAATTCGACTAAAGACTTTTTATGTAGGTCAGGAAAAAACGGCCAAGTCCATGTTGGATCACGCGCAATCTATAGTTTTGTAGCTAGTGTATGCGTACCTAGATGTTTTTTTTTATTATTTAACCCAGTTGATTTATGTAATTTATATGTAAGTTTCTATGAACTTTTCACAAACTCGATTACATGTCATAAATTGGCCGACTACATTTATTAAATGACTATTTAAAAAACTTAATATTTCGTAAACGGATCTTGTATCGAAAAATAGTTTCATGATATACCCCCGATATTTTTGTAAAACCTATTAAATTATATCGCACACAATGGTGTAAGCGAATAAAAATAATATTAAAAATCGGTCAAGTGTGAGTCGGACTCGCGCACGGAGATATGAAACGTAAGTATATAACACAACTTATAAGTTTGTAACAAGTTTGTAAACACTGTGAAAAACAATGGAAACTACACAACATATTTTATTCAAACAAATTTTCGTTGAAAGTTTATTTGAAGATTTACTATTTAATTTTTTTCAGAATTTTACACGCGTTAATTGAAAAGTTAAAGGGAGGAGACAAACTTTTAAACTTAAGAAGAACAAAGGTTTTGTTGGCACAAGTTTTAAGAATTTAGAATCGCAAATCTCACCATCTATTAAACATTTTTTTATATATTTATTTTGGAATCTCTGCATCATTTTTAAGACCAATCTAACGATACACCATACACCCATGTGCACTGGATTTTATACGTCCCTGAGTTATATGTATAGTGTACTATTCTTAATATTACTTTCTTCATAATTCCATTGTATAGCGGTTCCTAGAAGATACCTGCTATCCAAATTTAATGTATATAGTGCCAATAGTCTCCGAGTAAAATAGCTGTGACTTATGGACGGACAGACGGAGAGGATGATATTATAAGGGTTCAATTTTTTTCCATTTGACTATTTGACTACGGAACCCTAAAAAGACATCCATACTTTACTTTTAACTAGGCACACTAAAATTTTTTGTAAAACATTTTATTTCATAATTTGTAAATATTTCTCAAACTTCATTTCAAATTTCAGCTTTATAGCACGAATATTTTGCGAGTAAAATGGCTATGAAATATAGACGGATAGAAAAAAAGGACCAGAAAATATAAGGGTTCCTAGTTAGGCTACGAAACCCTAAAATTCAACCACACTTTACATTGATGGAGAGGCATACTAACATTTTTTTAAAATATTTTATTTCATAATTTGTAACCATTTTCTAAACTTCATTTCAAATTTCAGCTTTATAGCACTAATATTCTGCGAGTA
The DNA here is from genome assembly GCA_039881145.1 of Druceiella hillmani. NCBI lineage: Eukaryota > Metazoa > Arthropoda > Insecta > Lepidoptera > Hepialidae > Druceiella > Druceiella hillmani. Next base: position 35,667,841 of record JAYKKI010000014.1, on the reverse strand, counting down.
AAACGGCTATGAAATATAGGCGGATATAAGAACGGACATGGAGAAACTATAAGGTTCTAGTTAGGCTACGGAACCCTAAAAATTACCCACACTTTACACTGTTGGAGAGACATGCTAGATTTTTTTTAAAAGATTTTATTTCACAACCTGTAAATATTTTCCACATTTCATTCCAAATTTCAACTTTATAGCACTAATATTCTGCGAGTAAAATGGCTATGAAATATAGACGGATAGAAAAAAACGGACATGGAGAAACTATAAAGGTTCCTAGTTTGACTACGGAACCCTAAAAAGGCCTTATAAGTTAAATAGAAGCAATTGCTTTCTAAACATGTTATCTATTATTGTTTATTTGTAGTGCGTAATCGAAATAAGATTGAAAGTAAATATACTCATATTGCTCAGGTCATTCTTGGTTTCCTTTATTAGCACGTAGTTTCCGAATATATTTTATAAGTTGTGACAAAAAAACCATAATACACTTTTTATTCTCGAGTCTACTCAATACACAAATTAAGTTTTACATTCAACATATACAGACGGGCTTAAGCCTAAATGACGCAAATACACAGGCAGATGAACGTTAAAAAATATCGAGTATGTCTCAGATATCCTAAAAATCAAAAGAAAACAAAGCTTAATCAATTCAATATAAGGAAAAAACATTTAAATATTGCCAGTACTTGTAAATTATAGCTTGTAAAGAAGAAGTTATTACAGTAAGAGGTTTCGTTTCTATTGCGGAAAAATATAAATTACTTTTATTTTTCCCAGATGTTGTTTCATGTTCAAGGAATAAAATCCCAAAGGAGCTTAGCAGAGACTTCAAAAATAAAACGATTTTTTTCCATTTGGCGTATCATTTCTAGTTTGTTTCTCTACGAAAGTTATTGGCGCTTTGAGACTTATCTTTCCGAAATTATGGTAAATATTCTAATAAATTGTAAGAACAGTAGCAAGGTTTTTTAGCATAGTTTAAAATCAGTAATATAAGAATATTCTATCTCCAAGATTTTAATATGTTATAAGAATTAAATTCTTTCTCGAAAATAATTATTTTAAAATCTTTCTCAAATGGTAAGAAAGAGATTAACGCGAGTTTTGGTTGACTATGTTTCTAAAGACCATCAGATTAATACTTGCAGGGTTACTGATTCGCTGGTAGTATGTATCTTATTGTCATTTGTTTATAATTCATAAAAGCTCAAACTATATTTCTAGTGTCCAGTACTGTGTTGCTTCCACTAGGACTTAACCTGTTACGAAATACATCTTGTATTTCGTAACAGGTAATCGAGCCCTCGATAGTAAAACAAAGAAATGATTATAGCACTGAAATATGGTAAAAGTAAGCAAGCAACTACGAACGTGGTGAAAACCTATTTATTCGATTCCATTATAGATGAGGCCAATGATTTGTGCGGGATTTCAGCCAGTTAAGATTTATGACTCTAGTTTCACGCACTGACAGGCGCGTCGATCTAGCGGGATTTGTATAGCGTGTATATATATATATATATATATATATATATACACACACATATATATATATATATATATATATATATATATATATATATATATATAAGCAATGATTCCGCTTATGTGTTTATTTTAATTGTATTTTCATATCTAGTAAGTATTCTTACTGGTATTGTTATGTTAGTTAATTGAAACTAGTGAATTATTTAAGTATTTGTTATAAGTACCATTTCCGGAGTTTAGGTGGATATATATTAATTTAAAATTTACTTTTAAGATATTTTCGGTTTGGCTAATTTTTTTATTTTATTTTAGTGTCGACTAATTTTATTAATAATTTTATTACAGATTTAGTTAAAAATTTCTAAATTTTGATAAATTCTAGTGACTAAAATTATTATATATTATAGCAGTTAGATAAACATAGGCAAACATTTACTTTTCAGTTTTGGAATCAAACATTCCGGTCGTATGACAGAAAGATCCAAAAATTAATGTAAATTTTGTTACCAAAAATTATTTTTTTTTCTTTTCAAACTGTTAACATAACGTCATTGTGGTAGTTTGAAAAAAAAATTCAGTTTTTTTGTAGCGTTTTTTAAATAAAATACCCGTAATGTCGATTGTACAATTTTTGATAGCGATTTTTACCAAAAGTGAAGGGTAAATCATTTTTTAATTTTAAAATAAGTTAGTTATTTTTAGTTTGAATAATATATTGAAATAAATATGTTATAGGGTATAGAAAAAGTGAATAGAAATTTTTCATAAAATGTTATAGTAGTTTGTATTCAAATTGCATTTTCGTCGTTCGTGCTGGTGAAATTTAGGTTAATTCAATGTAATTAAAGTTGATACTGCTTCATTTCAATAACGTATCTTTATTTTCGACGAACTGAGTCAATTTCCGTAAACACATATTATAGCGGCGCCTCTTTGTCGTAAAACCTTTATAAAAGGGATTACAGATTTTTAAATTATAATGCTTCAATAGCCTAATTAAATACAATGAGGTTTTGGTTAATTTAAAAACCCATTGAAAAAATCTATATCACTCGAGCAAAATTCAAAACGGCTCAACCGACTGCGCACCCGTATGAACGAATCGAGCGACGTAAATGCTTCGACGAAAAGCGCTGTAGAAAGTTGGCACGCGCTCGTGGCTGGTGAAATATCGTAATCCTTTCGCAATCCGAAGAATGTAAAACGACGCTCAACAAAAGCCCAAGGGTACATATACGAGCGTAGAAATAATTGAATTTTGTCTTAATCGCGCGATTTGGTTGTACTCTATCGCACAAGTCGGCAGGATTTGTGCGATAGAGTACAACCAGGTTGTACTCTATCGCACAAGTTCTTCGACTATATGCTTTGGTAACCGTATCGAGTAAAATAACTTATTTAACAGAAAACGGTTGTGACGTAAATTTTAACGAAGCGATTAAGGTTTATGACATAGTAGTAAAGAGCAAAAATTTTAATTGGTGCAAGTCTTAATATGATCGCAATGCTAACCCCGACATATACGTAATCTCAGAAGATTCTTTCTAGTTTTTGGGACTATTGGATTTTTCCTTTTTCAATAATTATTTTATATCAAATAGATTTCAACATAACAGATACTCAGTAATACTCTGGCGTTGTTAATATGCAATTTCATTTCCGTCACAGGCAAGTGCTTTTACTGATGACAAAAGCTTCGATTCACAAAGGATAATTGTATTGCGCGCAAGGTAACTCGATGAAGGGAATGTGAGGGGTGTACTCGTGAAAGAATCGACGGAGGCGACGTGATCTTTAAAAGAATCACCAGCTGCGTCGTTAAATACACTTTTAAACCTTTGACCTGAGTTGAACGTTCCAACCGTTTAAGTTATTTGTAAATATATATAAATATTTTTATACGCATTCTAAATTCTCTTACAACACTAAGTAAGGTTGTTAAAGGTTGAGGGTAAAGTAACACAAAAAATCATAGAAAAAGTAATAAAACCTATGCAAATAACGTACTAATTAACGTTAAAAATTCATAAACTTGGTAACTTGATATTATTAATCGAGCTAAGAAAATGTCAACGAACTTTTTTGTCTTGTAATAAGTAGCAATCACGGCAAGCACAAGCAAGTCCGATTTTACCTATGAACAAGCTATGAAATTTAATGTAAACCTTATAACTGTTGAATAACAATGTCTAGACAGCGCATCTATATACTTTTTGATATATTACTAAGGTAATAGGTCAGAGTATAGTTAGGTTTTTACATACATACATATAACTAATGATAGAAGCATACCTGTATCTTCATAATAACGGTGGTTAACTCATTCTAAATTTTAATATTTTTCGTAAAATATTGTGAAATATAAGTTAATTAAAAACCAGTCTTGAAAAAAATTCAAAAATTGATTGAAAAATAAGTTAGTTATAGACTTCTAAATTTGAAGATACGGATAGTGTTGGGTATATCCCTGTCTCATTTCCTCTCGTAGAATATAATGTGCAATATTAAAAGTGACCTCACAAAACAGTATTGCCGTCCTTCCCTAAAGGGTAAATTTAAACTTTTATAATTCGGTTAATTATTAAAAAAAATATTGAAAAATTTTGTCACTCTTCGTTAGCGTGTACCTTGAAATTATGATTAATGAAATAAAAAAAAATTAGTCAAATACCCAATTTAATGCTCTACTCCTTAAATTCACTATGGTTACATAGAAACAGTATAGTTTTGTGCTATTTTCACAAAACTATACTTGCAATTTTATGAATATAATATGAAGTTAATATTCACCTAGATAGAATGAAATACATATTGTTACGATGAATCAATTATCTTAGATATTTGGATTAAAAAATGGTTAAAAGCCTTCAGTAATAGTCTGTGGTTCGTCACCTTGGTCGATATCTGCAATAAAAGTTATCAAATTTATTTTTCAACGTTATTGTTAGTTAAGTTATTAACAGATTACCACTTAATTAACGGTGACATTTCTTCCTTTTATAGGCAACTGTCATATATGCGTAGTTTTGTAATTCCTAACTAGATTGCAGCATTTTATTTTCATTAATGTCTATTTAACTACAGTATCATCACTCTCTATCTAACTCTAGGGAACTCTGCTGGGTTTACACTAGGGGAAGGCAGTTTGAAAATGTAAAAATATGTAACATAGCAGAATTTAACACGTGCGAGTGGGCAACATTTTTTACAGTTAATAATATAAATCCGCAAGTTGGTTTGTTTGCGGTTTGTAACAATAAAGGCTGAATTCAAGCAAAAAATCCTTACCAAATTTGAAAAAATTCAAGAATCATGTTTTTTTGGAATTTTATTAGTACAGTAATTTTTTACCATGGCTGATTATTATTAAATATGGTAACAATTATAGCAATGTGACGCGACGACGGAACCATCGATCTAACATTGAATTAATTGTTAGATATAAATCAAAGCAAGGATTTACAGCGGCGGGCTTTTAGAGGGTTAAAAGTATGTTCCGCTTCATTGGACGTCCGTAAATTGAGCGTCGGCTTTCAACGTAGATTATGGAACATTTGGATTGATTATGAACCTCAAAGCTTCTATTCTTATCTTGATAGTACGTATTAGGAAAAATCGTTTTATATTGGCACAGTTCAGAGGTTGGCTAAATTGATTTCCCTTTTCCACTTTAGTATCAATGAAAATCATTTCACTAAGCGGAAGACCGGGTAAATTGAACGGTATTCAAAATTGTAGGAACTTCCTCCTACTTATTAAACATCATCTTTCTGATTATTGTCCTGGAACTAGGCTTTTAGCCCTTTGTGGTACATTATACTTAAAGCTTAAAAATATTATTACCCGGTAGTTTTTTTTTGAAAGCAACGATAAAAATCATATAAGTATATTTTTGTTAACGACAATACTTGCTTTTTTTAAACCCACCGTAACGTAAAGATTACGAATGCAAAAAAGAAAAAAAAAATAACACTGGTCGTTTAAAAACCAGATTGTTAGTAATCAAGGTTATTATAACCTGTTTGATAATTTAACTAAAAATAGACATAATGACAAATGTTTAGTCTTTACAACCATAGAAGCGCCAAGTGAAAAAAACTTAAAACCTATCCGAGTACAAAATATGATAGAAGCGAAACGTTATGATGACTGATTTGTCCATGAGTCGGTAACTACGCAATAGTTTAAATTTGACAGTAACAAACCAATGAAAGGACGTAACTTTACTTTTATGTTTATTTTCACATTATATAATAAATAGTTCAGGTGTATATTTAATCTAATAATAACTATAAAGAAACGAAAACTATGAAGATCTTTTAATAAATTTTTATGAAAAAATTAGGCAGACATTCTGTAAGTGTTAATGAGATTTATTAGTAACAGCAAGTCTATAATATAAGTAATTGTTTTAAAAATCACGCAACATTAACTTTTAAAAAAGTGGGGGTTATGTTATTAATATGTAGATATTTTTGCACGTTTAGGTTTATCTTATTTGATAAGTCAAATGGTGTTGATGTCATTAGTGAAGTGAAACTCCTTTTTTTTAAATAATTGTAAATCGGCATTATATAGTTGAAATATAATCGATTAAGGCAAAATTGAAGTGTTGCGCACGTTCCTGATCGAGCGTATGTACATATTTGTTGTAATGTTTGTACGTTTGTCCTATCTCTTGAATAGATCGATAAATTAATATAGTCGACGATTTTCCTATACGATGGTAAATTTACCGGAGATCATTATGTAATATTATTATTTGGCCTTTAGAAGAAAATATTTGCTGACAATAGTAGTTTTTTAAAAATAACTTGATTAAAGAAAAATTAAAATTTTGTAGCTTTTACAAATTAATGTGATTTTTATTTTAATTTCCATTACTTCGATTAACTTGAGCCGAATTATTTAAGACGAAGCGTTAAACACTTATTCGTAGTCAGCGGGAGATTTAGTTTATAATATAACGTTAAATTTATACTCAGATGTTTTAAGACTTTAAGAAATCCAAAACTGCTTAATAGCAATAGTAAATACCTACAATTGTTCGTGCCTTTTGGTAATTCTGGTAAAATTAGTGACAGTTAAATTAGATTGAGTATTTAAAAAATAAGGGAATGGGAATATATGTGGACATGCTTTCGAATATTTTTATGCGTTATTGGTAAAACTACTGAATAAATAATACAAAGGAACAAAATTACTTGTCTGATAACGCAGTCTCACATATCTTTTTTTGGTATTACATTCCTATTTATTTTTACAAAATTTACATTAAACGCTTTTGTTCGCAACAATTTAGAGCCACTTGTATTTTCAGGAGTACTTTGAAAACAAAATACTGTCTCATGTTTAAATGATATCAAAACATCTTTTTAGATCACTTACGTGAACACGTGAACGTCATTCTGTTTTTACCTATTTCAGCATTACACAACACTATGTAATTTTTCTTTAAATTGTATTGAAAAATAATATGCCCTTTTCTCTACTAGGTACGTTATATTTTTAAGAGTATTAGAATTGCAAGCCCGCCTTCATTAGAGTCTGATTAGAATGCAATAAGTTTCTAAATTTTAGATTGAATTATAAATTCTGAGATAGAACTTTTTGAAAAGACCTTTGGACATATTATAGAAGAAGAGTTATTGATATCATCCAAGATCTAGTCGATTCCAATCTTTTGTAACGTGAATAGAGGAATTTCCACAGGAGTTAGACGTATTTCTTACAGGCACTCTTATGAGCGGATTTTCGTTCAAAATTGTGTAAAACGAAAGTTACAACAAACGTAGTGTTATGCACACATAGAGAACGTAGCACCTAACAAGTTCGTAGGCAAAGAATATTAACTATTACTGCGTAAAGACGCGACACTCACCTCCCCCCGCCTGTTTAACGTCACCCGCAGATAACGAGTACGATCAAGAGTAAGTGTTCCCAGGTTGCCGCTTGTTGCGTGCGCGTGTTATTTGTTAAATTTTGCGATATTTGGTCGAGTTTAACTTGTGTAATTCAGTCTTAATTGCTAATTATTTATAATAATTCAATATAACGGTCCGTTATTGCACTGTGTACGAATTCTTAGAAAGCAATAAAATCACTAAAGATAGGAGATTGTTTTGTTTCCCTTTCTTTGTTTGTTGTAAATAAATTTGTTTTGTATCAACGACTTATTTAGTTAGTACCTACAATTTTGTATAAAACATGTCACTGAGCAATTATAAATTGAAACTGTTCTCAAAAGTCATTGTTTTGTTTAAACGCGATGTGGTTGGAAACTGTATCCTTGTAGTATTGGTCGTAGGTTTATAATACTGTTTATTAGAGATCATTCACATTAATCAAATCTAATCAAGTCAAAATTATAATGAAGACAATATTTCAGTTCATCGCATTTATAAATAAACAGAATTTATTTTTATTTAAGATTTTATTTCGTTTTTAGGATCCACACTAAGCATCTTTTTTCAAATTCTATCTTAATATTATTATTGTCAAAATCACTTTCACGCAATTAAACGTATAGTATAGAATATTTATTTATATAATTACATTTTTACAATTAGGTAATAATAAAGATTGCGTGCCAGTACAAAGTTACAGCGTGTCATTCGATCGACGCTATTGGTTAGAAAGAGAAACAGGCATGTTGCTCATATAGAGTGCCAACTGGCTCGATCAGTGATTGCCCGCAACGATTGAGACCGATATGTAGTAATAGTAAACATTCTTTATCTGCACGCTGTTGACAGCCCTACATTAATTTTCGCACACACACATACGGATACGGATAGGAGAATACGTATGTAATAGTGTAGGTAATTAATATTTTCGTTAGTATGGAGTGTCGGGGGTGTGGCGTAGATATGGGCTAGAAAATACTACCAAATCTAGAATGCAGCTTGTTATTTACCGCTTGCGGTCTTTAAGTGTATAGTTAATTTCATAAATATAAACATGTAATATGTACACATAATAAACAGCATAATATAAACATGTAATACTTAATATAAATGTAATAATTACATACCATGCATATATATACCCGTATTATATATACGTTTACGTAAATTATTCCATAATTCTGTGATTGCCATGACACAGCGTGCTCTTCCGGTACTTGATAGTCATTCGTTGGTCACAACGTTAAAGTTATCGTTTGCCAAACTAGCCAGTAGTGGTTGACATGAAATAAGGACGTGATACTGGATGCATCCGAACGAAGTATTAGATGGCATTGAAAATGTTAGTTTTGGTTTATCGAAAGGTGTTATAAATTTATTAGTAGCAGACTCTCGAATACTAATTAACGGTTACCATTTAGCTTTAAGGTAATGAAACATTTCTACAATCGATAATAAGACAACATTCGTATTAGACAATTTTGAATTATTTATTATTATTTTTGTGATTTTTATGTTTTGTCTTCTAGGATTTCACTTTCTTTTTTTAGACTTCCATAGTTCTATCTAATTTCGTTAAGTCTGCTATTTCTCTTTCGCAGCTATTCAGTTTTAGACTCGCGTATATAACATTTTGCAACTATAAACATTTATTTTACACATGTATTGGCATGCGTGTGGCTAGTGTATAGCACTAATTAAGATGAAATTTAATATGTTTATTTAAATCTAACCAGAAAACTTCTATATTCTTAGAAAATTACAAGTATTTAAGAAAAAAATTGTTATGTTTTAAAGTACATCTCTAATTAGTTGATTTCAGAAATATACTAATAAGAGTTACTATGTTATAACAAAACATCTATTTTGACTCGTAAGATTTAACCACGTAACTTTATTGAAAAGTATAGATTATATATTACAAGTATATATTAGCTAACTGAAAAAGATTAGGTAACTGAAATGATTGGTCGAAATTGATTCGCTAAAGACGCAAAGAGAAACGAAGTTAACCTAGGAATTTTTTGGAAGGAAAATTTCTGAGCTTTACTGTAGAGCGAACGAATAGATGTCCAAAGTTGTATTTGGGGTGAACGTTCGAATAAAGTCCCTAGTATTGTCTCCCAAGTCTATAAAGAAAATAGGACGCAACGTTTGCTAGATTTTGGTGGAGTAAACTAGGAACACAAAGTTCATCGGCCGTGTTATCGTAAGTTTTCTTATAATATTTTATCTTTTATATCCGGGTTCATGATTTAATTAAACAATATGGTAAAAAAACAACATTCAGTGAGAATTAACAGCCGATGATTATCTTCAATTCATCGTGCTTTTAATCAAATGTGAATTTTCTAGCGTTCTGTCTGTTTTTATTGATGTTGGATATTTTTAAAGTAACATGACGTGGGTTTGGGTTTTCTTCTTATCATGGAATGACAAACCAGTAATTATTTCAACTTGTTCGTGTAGGTAATATTAAGTATGACTTGGCATAGTTATGTAAGTGGATTGTAATTATATATATAGCTTCCCAAAAAGGCACTGACGTAAAATAAGTGTTGTGCTCACTTTGGTATAAATTAAATGGTTGAGGATAAAAGTGATATTTATTATAGTCCCGTCATGCTGGGCTTAACTTGGAATAAATATACGCGATATGTATAGGCGGAGCAATAAAGATAATAAAGTACATAAGTAAGTGTAATATTCAAAGAAAAATGTAAAGTATGATTTACTCCACGGTTAAAAAATATCGTACCTTGATATTCATCGGTGATGAGGTGCATTAAAATAATTGGAATATTTCGTTCATTTTTAAGTGATCAGATAGATCGCTGGTTCTGTTAACAATATTTTCGGGCTAAACCTAATGGTCCAATTCACAATTTTAAATTTAACCCAATAGTGCACCTATTTCCGTTATGTGGAGGTATGTCAAAAATAGCATTGCTTAATTCTGATTGGTGTGGAAAATTCCAGTTGCCGCTTAACATTGCTTACTGATACTATAGGCCTCATATGAGATCTCATCAATTAATAATAGGAAAACTATACTAATGTACTTTTCATGTGACATTTTTAATCAATTTATGAAATAAAACCGTTTCCGTGCATATTGAACGAAACCGGCGAAAATGGCGTCGGAGTTCTGAATGAGAAATAGAACGTAATTTTTGAAAAACTTGGTGTTCTACAGAATGTAAAAAAATAGCTATTTATGATCACGGTAGAGAAAAAAACAAAATGCGGTTTCTAACCAGGATACAAAACAAAAAAGATATATTCACGAACGCCCATAAATTACATTTTTTTTGTGTCAAAAATTGTTAATAATAAATAAAAGTAACAAGACAAATCTAATGAAATGCGTAATAACATTTTAGAAACAATCTCAAATAATATTTAATACCAATTGCTTTCATTTAATTTGTAGCCATTGCCTAAATTAATAAAAACCAAACTATTAACTGACATTGACAGTCGTTCTTTGTTGTCGAAATTGTTATTTCCTCTTTCGCTCTTATTGAGTTTTACGTAGGTTTTTTCAACGATCTTATCGGACCTGTGATTTTCATACATTATTTATTTTATTTACGTACTTTTATATGTATATATATATATATATATATATATATATATATACATATATACACATATATATATATATATATATATATATATATATATATATATATCGATGCATATGGCGATATAACTTATTGCTACGAGAGAATCTCTTACAGCTGACCAGAGTATGCATTAGTATAATACATTTGTGTATGGAGGATACAAAATTTGATTCATTGTTTCATTTTGCTTCATTTTTCTTGTTGCAAATCAAATGATCAAATGCTTCATTTTTTTGTTTCATTTTGCTGGCTCAAAAATCTTCATAGATATCTACGAAGATCTTAGCACTTATTAACACTCGTGAAAAATAAATTTCATAAAAAATACAAGATTTTTCATTTGTGTTGTTTAAATAAAACTTTTAAGGAGTATATTCAAGACTAATATTTAAATTTTCTATTTAAGAGGGTCATTTTTTCTATTGTAACGCTTGAATACAATACTATACAGACTTTTTCTGGTTTCCTCTATTTTCTTTTTCAAAATGGTTTACTGCAATTAAAAATACCAATTGGTATATTATGGGTTTTACATGCAAAGTAACTAGGTACCTGGAAGTGCGCAAAATACGTATTATTAACGATAACGGGTAATAATAAATAAATTTATTATCTGTCGGTTAATCATTACAACAAAGGGAGCGATATTAATAATTAATGAGATAAGACCAGTGGCGGGTTCGTCAATTTAATTTGAAAAGTTGAGTATCTATACAAATTTACGAAAGAGTATTAAAATAAAAAGATAATTTTATGTAGTAATTGTGAGTATTTACTAAGTAAATTCCTTAAAGACTCGTAAATTGTTTATATAAAGTATTGGATGAGATGTTAAGGGCCAACTAATCGCAACGACATTCAAACACTTAAACAACCGCTTAATAGGCTATTGGGAGTAAGCCAAGGAATGTATTTTTGTTCGAGAAACGTACAGTATCCGTTGAGAACAAAGTAAGTATCAAAGTCAAATACCGTGGTGTTCTTGAAGAAATAAAAGAGACATCAAAACGATGTCGATCGCGTCTCGAATTGCGTCTGAATGCTTTGAGCTCTATATTAAAACTCCCAGTTATTTTAACTTTTAATATAGAACTTAAAGCATTCAGTATCAAATTTCAATTTTATTATTCGCTGTAGAGAAAAATGAAAGAATAAGAGAAATGTACAGGCCACAAAGGTGCTTCGAAATTAAATTTAGTTTCCGTTTACAATTTCCCATTTTCCTATCGACGATTATGACATATTAAGCTTCAAGTTAGTATGCAATGAGGCTACTTTAATTTTTCGTTTATGAATTTGCAAATCTTCAAAAAATATGCACTGGTATTAATTTTAAATTTTCGAGAAACAAATGAATACGCGACCTAACTCTATGCGCTTCTCGCGCACTTGGTCGGATGTAAGACTTTAATTACGAATGAATTATGTAGATAAAGAGATACGTATAAAATAGGCATTTGTAAATATCCTTTTAATCTGAACATGATTTCTTATTGTTCTTGTATAAAGTAGGCATTTGTAGATATCCTTTTAATCTGAACATGATTTCTTATTGTTCTTGTATAAAGTAGGCATTTGTAGATATCCTTTTAATCCGAATATGATTTGTTATTTTTATTGTATAAAGTAGGCATTTGTAGATATCCTTTTAATCTGAACATGATTTGTTATTGTTATTGTATAAAGTAGGCATTTGTAGATATCCTTTTAATCTGAACATGATTTCTTATTGTTCTTGTATAAAGTAGGCATTTGTAGATATCCTTTTAATCTGAACATGATTTGTTATTGTTATTGTATAAAGTAGGCATTTGTAGATGTCCTTTTAATCTGAACATGATTTCTTATTGTTCTTGTATAAAGTAGGCATTTGTAGACATCCTTTTAATCTGAACATGATTTGTTATTGTTATTGTATAAAGTAGGCATTTGTAGATATCCTTTTAATCTGAACATGATTTGTTATTGGTTTAAAAAACAAAGAACATTTTGCGTATATATAATTGTCATATTTTTATTTTATTACTTTGTATTTTGCAAAATAAATGGATGTTTGATTCTCAGAATAGTTTATACATAATTAATATGTTAATAAATAATTTTAGGAGCATTGATATGGGGTTTATGCTGCCAAGTTGTGAAATAAGTTGGACATTAGAATAAAGGTATTCTGCCAATAGCCACGTTTAAATGTCATACTAATTTTTTACAGACATTTGACCATGTTTACTTCACACAATTCCCTATTATCTCCATAGCTTTTTTTTTAATATTTTGTTAATTTCCTTCCTTTTTTAAATATTTGTATTTATGTATACATTTATATTTACATATATTTTTATTTATTTTAAATATGACTTTTAAGTTCAGTCCGTCAATTGTAGTTTGTCAAAACAGTGTGGATTTTAATTAATATTAGCTTGTCTAACTGTCAGAGATTGTTCTTAAGGTTATAAAGTTATTTTTCGTATTCATATATATTAAAGTTTACAAATAAAATGTATGCAACCCAAATCGTTAAACTTGAAAATAATGATTTACTTAATTTATCTAAAATTTTTCTGAAAATATTTCATATTAAATTCTACAATTTTGTAGTATAAATATAACATATATAAAATTAAATCAATTACCGAATCATTCTACAAATTTTTCGATACTAAAAGAATCCGTTATAAAACTCTGAAAATAAAACCTGGTTTAAAAAAGTTAAAATAGCAAAAAGATGTCAAGTAGTAACAAGATTAAATCTGAAGACGCGAGGATTTTCTCCAGTATCCATGTCTAACATAGGTACACAACAGCCTTCACTCAATTTAATAACAAACGTACACCACCGATGTTGAATATAGACAAATAGCATAACATTTACTATTTCATGAAGCCTGGAACCAATTTCCCTACCAGCTTTCTCTATTTTTCGGGAACAAAAATGTTTACCATGCTCTATACTGAACAATAATAACATATTTAAATAAATGGACCAATATTAATACATTTTGAAAACTGAAGGCTTTTCCACTCTCTCAAGAAAATGTGAGCATATAATTATAAAATTCGTCTATATGTATTCATATACCACCTTGTTTCTGTAAATGTCACAGTATTTCTCAGTATAAATTGAAAACTGTCCCAATAATGGTATTTTGAATAATATTTACCTAAAAGCACTCATTAAGTTGATGCCAGGTAAAAGAAGACACATTCATATTATTGTGAAATCTCTGCATTTAATACGATAACTACCAAAACTGAAACTCACGAATAAACAACAAACACACTTCCTATATCCAATTGTATTGCCTCGTGTCAAAATATTCCTACAGCACACGTTTTCATAACAAAAGAAAAGCGAGCTTCGTTCAGCCACAACGAACAGGAGTCCGGTATTTACGACGTCTTATTAATCATTTGAACGAGCTCTACGAGTGCCTACCTGCGAGTCCCACGCCCAGAATTGAGTGCCGCCTCCTTTAACGAACCACTATTCGTAGGGCGAACCGCCCGTGGAGCTAAACGCTAAAAGGTGACGTAAGCGAGGCAAATTATACCAACATAAGGCTTTTATATTTAACCTGAGTCTAGAAGAGCTTTTGAAATCGTGCTTCAAGTTACTCGGGTCGATCGATTTTAGTTATATTTAGAAAATTGCTTAAATCTTTAAATAGTTAATAAAGTTTTAAGTGAACTTTATGCGGAAGTTATAAAATACTTAGTAAATTTCTATATACAAAATACTTTTTATTTTTAAAGTCATCATATTAATGTATGGGATATTAAAGGAAAACAATGAATAATAAAGATTGTTACGAAATATTATCATCCGTCTGTTCGACAATAGATGTATATATATATATATATATATATATATATATATATATATATCTCATGCTACGATAATGATAATTTTATTTTTTTCTACATGCTCCTTACCATCTGTAATTTTATACCATCTGTATATTTATTGGAATTTAACAAAAGTACCACGTCAACTTAATTCAAAATAAATAACTTTTTCCCATATTTTGACCACTTATACCGAATAAAACATTGGAGATTTTCCTTAATAATAATGGTTATTTGGAAAAAATCGGCAGACATTTAAATTTATACATTAGCTTTTAGTACCGCTGATAGGGCGATATCGGTCATATGATCATATTTAAAATTTTATGTGTTTTCTCATTTTATTTCGACAGGAAAAATACTGAATTTTGGTCTTTGTTCATACAGGGTAATTTTTCTTTTTCGTGTTATAAATAAATCCTAGTTAATGATAGAGGACGTTATGCTTTTAAAAAAAACCTGTTAAATACGAGTAGCATTCGCCGCCACGACAATTCCGCTTACGCACAAGTAAAAATTTAAGGGTTACTATGTGCTCTTAAACGTTTACAAACGTTAATATTATTTTTCAACAAATAAATGTATTACATAATAAATTATCCACAGGTTTTGTTTATTATAACATTTTTATAACTAAATATTTAGCTGTTTTACTTGTTGTTCCTATGAAACGGCATGCGACACAAAAATGATTTATAAAAAAATTGATAATATATTGTTTTCTATATCAGGAACTCTTTTACGATAACTTACATTTTCAGAAAAATTGTTTTTACAGCTCCTCTTTTCATGTACGGGAGCCTCCTAGAAAGTTAATTTTAAGTAATTTTAAAAAATAGTTTTAGGTTGAGGACAAGGAAATACTTAAGGGTAAATTTAAAGTTTTATTTAATTTAGAAGTTATAAGCACCTTACAAATAGATCGCGAATGAATGGATAGACGGACTAACAGACGATGTTGACACAAGAATAAGATTCCGTTTGCACCATTCGTGTATCGAACCATAAAAAGGCAAATAAAAAGTTATGTGTTCTAATCATCAAATATTTATTTGCGCTATTCGGCCAAACAAAATAACATAAAATGGAAACGCTTCGAATATTTGTTAACATATATTTTTTTAGTTTAAAACTATTCCTAAAGTTAGTTAAAAATTGCGACTCAAAATCGACTTATATAAAATAACATATACGACGCAAACGCTTGGGGATGGACTCTCAAAGAAATAATTATGCGGGTCGACTCGTAGCGTTGCGAAAGTGATAAAGATGGGTAAGCCATGAAAGAGATAAGGGGCGATGCCCTTAATGGAGTGACATGGTTCATTGGCTTCAGTCTCAGCGAGAGAAACGACAGTGAACTGTAGATACGCTCCGTCATCCCATAGCTATGTATTGGCCCGCACGTGTTAATATGCTCTTAACCTCACGTGTCAGGCGAAATAACACGAGGAAATATAAATCTCGCTTTTGTTTTATGAGCCGTATATTTTAGAATATAATACGTTCACGTCGGCTATGATACTGCAATATATCTTTAACGGCAAGTAACAGAAACTCAAAATACACAATATCCTGTCGCCACGGGACTGATTTATTGAAAGCTATGAACATAACACGCAGATATAAATTTTCCCTTTCGAAGTCACCAGAATAATAAAAGTTTCGGCGTAGCTTGTAACGATTTATAAGAAATTGCTGAAATTCGAATAGATTTTCAATTATCAAGTTTTCTATTCAAGTTATTAAATGTTGCTGTGAAACTTTGTTCATTAAATTTTCAAGCGTATAATTTTCCTCCAAATCTTTTGAAATTTTCGTTATACTGACCAAATCAAAAGTTTATTAAATTGTCTATCTAGTTATTTTAATTTAAGTCCTATTATATAAATTAAATTATAACGAACAGTTTCATAATAAATAATTTTTAAAAATGTTTATTCTATCATCCCATACAAATAACACTCTAGTATTTTCTAAAGTAATATTTTCCTAACTAGTATTTTATATTGAATACATATATCTATTAAAATAACATTAATAATAATATATCAGAAAGACTCGCAGATATCGAAGAAAAAATACTTTAATATCATCAACTAATTTTGTTCTTGAATATTTATTTTGATTATCTAATAGTTAGATGATTCTCAGTTATTATTGTTCTATTACCGATATTTTCCTCAGTCTCTTTCCTCAAATCTTGCATGAGTCAAAATGTTATAATTTGGATTAACTTATAGTTGTTTTGACAAAACATTTATATTATAACCATACTTATAAAAAAAAACGAGTGTGCTTTAGACCACACGACTGAAGTAAAACTTCAAATTCACAAAATATGAACTTTGAAATGAATTTACAATTTTATTCACTTTAAACGTAGAATATTTAATGTATTGAACAAAATAATAATTTATAAAATTGTTCAAGAACGAAAGGAAATTACAAAATAATCAATAAATCACCGTTCGCGTAACGCTAGCAAACTCGCATATATATATATATATATATATATATATATACATATATATATATATATATATATATAAATATATATATTTCATGCACTGGCTATGAGAGGAAGAGAGAAAGAAAATGTGCGCGCGCACTGCTCACTCTTGCTCCTACAGTGTGATACAGACAATAGGCTTGCACTGAGTCTTAGATATACGAAACGGATATGAGAGAAAGAGAGAAAGAAAATCTGTGCTCGCACCTCTCTCTCTTGTCCCTACAGTAATATACGAAACGTGACTCCCTCTCTTTCCGGCTTCACTAAGTTATATCTCCCTCTCAACTTCCGTACGTCTCGCCCGATCACAATTTTCGTAACGCTCTCGTCATGCATTCACCAGCTTACTCACCAAGTAAAGTGTGCGTAAAGAAATTTTACTTCAAAATCTTTTATATAACAAAATAAAATATCTTGCAATAAGAACTTTTGAGATGGTACGATGAATGTCAGACGTGTAGATGCTTACAATTAGCGCTATATGCATTTGTATTCTTAGTATTTAGTCTAATTAAAAATAATTTATATTTAATAATTTCTTCAATTTAAATAACACTGACGTAGTTCCTCGAATATTTCTCATTTGATATTAGAATATTTTTTATATCTTTAAAATTTGGAAAAATATCGCTAATATTATAATAGATTTTACTAAAAATAATTCAGAAAATAAAATAATTTTTCTTGTTTTTTTTATATAAACATTAAACGGTTATTAGGTGAAGCAAATTGTAAATGCACTAAGTAATAGATTGTAAAGTTGTCATAACTAGAATCTCCAAGATGACAATATAAAAATAGCATAAGTTTAACTATATGAATTTGAACTTGGTTTCAAAATTCTTCTATAATCATTGTTGCCTGACAGTATAAACAATAAAACTTTGACTAAAAAGGCTTTCAAAAACTTTTCAATACCTTATCTATGGTTTTCATTAAAACATTGAAATGTGAAATTTAAATCTACCCCTACTTAGTTTATCATTTCTAACACCAATTGTAGTCGATTCAATTTTAGGTAATATATATTCAAAGTATTAAGTAAAGGCATTTGAAACTATCGTTCGAGTTGGTAGATTATTGTCTCAGCTATTGTCTAACAACGAAGTTATCATTGGCGTATTTGCAGAACGTAGTCTATCATTTATATACCAAAAGAGTAACCACGGAGTAATAAAATACTAAAATAAAAAAAGTGTAGTAAAATAGTAAAATGACAAGGAAGCTCTTATGAACAGAAAAAGGGAATTCTGGACAAATAAAACTCTATTTACAATAAGTTTACCTTCAGGCTTGATTCAGATACGATTTTCACATTTCGATTGTTAAAGAGAAAATAAGCACTAGAAAGAATTTTACGACAAGCGGTATTTATTCGAGCATAGTCGCCCCGCTACTGAATGTACAGGGCAATTATTTATTTACCTAAACTTTCGAAGTCCCGTTTCGAGTAAAAGAGGAAAAGCTTTTTCTCTCCTTGTCCGAGTTACGTTTCATTAAGGGCAGGCGCCATTTATCATGATAATTAATTACGATAGTAGATTTCACTTACATTATATGAAATGAAGTTGATCATCATGTGTATATATTGCGCGAGTCACAGTGGTGATATGTTCACATTAAAACATTAATACAAATAAATATATAGCAATGTGCTAGTGTGTAGTTTGTATGTTAGACAATTAGGTAATTCATGTGTAAATGGTTGAATTAATATTCGCGGAATAAGGGTAATTTTATCCTCTACTATATTAATCAGAATTATAAAATTTATGCGTGAAAAGTACCAAGTCATGTTTTCGAATTAAGGTGAAGTTTGCGAAAATTGCCAGCTCCTATAAACTTCATATATGTGTACAAACATGTAATTTGCTTTGTTCGTCATATTGACATGACGCGTGATTAAGCCTTCGTAATTCATTGTTGTGAATTTACGAATTTCCGACTCTTGCCTATTTTTCTAACTAAAAAAAGATGTAGTTTATAGATTTATTTTTATTTGCTTTTTGTAGGAATGTTTTGCAGGGACTAGACCCATATAGAAAAAAGGTATTTAAAATATTCTAATTATAATTAAAAATGCTTTTAGTATGATAGATATCATAATGGAGTATCTTCTTGAAATATTTCTTACCTGTTTTTTTTAACTTTCATACAAGGGTTGCTAGTAGTTGTGTCACAATATGTGTAGGCCTATTCATATTACGTTTGTATGTCCGTTCGCTTACCTGTCTGTTTTTTTAAAATAGCTCTTAGATTAAACAAGTATTTCTACTGGTTTTACTCAAAACTAAAATTGTATTGAAACCTTAATATTCCTCATATATCTTAATCTTATCTTTCGGAGATGCCCAATGATGTCAGCAAGGTAGAAAATATTTTGTCGTATACACGCCGATATGGTTGAAGGTTACGAAGAAAAGATAATAAGAGATTTGAAATTTTATAGTATTATATTGTACCTTTAACTTTAAGATTTTCAACTTAAAATTGAAAAATATGTCCTTCGATTTAAATAAATTATCTCGTGTACTAATCGGAATGTCTTTATCACTGAAATATAGTGAGTATTACTTATGGGCGCGCCTTTCAGTTCATCTTGAATATGTAGTTGTTATTGGTGTCTGCATGTTTAAATTTCTTTAGTTCAAGTTAATTTTTAATTACATCTTTCGTAAAGTTGATCATTAAACATTATTTTCTTTGTATCCAGTAAAGCTTTTCAGATCAAATAAAAGTGAATGCGCATTCTTTTTCCAAAAATAATTATGTTTAACAACACAGTGTTCCAGCAGGCCACACCCATCAAGAAATGTATATTTATTTTCTTACTTCATAATCAATCAAGGCTGACCAGCTACACTATCTGACTTGTTCTAAAAAATGACATGGCGCTGCCATTCGTGAAGTCTCAAAGAGTCGAAGAGTCTATAAAAATAAATTATTACTATTTTGAAGTATATTTTTCTCTTTTTGAATATTTTTTTTGGTACATAGAGGTTTTTGGAATAGTTCATTATGAAATTGGAGTCATTTGGACAATATTTTTTTAAAAACAGTATATGTTTATGTTTGTAAAACAAATGTGGTTATGTTAACTTATGTTTGTTTTTTTTTGCAAAAGTAGATTATAATTATTTTTTTTAAAGTAAGTCATAAAGAGGTTTAAAACTTCAAAAAACTCAAAATAACCCTTTATTTTTTAAATTTTGAACGTGGATTACAATTTAACGACTCTAATATATTTGGGTATTTGTTTAACAGTTTTAAAGTTTTTATAGCTGTTACGCCCGGTTTTGCTCGCCTATTTAATACAAATGTTGAATATTTGGGTACATAAAAGTTTTCTACGAGCCATAACTGAAGTTACGTCTAATAGTACTTTCGGCCGGGATAAGAATATTTTATATCTTATATTGGACATCAGGATAAATCACCGTGAGGGTCATGGATATTTCTTTTCATTATTTTCTTGTTTACTAACCTGATTCCAATTATATTAGCGACAACAATTAAATTTTACAACTCTAGTTCAAAACAACAATTAGCCTAGTTTACGGTATCTGAATCTAAAGTGTCATTCCAATGAAAGTTCTATTTCCAGTAATTTTCTAAATTCTATGGTCAAGTAATTTTTGTTGATAGGCTAACAAACACAAAATCAAAGAAACAGAGAGAAAATTAAAGAGACAACAATTTTAACAAAGTGGTTTTGGTTTCTATTCTACTCAGGCATAGTCTGGATACAAAATCTACAAATTTAAAGAAAAGGCAAAAGGTAGCTTTCCTCTGCCCTATCAATCTTATGTAATATTACTGAGGTATTCTTGATAGTCGTTTTAAAGTAAAAAATACGTAAAGAAATAAATATTACCACTTATAGACGAGTATCATTCCTCAGGCTCTAAAAATACAACTCTAAAAGTCTATTTAAAAGGCTATACAGACATACAATAATTACAAAAATGCTAGATTTCTTTTCAGGATCTTATTTTTTATCTATACACAACCTTTGTTATTGTTTTCTTGTGTATATATATGTAAAACTAAACTATTGGTTTGTCGTTTAGATTCAGCAACGCAAAAATATTCAAATAATCGCTGCAAAACATTATTATGTAAGTCTAAGCAAGAAAACTACATTAGAAACCCATTGCTTAAGAAACATCACATTTTGCGTCTAATTATCGTCCAATATTACAATTTGTCCTGTAACTCTATCCCGATGGATAAACTTATTTGCCACAAATTTAATGACATTATAACATTCCATTCAAAACATCGCTTTCATTATCTATCTATTTCACATTTTATAGAGGTAAATTATACGCCAATTAAAATATTTACAAAATCTCATTGAATTAGAAAACTTTACACCAGCTAAACAATATTTAAAAGCTCTCTGATAAGCACTTAATATCTTTATGGCGTTAAAAGCTCTACTTTTTTTCTTTACTGTGTTGGGCAAATAAAAAAAATTCTTTACCGCATAAAAACAGCGAATAAGACCAAAAATCGTCCCAGCCAATATTGTCCTTTTTCAGGCTCTGCCCTTTCAAGAACTCTGTTAATGAGGTAACCCGAGTACCTGTTATAAAAAAAAGGTTTTGTGAATCCACACTCGAAATATACTTTATACTCGAAAAGTCAACACAGCACTCGTGCCTAACGATGCTCCGTCAAACATTATTTGCTTTAACATAAAGTCGTGGAACACAAGTGCGGTGAGAAGTATTCGAGGAAATCTTTTTAAGCAATTCCTAGCATAAACAATTTGTCTAGCACAAGTAAAACTAACACTTACAGGATTTTGTACACGTTTCGTCAGCTATAAACATTTAAGGGTACATAGTATTTCTACTGAACTATTTACATATCTTAATTTTTCACAACGCAAATACATTGGCTACTGTTCTTCGATTGGCGTAAAATATGGATGCATATTTAAAAAATTATAAGCTCTAGGATAATCACCAGGGTTTTCTTGTAATCTTCTGGTAATTTTTTGCCAATTCTGTTTTTCTTCAAGATTATTGGTTTAGTAGTTTCGGAAATAGAGGTATGGGGAGGGGGGGGTGGGGTGGGACGGTTGGTGTTTTAGGGTGTTTTGCTCTATTTTTGTGTATTTTTTTTTATAACATACTTTTAAATATACAATTTAAAATAAAGAAAAATTGTGTTTTTCTTTTTCTCATATTTTTTTCCAATGTGGATAGCATGATATATATATGTGACATGATATATAAAATGAAAAATAAATTGACTACATATTTGCTCCGTCTTCACTTCTTGTATGAACATTTTAAAAAAGCTAGCTACTGTAAAATATGTGTTATTATATGTATGCCAAATTTTAAATTTCATATCGCATGCTTTCTGTAATATCGCTTGTGACGGACGGATAAGGATTTTAAGAGTATTTTTCAGTTTGAGTTACACTTAAAAAAATTATAAGTATAGCTAGTTGTATTCTAATGAGCTTAAAATATACCAGTTCTATTCACCACAAAAACTTTGGACCCTGACGTTGGGTACGCATAGTAACATTTAAAGATTCAAAGCAAATTTAACTTTTCATTCCTTTATAGTAGGACAATTGTAGGAGACCACAATAGGTAAGCAAAGTGTGCTTAATTTTTAGCTGTTTCTTGGTAAATTAACAAAAATATTATTTTTGTATCGTTTGTGTAAAATAATGTAATAAATTGGGTTGATTACGAACAGATGTTGAAAATAGATTGATTCATTTAAAGGAACCTGTCAAATGTTTAGAAATGAATAGACTTTGTACATATTTAAAAAAAAAACTATATCATGGTATAGTTTGTAAATTAGGATGGTAGCATCACTAAATTGTGTGACGGTAATAGTACGGTGCGAACAGGGAAAACATGCAACGCTATCATAAAATGGTAATGCACACATTCAATGACGTTATACTCAACAGACAGACTGTAATCTTATTATAGATATTTAAAGAGTTAAAGTAATTATATTACAGAGATACTCGGATGGAAGATGAGATAATTACCAATTACTCAATATTTGAGGACAATTTTAATAATGCTAATGATATGTTTTATGTGAAACGACGAAAAAATACAGTATGAATTAGCGCAACATTTAACGATTAAAAGTGCACGTATATATATGTGTGTGTGTGTGTGTGTGTGTGTGTGTGTGATGGTGTGTGTGTGATTGTGTGTGTGTGTGTGTGTGTGTTTGTGTTTATGGATTTAAAATGTGGATTTCACCGTTTGACTTTAAGTGAAAATCAAATTAGTTGTCACAAAAATGTTAAAATAGTGAAATAAACAATTAAGCCAAGAATAAAAAAAAGTTTTTCAAAGAAATTAAATTGCATTTTGATATAAACAAAATGTTAATAGATTTTTGGTGTGCGGTTCAGGAACACCTATGGTACATAGGATTAATTTAATGTCGAACTGTCAAATCCACATGGATGGATGTATATATATAGTTATATATATATATATATATATATATATATATATATATATATATATATATATATATATATATATATATATATATATATATATATATATATATATATATATATATATAAATATATATATATATATATATATATATATATATATATAAAGAAAATAATACGTTAAAGATGAGATAATTACTCAAATTTTAGGGCCCAATTTTAGAGCGCTAATGGCAAACTATGTAATATAAGATCATTGCATACTTGGATGGAGTAGGGTTACTTGTGGGCGAATTATAATGAGAGATTGGTTATATATGTAATAATGAATCTTCAATATATAGCGTAAAATATATTTTGGCCAAATATGTTACAATTGATTAAGGATTTCTTGATATTATATCTTAAAATTGAACTATCCGACAGAATCGTTCAAAAATAATAGAACGGTTTAACTGTACGAAGAGTTACGAATGCGAAATATACAACAAACCCTAATTGGCAGACAAATTATATTGAAACGACTACTCAAAGACCTTTATTGTTAAAATAGAAACCGTCAATTAAATCTCTGAACTTGGCTCTGATACTTCAAGGACGAAAAGTAATTTAACAGTGCTTTTAAGATGCAAAGTTGATGACGATTTCGACAATTTGTTACAGATCATTTTCTCTCCACTGACTTCGAGTTATGAATTCAACGCGTTGAATGCCGCCAACAGAATAAATGAGGTCAGAAAAGTCATTGTGACTTATAAAGTTTCTGTACGTTTTAATTCACTCATCAACCAGAGCATCTGTATTAAAACTTTCTACTTACTTTTGAGCAATGTTGTGGATAAATAAATATAACTTATCAATACAAATTTCTAAATTAATGTAATTTACTCAATTAGTTTCTAAAACTACCGGCTACTTATTTTTTAACAATAAGTTAGAAATTTACGAATATTTCTATAACATTAATATTATAAAAATATATTCTATATTAAATATTTTGTTTTTATTTATAGCATTAAGTATTATAAGATGAAAAGTTTGTTCGTCTCTTTATTTGTTTATCCTATTCTATTACACAAATTCAAACAGTTTTTTGTTTGTAGTTTAGATATTTCATTAGTTATATGTTTATTATTATGAGGGTTGACCCGAAGGTTAAAGGTTATTTAATATTGTGGAGGTTGACCCATAGGTTACAGGTTATTTAATGTTGCGGAGGTTGCTCGAATGTTAGGAGCTATTAAATATTCCAGGGGCTGATCCTCAGTTCACAGGTTTTTTAATATTGTGGCTGGCTGAGATAAAGCCATTTTTGATTTTCACGTATATGAGCAACACTAGAGTAGAATAGGTAAGAAATTCTCTACAATAAAATTAAAAAAAAACGAATTCAAAAGATTCCAAATAAACCTAAGAAAAACGCGGTAGTTTTGACATGTTTGTCTGTTCGTTTGACTGCGCGTCGCGTGAAAATTACTCGGTACATTTAAATAGTTAAACTATTTAATACAATGATTCTATTTAATGCGCAATTTAATTTTTCACCATTTTTGAGAGCATTTTATCACGTCTTATGATCATAACACGATCTATTATCGATCAATATAAAACCTTACAGTGGTTAAAACATGAGTAAAGGAATTTTAGCTATTCTTGAGAGCATTTTATTTTGTCTCATGATCACGATACGTCTGTCTATTGTCAGTCGACATAAAATATTACCGTGATTAAATATTGAGTCAATGATTTTTCACCATTTTTGAGAGCATTTTAACATGTCTTATGATCATAAGACGATTACCTCTTCTCAACCAGCACAACATTTTACTATGATTAAAAATTGAGTAAAGGTCTTTTAACCATTTTTGAGAGCATTTTAGCTCGTCTCATGATCAGGACACGATTACGTATTATCAGTCAATACAAAATCTTAATATAATTAAAAATTGAGTAAAATTAAATCGCAGTTCACTCTAGCAAAGTTGCGGGTGAAAAGCTAGATTAATATACATTAGGGGTATTTCCTTATTTGCTATCAGTGAAATAAACAAGTTGCGATTATATATATGTGTATATATATATATATATATATGTGTGTGTGTATATATATATATATATATATATATATATATGTATAGGAATAATACACATTTTTATTTTGACTAAAGTAAAAAATAAAGCAATGAACGAAATCGATACATAAAAAAGTATTTATTCTTTTTGGCAAGCCTAGAAAGTTATAGTAGATAATTATGAAATGTCATTTTAAGTATAAATGGAAAAAGGTCTTTTATTATAAAATTTTCCTTTTCTTGAAATACGATTGTTATATACTTGTATTTGTGCGAAGATGGGGAGAGCGAACTTTATCTTGCGCCTAATTGGTTTTCTTACTTCGCCGTTTTGATGTCAAGTTCATTATTATCACTTTTGTATATTTTACGAGAAGACACGCGTAAAATACATAAAGATCATAATAACGAAATTTGAGATACGTCACTCCATTTGATTATTTTGCTTTTGAATTATTTTGCTTTAGTCTATTTTTTTAATATTTTCAACAGTAGTATATTTTTATATCACAAGCTTTGTGTAAACTTAGGTGTATGGAATATTCAGGAAATATATATTTATTTTGTATATTGTACAAGATTACTTAAGAAAACCACCACAAAATCTGCTAATTACACTAAGAAGTCCGCCCACATATCGTATCGTTTTAATTCAATCAGTGAATGATACAACAATAACTTTTAAATAGATTATCTAGTATGATGAGCCAAATCTTGCGTAATATTATAAAATCTGATTTACGAGCCTTTTGGTTCCTTATAAAGAAAAAAATATAAAGATAAAAGAAGTATTAAATTGGAAATTTTAATATTTCTTGCATTGACATGTTCGTAATTGTAATTTTAAATATTTTAGGGATCAATGATAAGGTATCGCTATTCTATATTATATACTATTTCATTATGATCTTTATAATAAAGAAATTTCAATTAACAAAATTTCTTCACAGTTGACACATTGAATGTCAGAGCGAAATCAGTTAGGTTTTCCGATGTCATTTATAACGTGTTTGATAAAAAAGGATCCCGTATAGATCAAAGGTTCTTTCATCATTTAAAATTGTTGATCAATTTGAAGTTGTCAGCCCAGGGCATTTGAGTGATACCGTGTCGTTATCAGAGACTATGAGGTCGGCCACCGCCTCTCTTAACATTGTAGCTGAGGTCTTCGGAATCCTCACGATCTCACGGAAACCCTCTCTCGGGGTCAAGCGCGCTCTCGTAGCGTTCAGTGTGTTCAAGGTGTGTTGAAAAAATCATGTATCGATAAGAAGAGTAGTGTCAAATAGATCTCTTAAAATTATGTTCAATTATATTTTTTTATATTATGTTGGCAACTTATAAATCCGCCATCTCTGTACACAAACTTTTTATACGTGGTTAATAAAATCAATCGTTAATTATATGAGCACTGTTAGTATCTAACACTTTTCCCTTACATATATGCAGAGTTAAAGTTCCGACCTGGTCGTGAATTTATATTTTGATATGACTTTCTTCTTAACATTTTCTGTCACATAAATTATTAGACAGAGAGCGAAACAGATGGTAATAAGACGGCGAAAGATCTGGAGAGTATGGTGGGTGAAGTAACATAATCCATCCAAGTGAAAGTAGTTTTTCACGCATTAATTTTGCTACGTGGGGTCGAGCATTGTCATGTAAAAAATAAACTTTGCTTTGATTTGAAGGAAGTTTAGTGATGACTGGTCAATTGTTCACAATAATGCTTAGCTGTGATTGTACCGTTAGCCTTAGAGTTCTCAATGAACAATTTAATGAATAACTCCATTTATAGCCTACCATGCACTCAAAAGTATCTTTTATCTAATATTATATTTTGATCTAGATACACTTTTTCTCCAGCTTCTAGCCACTTTACGCTAAAAATTAACATAAGTCATCCAGTTTTCATCTCTTGTAACCAGATACTTTAGTCTCTCGTTGGTACGATGGGAACTCAGTAGCTCCAAGCACACGTAACCTCTCCTCTGAGGTTGGAAAGTTGTTAGCCACAGCTCAGGGTGGTCATATCGTAGACCAAACGGAATTTTTCAACTTCTTTCTCAAAGCATGAAGTTGTTTTTCCATTGCAGTATGAGAGAATGAAAATAGCGCTCGCCGATTACTCAATTGTAAACTGAACAGAAGTTCAAATGCAGCACTATGTACATACCCTACGAGAAATATTCTAGAAGCTTCAATAATATTCCAGAAATCGGTTGAAAAAATTGTAATAATAATAAATACCCCATTTTTCGCAAGATGGCACTGTGTTGAATATCTTAGCGATGGATGTGTTTAATTACTTATAAAATTTAACCAGGCGCTGTTTATGGGTTGAGGTACTTTAGAACGTGGATTTTGAAATTGTGAATTTAAATTAAGGTTAAACGCAACCATGTAATATAAAACATGAATTTCACAATACTAAACAGACATATTTAGAGTACTATAACATTGCGTCACATGCCAGTTTATTCTTAACAATATTCCGGAACTTCGACTAAATTTAATTATACATACGTCACTTACCAGGAGTTACGTTTTACCAGTGGCACGGAATTGCGTCTTTAACGACGGAAGTATTGTCTCATTTCAACAACAGTAATATCACCTCCTCGCACTATTATATAAATAAATAATTTCATTACTCTATCCTGAATATGTTTTGTTACCCCAAATACCCTCAAAACACATATCCAATGGCAATATTGAAGCTTTATGCAAATCTTTACCGCTTTCACCCAAATTGAATTCATGTATTTACCTTTAGCGGGTTTATTACAGCTATAAAGAACTTAGTCCGCCTTCCAATTTCTGTTCGGTCATAATAAGGTATACAATATTCCTTTACTTTACCTTTATAATATCTTAATACTTATAGTTTTTCTTTTCATAACCACCCCACAGAGCGACCATCGCGGTAAATTGTTCATGAAATCTGTACCATATAAGACGTTACGTAATAGATGACCGTTTTGGTTGATTGTATTTTGTAATAGAAATCGCTAGTGGTTTTAGGAAAAGTTTAGAAGTAAAATCGATGAAGTGATGCGACATTATTAACAAAAATATTCATGTTTTGATTGACAATATTAGGAAGAGGATGAAAAGCAATACTGTGAAGCGGAAAAATACGACTATTCAAGGAAGAAAATTAGAAAAGGTCTGTTTTTGTGGTTTGAGAGTAAAGAACGTATAGTTATTGTACAGTGTGTAAATCTATTTATCTCATGAGAAAGCATGCGTATTTTGTCACGTAGAATGAACTAAGCTAAATTTATCATACATACGAGTATACATATATCACGTATGTATAATTAAATTTAGGCTAAGTTCTGGAACGTTGTTAAAAAGAAATTGACGAGTAACGCAACGTTACATGGTGACCATTACCTTCATTTCATTTCGCAATTTCAAAATACCTACGCTCTGAAGTGCGTCAATCTATAAGTAGGGTTTGATTAATTTTTATGTACAAACGACATCATCGCTATGTAATGCAATACAGTGCCATCTCGCGGAAAATTGCAAAACATTCGCCTAATATCCATTTTGTTTCACAGTTATAAAGAAATGTGGAAATTACGTAATACATCTAGGATTAGTTTTTTGCTCGCGTATGTTACATTGCTTGTCCAGTTTTTAATGACTACGAGATTTGTATCCAATTCTTAATCATATCATGATCATTAGTACGAGTACATGTTTTTATGAAGACATATGATTTTTCCTATGATTATTCTTGGGCTCTAATAGATATAAAAGCGAAAACTCCAGTAAAAGAAAGGAATGAAAAATTCAAACTATGTTCTGGTTCTCAAAACTAGGGAAAAATTAAGTTACTGTGTTACTGTGTTTTCAAAAGTAGGGAAAAATTAACCTGATAGCATTAGGACTGCCGTTTTTCTTTGAAATTCATTTACTAAATAGGTTCATCACGAGTTTTCTGATTGTACTTATATTTTCTCTTTTTTCAACCACAGTTGACTAATTTGGAAATTTTGACGTAAAAAACGTCAAAAACTTATTTTTATTTGTGCAATTATTTTATGAGTATAACTGTAAAATAATTTCTTTACATATTTTGTTAACTATGATGTATTTCATCACATAACATGTACCAAAGACAAACCAGGACATCTATAAAAATACGACTGATCATAATTTTAAGAGATCTTTTTGATACTACTCCACTCGTCGGGATGCACGACTTTTTAACCCACCTTTAATACACCAAGTACTACGAGGGTGCCCTCGATTTCGAGAGTGCGTTTTCATGAAGTCGTGAGGGTATCAGAGAACTCAATTACAGTGTCAGGAGAGGCGGCTGGTGACCTCGTGGTTTCTGATCACACGATATCACTCAAGTGCCCTGGGGTCAACGGCAACTTTTGTAATCATTTATCAGCAAATTTAAATAATGATAGAACTTTTACATTCTATGCCTGTTTTTTCATCAAACATATATGACGTTATAAAGTAGACTAATTAAGAAAAAGAAGCAGAAATAAAAGCATTAAAAAGTTAGTATAACGCAAAATAACTTCTATCAAATAAAAGATTATTATATGATATCATTTGTAACTTCCATTAAATAAAAGATTATTATATGATATCATTTGAAGAGGCATTAATAAAAAACTGTCTCAAAGTTCGTTATTATGGTCTTTATACATTTTGCGAGTATTTTCCCCTATTAAAATAAGGGAAAAATAACCAGTTCGGAAAACATGTTTGCACCTAAAGCTTTGCGCATGTTTACATTCAAAAACAGAAGCCACTGAAAATGTTTTCGATATAAATATTTATTTGTGTACGAGACCGTCAATCGTCACCAATCGTTGCTTGTGACGGTTGAAGGTCATAGAAACATTTTCATGTCTAAATTGTAGACGTAAAATAATTTTATATATTAAAATGCTGAATATCATCATACTGACTCGGATCCATCACTTGACTACCGCGAATCAAGATTTAGTCAAGCGAATAACAGGCACACGCTCTCGGTAAGCGGCAATGCGTCGCCGTATTTATTATCACGTACAAAGCGACAAGAATCAACGCCCTCGCATCGCGGATAATCTAAACCAGAACGCGGCCTTGCCAAGAATTATTTTCCAGTTTCCGCGTCCGCAGTCGGGGAATTTAATAATATTGGGCCAATTTTGTGCTCCGACTCTAGATACAAAGTGTTCTCGAAACTTCGCTCGGCCGATTTGTATGGAAGCCAAAATTTATTGATGCAAATAGCGTTCCGTAACTTTGTGCTTAAGGAAAATACTGTATCTACAGTGTACAGATATTTGGAGTTGTCGATTGAAAAGTTCTAGAATTGAAATGAGCCATCATTTTCTATATCTTTATACCTTTTCCTGTTGATAGATTATCTTATAACAGTTCTATATAACTTATCTTGAATTATTGACTATTTCTTTCTGTCGTTGTAGAAAGAATAACGTGAAAAAGGAACGTGTCTTGTCGCTCTTAAAAGCTTCTAACATTTCACTGGTGTACATTAGTATTGATACTATTTTTTGACATTGAGAATGATGTGTCTCGCCACCCGATAGATAAAATATATTTTGAAATTAGTCCAAGCAGAAAGTTAATTGCAATCTGTGGTAATTGGACTCATTATTTTGGTATTCATTGAAGAAAAATATAGCATTTTAAGAATGCCTCTTGAATCGAATTAGATTAAAAACCGTGCAATCAACCTAAAATTGCACCAATCTTAAAATTACATGTTTTTGAATTACCAGCATTCAAAAATAAATTAAACCGAGTCTTTCGATTCAAAATATTTGACTGCTCAGCCATTATATGATGCCTCAAGAGACCAGATTTATTCCTTTACTATCAGTTAAAATATTTTTTTAAATGTATTTCCTTTATCTGTTACATACGCCACAGTTTACATCACAAAGGTGATCTATTATATATTTATTATTTAACCTAAAGTTGTCCTTGCATGACGAGTAAAAATTACCCAAAGAAACATATAAATAAATTAAAAACAAATCTAAGAAAATGGAAAAATTATACAACACAATAAGACGTGAATAGAAGAAGGTGGGCGAAAGCTTACACCAGATATATCAAATGTCACAGCACAGCAGGACGACCCAGTACAAACCAGTTGGCAACGGAACACAATTTATATTTATGAGCTTTAGTATATTTAGGCCACAGAAAATATTTGAGCTAAAATGAAACACGTGAAAATCTAGTTACTCCTTACGGTATCATTAAGGCAAGTCGTAGGATCCACTGTTTAGCTATGTATTATAATAGTAAATAATTCCTTATTTTCAAATATTACATTATATGAAATTTAATTTTAAATTTGAAACTTTAAACGAAACAAAATTTAAAGTCGGTGAACAGGAACTCATGTTCATATAGTAAGTTTCAAAGCTCCTCCAAATATTACGTCATCTCATAACGTCCAGTCTATCTGCGGTGGAATTTCTTAACCTTTACGTTTTCCTACCGTGTGCATTACATTTAAAAAAAACAACGTGTTTAAAAACTATATTTAAAAATATTTATTAGGAAAACTTTACTTTCCAAATTGAAGAAATCTTCTGCAAATCGCGAACAAATCTCTCTAAGTAATCATCCATCTTTTTTACTGGTCTGACATGCACATATTCCACATTTGCAGAATTTATAAATTACTGTACCCAAAATATAACATGATTTGGTTCTAAGTGATCAAAACACTTTAACATAAAAAAAAATACTCGTTTTTAATTTGATATTTTTGCCATAAGATCTCATTTATTATTTTTGGTAAGCCGCATAAACGCAACCAGCATCGATGTACAACCAAAGAATATTTATACGTGAGTACTTTCTAAATATTTACATTTAAGTTAAGTAAATACCCAAAAAACTTTAAGGAAAACTATATTTCGAAAGGGATTTCTATTTGCTTTACATTTGATTTAAAACAACGATTATGTGTAATGAAACACAAAAGTTATTGCTCAGAGCAATTATTTTAATATTTATTTAGGCGGGTTATTTTTAGATCAATATATACTGGTATAATATATATATACCTAAATCTAAAAATAATACAATTTTATATACTTTCCATGTTTCGCGCCGCACACTTGACGTGAAACTCGAAATATGAAACTTTAAATAATACATTCCATTTAGCACATCGGTATTATTTTCAACTTTTATTACGTCAACGAGGAGGTTAGACAAGCACAATGACATGTCATAGACCTGTCTATTATCCCTTGTTAATACCACAGTAGACGGTCAATGCCCCATCCGTTTTGTGGCAGACGTTACTGTTTATATATCAATTATATTTTACTTGGTTAAAGTAATAACATTTAGGAAAATTGCAATAATAATTACAGGTATAATATTAATAAACATGTGCTAATGAAAATCAAACGTGTGACGAATGACTAAGGACTGGAAAAAAGTTTATATTGTTGGTTTAAAATTTATATAGGCTTATTAACGTTACAGGAAAATGAGTCATTTCATCACAATTTTAATTGTATTTAAAAAACGCCTCAAGCTATTGGTCAAAAAAACTAAGTCAATGTAAAATGATGGTATATTAACATTTAAAAAAAAATTTCAACAAAAAATTTAATAACAAATTTTGAATCTTACTGTTACGCAATAATTACCTTTAACCGGAACGCACTTAAGAAAAAAATGGAATCCTTGTAAAATCACTCTTGTTCAGTCCGTCCGTTAGCATATCGAAGCCATTTAAAAAAAACCATTTGTTGTAGAAACCTGAATTTGAAATAGATATGAAGCATACTAATTGTACTTTGTTTACATACTGTAACTAGTCTAATTCACTTAGAATATTTATATAAGAATTTTACTTGGGCACTCTACCAACCCTACTCGAAATGTTTTTATTTCAGGCATAGCGTGAGAGAGCTACTTATAATACTTCAAAAATTGTTTATTTTCTAATTTCATATAAAAAAGCTATAAAAGTATTGTTAAAAATATCCACAAAAATTCTAGGAAAAACTGTTTGTCGTACAAACTTGAAATTTGCGTAATAGCATGGTATATCTGTAGCTAATAGATATTTAAAAATATTTATGTAGACATTTTTGACAGGGAAAATAAAGTAGGCGAATGTCTTTTTTCTTTTCATGTAAATATCACGTAAAATCAATTTAAAGAGTGAGTCAATTGAAAAAAATAAGTTAATATGCATCCTAAAACGATTTTTCTAGTTTTTCAGAATTTTATAGAAAATATTTCTAAAGATATTTTTGAAAATGTTCCCAAAAATAGGTTTATCTATCTCCTCTCATCTTCGAAACGAATAGCCAAAACATGCAAGAAAAAAGCGTTACTAGAAATTGTCCTAAAGTACTACAGTGATTATTTTAAATTTAATAATTTCACTATATTTCTACGCCTCTGAAACACGTACTAATAAATTAACGAAAAATAGTATTATTATTTGTAAATAGTTTAGTAGAAAAATCATATATACTTAAATGTTTATATATACCTAAGGGTATACGGAACCTTCGCAGTTTGAGTTTTGCTCATTTATTTTATATCTTTCAAACGAGTCCTGTTCAAAAAAGGAGTTTCTGTAAAGTAAATTTAATTGACATTATCGGAGCAGTGTTTCCTGAAGATTTTCAAAGTTGGTGACTAGAAAAATCATTCATCAGCATTTTTACGGGAAAGCAGTGATAACGCTATTAGATTATATGATACTAAATTGAGCTATGCGTTATTATTTGACTGTTCGCAAGTTATTCAATACAAATTTTCGGATGCATTCTCTTTCATTTGTGTATTTGTGCATTTCCCAGTATAATGTGACCAGAGCATCATACAATTTTTAATAGTTTGATAAACTATAGGCTTTTTCAATAGTTAAACTAAAAATGAGTATTTTATGCGATTTTGTTGCAGATAAATAGCTACAACAAAAATACCAATGAAATTTCAATTATAAAGAAGTCAGTACACGATTTATATGAAGTGGATGTTTGCTGTTTCAACAAAAAAAAATTAGTACTTAATATATAAAGCATTTTCATATCAGATATTTTAGATCCAAGAAGATTTTAGAAGTCGTAATGCTGCTAGGTCCTTAATAAAATGAGTAAACCAAATAAAATCGCTTTTGATTTTGGATATTGGTGATATGAATTATAAGAGAGCAAAAGTGTATTTGATGATGTTTTTTTTAATACCTTTAATATTTTTTCATCCTTAAATGTGAGATTCATCTCTGCTAAAAAAATAAAATTATATTTGAACAAACATAAAGTATCTACGGGTTGAATTATTAGCTGTTTCTTTATTTGAAACTTATAAGAATATTGTAAAATATTATTTGTTAAAAAAAAATATTATTTGTTAAAAAATGCATGAAGAATTTATTTTTGATTAACACTTGAAATTTTATTCTTCATTGAAAATATACTGTAAATCAGAAAAATTTAGTTTAGTTGTATATGGCTGTCGAAACTATATGAGCATGGTAAACGAACATCGAAAACGGCTGAAAAATTGATTACCAGACTTGACCTTTACGGGCTAATTTGTTACGCGGTAAAAGAAAATCAATAAACAAAAGCCTGCGTTTGCGGAGAATACGACAGTCAATAAATTGTTTCGTTAAGCATGGCAATATGTCGCATCATAAACACGCCCGCAATGCTAATGCGTAAATATATCTGCTTACGGCACTACGTCTTACGTAACTGCCACCGAAAAAAACGTGATACAACCATTTCCCCTGAATTGAGCGAGCCAATATTCCTCTTACGCTATTTTCATACTCCCCTTAGTCTCACGTAGTCGCCGTACACCGTAGTGTCAGATAAAAAGTAATGTCTGGTACTATTGTTTTTACGTGAGGGATATACGTTGTGCAGGAAATGAAACAAGGTTTGTTTAGAAGTTGTTTTGCTAGGAATGCTCGTCTCTTCGCAACTGTTTTTACAACTGTTCGGGGATGCGTGCGTGTAACGAATTAGCTTCAGGTATATGCACAAGGCTGTAAGGATCAGCAATATACCTCAATGTAAATGTAGAGAATGGGTCGCTAGGAATGTCGAGAGTAAATAAAAATTGCTACTGCAATATTCAAATAGGTAGGCGAAACGAATTTGAAAAGCTCATTTTCATGTAAATATGGTGTCAAGTTCTATTATTTTGTTTTGAGATCAGATCACCATTTGGATCCTTACACTTTTACCATTTTATATTCTGTCATTTAAATAGGGTCGATAAGGTATATTCTTAACTCAAGTAGTTTCCATTTCAATATAGTTTGGGTCATCAAAAATTCCTGGCTTTTTCCGAACATACCCTAAGTGGGACCGTTTCCGAAATGTAGCTACTTTACATGTATACTTTAATCTAATTCGTTGCATATTAAATATAGAGTAGTAGTGTTTAAATTATCCTATCTCTCGATAATTTTGATGTCGAGATTTGACATGATTCTTAATTGCGGAAGATTCATAATGACCATCCAGAACTTAGGAATTTAGTTAGTTAGTCAACGCCCGTCCGTGGTCCTTCGACCATTCGACGCCGAGCCTCAGACAATGTCACTAATTGTCAATTTCAAAGTCTCGGACAGATCTCATCATCAGCCAAGCCGATCTTATGGAGACGAACCTGTAGGTAATTGTGACTGGTAGTCAGTCAAAAACGAGCAACAGTCTTTGCCCTCTCAAGATGTCTCGAAATTGGTCTCTTCACGGAGAGAGTCTCCCACATTTTGCCAATGATTTGATCTTTTAGAGTCTTGAAAGTGGTGCTGTTGATGGTTGAGTTAATTACGTTTTTTGTCCTGTGGAGTATGATGGGTGTGCCAAGTTGGGTTGACTCAGCCGCCTGCCTAACCCTACTGTCGGCCCTTTCATTGCCAGGGATTCTTACGTGGCTCAGCATCCACTGCCAAGCTATACTCATCTATGCGTGATAAGCTCCGCTGGCTTCGCACGACACTATTCTGTGGGCACACCATCCAGTGCAGGTTTGTCAATGCCACTTTCCTTCTAAGCTGCTGCGTTAGGGGCTGCCACAGGGGGCCGTGTTGAGCTGTCTTCTTTTCAATATTATGATATACGACCTAAGGTTGGCCATTCAAAGAGATCCTGGGGGTATCATGCCTACTCTCTGTAAATAACGTTCTACTTTGGGATACAGGCAGTGGCATCAGTATCCTTGAGGAGACCTTAAATAAAGTACTTCTAAATCCCGGAACAAGGGTGGGTTTGAACAAAATAGAAGTAAGTATTGAGAAGACTGTTGCCCAGCTTTTTATAATGTCGACAAAAAAACATTCAATCAACCCGAGCTATAGAGGCTTGCCTCTTCACTAAGTTCCTCTGCCGAAATATCTTGGAACTAATCTTGACACCTAGCTATCCTGGAGGTTTAAGATCATAAGCATAGCTGAGAAGGCTCAAAGGCGTATGAATCTCTTGAAAAGGCTTACTAATGCGCTACTCGGGACGTACTATCAACAGTGTATAAAAAATAACTGCGTCCAATGCTGAACTACGTCAGTGAAATCGTCTCATTGGCAAGTAAGCTCAGGTTATACGGATCCTAATGCGCTACTCAGGACGTACTATCAACAGTGTATAAAAAATAACTGCGTCCAATGCTGAACTACGTCAGTGAAATCGTCTCATTGGCAAGTAAGCTCAGGTTATACGGATACTAATGCGCTACTCAGGACGTACTATCAACAGTGTATAAAAAATAACTGTGTCCAATGCTGAACTACGTCAGTGAAATCGTCTCATTGGCAAGTAAGCTCAGGTTATACGGATACTAATGCGCTACTCAGGACGTACTATCAACAGTGTATAAAAAAATAACTGCATCTAATGCTGAACTACGTCAGTGAAATCGTCTCATTGGCAAGTAAGCTCAGGTTATATGGATATTAATGAGATACTCAGGACGTACTATCAACAGTGTATAAAAAAATAACTGTGTCCAATGCTGAACTACGTCAGTGAAATCGTCTCATTGGCAAGTAAGCTCAGGTTTACCAAATATGATGTCCTTCAGAACAATGCCTTTAGACTAATACCTGGTGGGGCAGTATCAATCTCTATAGCAGCAATGCAACTCGAAACTGGTATTGAATATCTGAGTAGCGGCAGGGACCAATTCACTCCGAAGTACTAGGAAAGGTCAAAGCAAGTGTTTAGAAATTACTGGAGTGGTTAAAAAAAACAACTCAAAGACTAGAAACCCAAACCCCACCTTTGGCATATGACTCTCTAATTGATAAGTACCAGCTCTCGACGTTGAACGGTCGCCGTACTGCTATACAATATTACATCACAGTTGTACCAGCTCTTTCCTCTAGATATCTTGACCTAAAACACATTACACTAGAAAAAGCAGCTGCCATCCCTCAACAACTCAAATTATGTGCTCTGGAGACCATCTATGGTACATCAGATATCCTTCGAGTGAGTGGCCTCATATCCACATAGATGGTTCGTACCAGTCTGAAACAAAAGGAGTCGGAGCAGGATGGTTCTGCTGCTTATTTGAAGACTTACTGGCGGTGGGAAAAAATGCCAGCAACTACGATGGTGACATTTGCGCAGTTCACGGGGTTTTAAGCCAGCTATTAGTCACCAAAAGAAGGGTTATTTTTCGTACATTTTGAAATTTGATTTGAATGATTACGATCATAATTGCGACAAGAAACTTAAATAACTCCGCTATGTATTTAGTAAATAAAATTGCAAAGCGCGTCTGTATTCATAAAGATAGAACTGCGTAATTGACATTTGAGAGAGGCAAAAATTATTTAGGTTGCTGTGTTCCCTTAGATCCATCTGCATCGAGTCATCTAAACTAAATTTTAAGGCAAGAGCTACTGTGCTCGTCAAAAGTTTTGAAAGAGCGAGTACGTTTACTTAATGATACTCGTATTTTATCAAGCATGTCTTAAGGCTACCACTGTAAAGTAAAATTAGATTTAAAAGACAGAATAATAGAAATTACTTTCTTATAATAGATACTGCCGAAACAAATATAAATACTTGAAGGCAAGAGCTGAACCATGATTACTTTACAATTTCGAGTCAAATTCGAAGAAAAAAAAACCTTTGTCATTAAAACCTGGCACCTGCGAAAGTGGTCTTTCTAATTGACTTCCAGATTGCAATATCTACGCTCAATAATAATGCTCCTATCGACTGTTTGCAAACTTAGGAATCTGATCCGGCTAAGTCTTGCAAGTACTTCCCACTAATGTGTAAATATTCTCTATTAACAACTTTTGAATCTGATCTGACTATGTCTTGCGAATATTTCCTGGTATTATGTAAATACTTAGTTAGTAGTCCTATTTATAGAGATGGTATATCTTCTTAGTAAAATGGTACTCAGTACATGTTACTCAGGTTTTTATCAACTTTACTACTTATTACTGAACACATCTAAGCGTGATTTGTACATTTATTATTTAATACTTAATATAACAGTTCTATTCTCAAATAATATTTATGTATAATTTGGTTCCTATTCACATGTAGTTGATCATTTTCGATTCTCTTGCTAGATAAAAACCTACCCGTTTTTTACACTCTACTATCAAATTAACTGACGTGAGTATGTATTTCAAAATTTATGACGATTTACGAACTGATAAGTAGTTATAGATCAGTTTATAACGCTTTGATGAATCGAGCCGAACCTCTTCGGTAGCACACCAAAGATTAGAATAAGTATAGTTTGTATCGAGAGATTGTTATAAATTTATCAGGAGTTTCTTAACGTCTTATATTGAAATCTTAAATATACTAAGATTTATGATTTTTATTTATACGGACTAAATAAACATATTATTTGAAGCCATAATTGTGATTATTTTTAAGTATTCAGAATTATTTTCACGTCATGTTGGAAAAACATCGTTAGTGAAAAAGTTTATTTTCCAATAGTTTTGTCTAAATTATGTTTTACTCATTTCCGATGGTTTCAAATTCTCTCCAGATGGAAAGCTTCGTTACAAAATTAAGTTTGTCTAGTTTAAGTCATTAAGGCGATTCTTTAGACAAGATATCATTTCGCTTTGTCTCATAATTATATTATCACCCAGAAAGGATTCATTACAAATATTCAGTTAATCTTATTTCTTCACTAACATTTTTTTTAGATTAAATCCACTTCTGTTTTAAATATAATTTCCAAATGCTTTCATTAATCAAGAATACGTTTTAATACATAATTATGTGAGGCAGAATTTGTGTACAATAAAATAACAACCTTAATGAAATTATACTAATAGATACGTTATACCTACCTACTCATATGAAATTAAAAAAGTATGATCCCAAGTAGCACCACATTTGAACCACGCCACGTATGCTAAAAGAGATGAAAACGAAAAGATATCTGCATTGAAAACGAGACAGTTGTTTCGTTTTTGAGGGTCACTTTTAGAGCATAAAGTTCATTTAATGTAACGTTGCAATTGGCCAACCGGCTTGGTCTACGAAAGACGTTCGACTAATTTTATTCATTTATATATTTCAGTCTATGGGTTTTGTAAACGAGTCTTTATATTTTGATAAATTGCATATAAGGAATGAGGAACATATAAGGAACGAATAAATTGCATATACGAAGGGTATCGAATGCACGACAATACACATAATATTATCGCAAATTTAAATCACTTTGTTTATATGGGGTTAAAAGATTTTGCTTGTAAAATAGTATTAATTTTGATTCAGCAACAGAAAACGCAACATTAATATATCGATAATCAAATCAACCTAATTATTATGTCATTATGCCCTGGGTAGTAAATGTATAAAATTGGTCTGCTGAAAGAGTTATTTGATATGACGGATAATATACGTGTATGAGATAAATGACGATTATTTATATATACTTACTATATATAGTCTATATACTATATTTAGACACGCCTACGGAATTACCTAGATCAGGATTTTCCACTTTCGCGATACACGTATATACTAAATTTTGAAGATGTGTATGTATAAATAAGGACTCCTTATGTCGAAAAACTAAATCTGTATGGGAAATGCTTTGTGAATTTATTATTTTATAAAAAATAGTGAGTGGTATTTATAACCAATGAAAACAATATTTAGCGCGAATGTTTTTTTTATAAAATAAAAGAAAATTTAAATTTTATTTTCATTAATATGTACTCATGTTCACCTGATAGTAAAAAGTAAGAGCAAATATTATGTTCGATGCTGGAATATATTATTGTTGTGTAAACCTAAGTTACATAATCTCTAAGCAAAACTTGATTAAAAAAATCCTTCAATTTTCGAAGCACAACCATTACATTCAACTTACTTTTTTAACAAAAATATCTTACAAATTATTATTTAATATAAGCTTTCAATAATGTCAATTTTCCACTTTTTATTTTTGAAAATCGCTTATTTTCTCAAATATGTCGTGTAGTTTGTGGCAATCAAGGAAAAGAAAAAATTATGACTAATTAGCCTAACAAAAAAGCTGCCAGTACAAAAAGTGTTTACTTCCTTGTAGATGGAGCCTTCTTAGGTTATATCATCGTTGAATATAAATTTCTCACTTTCCCCGTTTTCCTTAATATTTTCATATTATTTTCTTTCATAACAACCAATGCTTTAAAATTAATGGCACTGTTTTTGACAAAATTCTTTCTATTAATTAATTATATTTACCAGTTATAGTTAACGCAAATCGACGTTTTCTATTATATCGTAATATTCTATATATGAAAATTTATTAGTTACACCAGTTACAATTTAATTCATACACGTAATAATAATTAATTGCTTAATTTAATTATCGCCGAGTTAATCGTATCGTAACGCGTGTGATTATTGTGGCAAACCAATTTAATTCTATTTTGTAAACAAGGGAAATATCTTACCAATTTCTTGCTTAGTCCTTTCAATTATTTCACTGTTGTCATTTAATAATACACACTTTACATCACACGGAATTTAGTTCAAATGAAATGTTTACTTCAATAATTTCAATTGAAATAAGTATTTAGAGTACAAAGGCAAATATTCCGAGTGAAATACAGACTTGTTTTCAACGTGTAGCACTGCTTACTGAAATGGCCACGACGGGGTTGTGGCGTTATTATCGCGCTGTGAATAAGGATGCTTACCATCGATAGAGTGACATATCGATAGTGAGATATTCATAGGATTATTCTTAACTTTACTTTTTCTTTGATGTTCACATTATTTTTAATTTTATTTTCTATTAAGGCAGTCCAGAATAATAAAAAAATTTTAAATCATAAATGATGTAGAAATAGTAAATTCCTCTCTATGCACGGTGTCCGGAAATAAACATCTGTCAAAGAAAGACTT
The DNA here is from genome assembly GCA_039881145.1 of Druceiella hillmani. NCBI lineage: Eukaryota > Metazoa > Arthropoda > Insecta > Lepidoptera > Hepialidae > Druceiella > Druceiella hillmani. The sequence goes on along the minus strand of JAYKKI010000014.1, from coordinate 35,625,537 downwards.
TTATATTCGGTGGCTATAAAGCCAACGAATAACACGTATTGAAATAAAATGTAAAACATGCCCTTTTTCTAATTAAGTGCAAAAAAATATTACACATAAAGCTGTTTAACACACCCATTACTTGTTCGGAGTGCGGTGTTTACTCGCAGTGGAGATGTCTTCCCAGCTGATCGCAGGTTATTCCCCCGGAGCGGTGCTGAAAAATGTTCGCAAGTATCGTGTGTACGAAAAAGATGACAAATAATTATGAATATTATTTTCAATTTCTTAGAAGAAGTCGTCTTTTAAACTTTATTTTAACGACAATCAACTATTTTTCATTCAGGGAATATCGTATTTCTTTGTCCGACACTTATTCCCCGGCACCGTGTATATTTTTGCAGAAAAACTATGAAGATGATGCATTTTATATATAAATAGTTTTCAATAATATAGTTTAACTAATCTAACTGACAATAAATATAATAATAAGCCACTAAAGCCATGCGAGAAGAGAGAAGAGCAAAAATATCGAGCAAGTTAACAAAAATCGTTCAAGCTTCGGTTTGATTAATAGAGAATCTAAAAAAATATATGGATAAGTAAGTTGGACTAAAAATATTTACCTGAAATCGCATTACGCAACTGTTTAAATAATATAAAAGAAACAAATTAAATTTATTCATAACATAATGTCAATGTAAGTATTTTCATAAATTTCTTCTATTAATATTTACTTATGTAACATGTATATATATATATATATATATATATATATATATATATATCTATATATATATATATATATATAATATATATATATATATATATATATATATATATATATATATATGGGTGTGTACACAAAATATTAGGTTAATTTAAATAAGTGTATTTACTAGAGATGAATATATGTAAATTATAATTTGATAATAGAGCAATTTATAATCAAAGGGCTGTGTAAATTAGATTTCCATCAAATTTTCATGAAAACAGTTAACATTTTTGTTTATTAATACTTTCTTAATCACTAAAATAAAAAAAATATCACTAACAATTACAATTTCACCTAAATAAAACATATATAAATATTTCTAAGCCCAAGAAAAAAATCACCTCATTAAATTAGCTATTCAAGCTACAATTATTCGCTTCAAACAATTTTTAAAATATCGAATTTTATCCAACTACTAAACAAATTACGAAACGTCTAGTATTCACTTCAGCAAAATGGTGTTTTGAAGCTGCTTGGGAGGCAGCTAAATATTATTTGATTACTGTTTTGTCCGTAACCTATAGGTATATTAATATTCAAAAGTATACATTAATTAATTATATCGCTGTTTATAAATTATTTCTAGACGAATTGCACATCTCTAACCAATACGCAGTTTAGGTGATACTGCGCATTCATATACCAATGTAGCCAACATTTGCGTAGTTTAATTAAGTCAAGGTCGCCATTTTGAAATATTCCTTGAAACCCTCACACTGACAAAAATTGGCATTTTTAGTGGAAGCGAGGTTTATTGCAACGATTTGACTGTACGTATTTGGGTCAAATGTCTTCTGCCCGCTACATCGTTAAAATACGTGTTTGGTTTTTGTTCATTTATTTGATTATGATAAAAGATAGAGACGTGGCAACTACGTTTTGAAATATATTTGTTGATAAATAACTTTGGTTTTCTTGGGCAAATAGGAAGCAGGTTATAATCATACAGTGGAGATAGTGTTGGTAGTATTTTATATACACTATATAATTAATACTAAAATAACATCAAGTTTAATGTCCTATGATGATAATAGGTACACTTGTATCGTTAGACTTGAAAAATACCTAGTTTGATTTACATAATTTTATTTTACACCAAAATTTATGCCAGCTCGCACACTTATTTTTATGTGTGATTATGACTTTCCAGTTTATTAGGTGTTAAACTCATTGTTCATTTATATAAAAGATGCAGCGAAAGTGAATTTTTATTATTTTTTTAATTGTTAGAAAACATACATTAAGTATTATTTGGAACAGTGATATTATATCTAATAGGCACGTATTTCGTAGGTGCCCTCTAAAAACAAACAAAAAAGTGTTTCCGGGTTTCGCTCATGCGAGGCGTACAAAGTAAGGGATAGAGTCAAAGAAAGCAAGTGCATAAAAGATATAGTTCGAAGGAAGTCAAGATAATGAGGAATTTTAATGACAAATTTTCCCACTAGAGGGCACCAAAGGTAGCGACATATAAACTGTGAAGTTGCATATAAATGCGCTGCTCATGAAATTACAGTGAATTTATGAAAAATTCAACTTTCTTTTTTTACCCAAAGTGGCTATTTTTGTCCTTGCTATATGTTTGAACAGTGATCAAAATTCGTCATCTACTCCAAAAGTTATGACAGCATAAAAGAACAGTCATCCTGTATTAATAATCCTGTATTATCAAAACCAGTATTAATTTTAAATACATTTGACGAGATAATTTTTCCCTGCAGTGTTCGCTCGCCTTGCTTTTAATTCTGCTTGTAAATGGGCCAACTCCAATTTGAATTTAAATTAAGTTTTCTTTCAAGGAAACGAAGAACGATAGAGAAAATTTTCGAATTTATTTTTAAAATCACAACTGTTATTGGCGCTGTCTGGATAGTTTTTATATTGCATGAGCATCATCATAACCTTATCCACTTTTAGAGCGCAAATGACATTTATGAATGAACTTTGTTATAACTTCATTGGTTTCAAACTAAATGCAGTTTAGTAAATCTAAATATTTCATTGTTTTCGTTTATTTACTTATTTGAAAAAACACTATTAATAAAAAAAAAACACTATTTAATATTGTTTTTAGATAGTTACAAAGTCTTCTTATGCTTTATTTTTAATCGATGTAACAATTTTTTTAATGCAAGTAATGTTTTGGTAACGAATTATTTGTCATATTTTTTGACTTAATCCTTATTTTTTGTCACTAAAGCAATTGTTTAAGTTTTTGTTAGAGGTTCACCGTTTTCTCGCAAGAAAATCCCCTGAAAATGAACTATAACATATTGTTGACTATATATAAATATGAATAATTTTGGAAAAATTAATGTATACGTTTTTCGATTCTAAGTTTTGTGGTTAAAATAACGAAAGGAAAAAAATTCTAATACCAAATTTGATATAGTATATAAGGAGTGGCTTACTTCAAGCTTTTTCATATTAAAATGATTTCACTAAGTCTGTACAATCAACGTAAATTATTTCTACAATGCCTGATAAGGTCGTATTTTCAAATTTATTCGATATGGATTTTATCTTACATTCGAATATTACTTTCAGGATACACGTTGATGAAAATTACTTCACAATATATATATATATATATATATATATATATATATATATATATATATATATATATATATGTATGTATATATATATATTTTTTTTTTTTTTTTTATTTTGTCATGTACTTTCTATACAATAAAGATTACGTATTGCGTCATTATATTATCGGTTAATAAATAAATATATGATTAAAAGTAATCGCTTATATCCAAGTCCAATTCAAATTAGGGTTTGGTATGAAAGGGCTTATGTCCACCGTTTTCATGTCCACCTTGGACAGTATCGTGCAGCTTATACTGTCCAAATGGACATGGGCTATATAATATTTTCTTGGAACGTCTGTGGAATAGGTAATAACGATTTGAGTGGAGGAAGTAGGAGTGTGTGTCCGGTATGGTGTCCCTTTAAATTCAATGAATTGGGGTTTGGTTTAAAAAGGGTTTACACGATGAACATGAAACTCTCAATATTTTACAGCTTATACTATCCAAATGGACATGAAGTATATAATATTTTCGTGGAATATGTATGTATTGGGTAACTACAATTCAAATAAAGGAAGCAGAAGTATGCCCCTTGTCCTTTCAAGTCAAAGTTTCTAATTATTATTGATAAATTTGTCAATGTACATTTGTCAATAATTTATGAAATATAACTGATAACAAAAAAATTGTTTGTGTATATCGGTAATTTTTTACTTGTAATGCCGACAGTATATATTTTTTCATGAGTAGAACTCGTTCTACGAGGGTCCCGTAAACATTTAGCTCCTTAAAAACATTTAGGTATCTACAAATGTTAATTTTTCATAACGTAAGTACATTGCCTACTATAACTTTCACAGGCGTAAATTCCTGTTTAGTATTTCCGAAATTATAAGATCTGGGACAATAATTATAGTTTTTCTGTCATATTCAAGTCAAATTATACCAGACCTGTTGTCACTCTGCCAAATCGCGTATGCATTGCAAAGTTTCTGAGAAAATCGGCTGTAACAGAAGGAAATTCAGACACGTGAGTGATTTTTAATAAGGGTTAAGTTTTTCCTTTTGAGTTACGGAACGCCAAAAATCAGCGTGCTATTTATATCACAAAATTTGCTGTTCTATTTCGAACGCTTATTAGAAACGAGCAGTAGTTAGTTTTGATCTATAAATATCTAAGCCTGCTCTATTGATAGATCACATTCACCTCTTTGCATTTTGATAAAGTCACGTTCGCTTTCTCCATCTTTTGTGCGCCTACAGGCGGTAACCAATGTGACCAGGTTTTGTTATGAAAGGAGTAAAGTATTAAATTAATTTTGAAGTATTTTTATGGTAGATATTTAAGGTTTATATTTTTTATACAACTGAGATTCATTTTTATACGTTTTCTATTTATTTCATAAAATTAATAAATCACGTAAATACAAACACTTAACTGTTCAGCACAGGAAAAATAAAGGTAACTCTGTTTAAGCTTTAGACCAATTTTGTTACCTATTATGAACGCTCTTTAATTGATCGGGGGTGGTGAAGGAGTAATCGGGCATGAATAAATTTGATCCTTTGGAATCTGCCCCTTTATATTGTGGACCGTCAAAGTTCTCAGAACCCAAGGATAATTTACATGACGGACCATAAAATGTATACTCTACGAAACTTAACTTAACTCCAAAGTAAAGACGCTTTCGAAAATGAAGGTTGCGTTTGGAAAGCAGGAAAATTCAAGAAAGTCAATGTTAGAAAATGTCGTTTTCACGTATTAAACTTGTGTGAAATAGTTAAAAATTAACTAATAATTTGTAATTTGTAAAAAAACGAAATATTTTTTCTGTGAGGCTTAAATTAATTGCAGAAGATTTTTAACGGATTGTTTATATTGATTAGAAATTATTAGATTATAGTCAAAGTGGACGTTAGTGGTAAAGGGACGTAAACAAATAGCTAATAGGTAGCATTGTGACACAAAGGGTTTTAGGGTACATGCCGTTGACTTGACGCGAACCGTTTCACTAATCCACGCTGATTCAACTGATACGGCTGTATAAATTTTTCTCGAAAAGCATTGAACATTTTATATTGATAAGTTGGGATAAAATTAGCAAATAATCAGTACATACTCATGGTTTCCGAGAACGCCAGACTTGCTAATTATTGCAATTTACCCGTAGATAACGTAACATTGCACAAACATGTACATATAACAGTATTTTTTCTTAGTGACTTAGCTTTTTCCGGGTACTTAAAGAACCATGGACGCATTTTGTTTAAATAACTTTTTTATAATTATTAATGATTTAAATATTTAACGAAAAAATGCGTCCGTCATATTCTGACTCGCTTCACTTGATTGTTAACCTCACGTTCTGAAAAAAGATATTACGTACGTATGTTGATCTTGATAATAAATGAAACAATTCTATAGGGAAAATTTTATGTTAAAAGAATAAGCTATTTATATGTTAATGTCTAAATAAACAATAAGGACTTTTCTCTTTATAAAATTAGGATGATCATATTTTAAATCAGGGAAATGATAACCGAAAGTTTACGGGTTTGTTTTAGCGCATGGATTACATGCTCCGATTTTTAATATCTCTGTGGACATGCTTGTAAATGTGTTTAAACAAGTTTTATATTTAAATGAAAAAAGTTTTATAAAACAAACAAAACAAAAAAGTTTTATATACAAGTTTTATATTTTAATGAAATATTCTCATCAATAAACATGATTTTATTAAATTTCTACTTAAGTGATAATACCACTGTGTCGGGTCAAAGAATAATTTTTTTGTATTTTCTTTTAGTATTTAGGCAATTTTACCATTTTAGGTGTAAATGATGTAAAAATTCGAAAAACTTAAGTTAGAGCTTTTCAATGTTCGCGGGCTTCTGGTATGTAGATGGGTTAGCAACATATGCGTGTGCCTGCGTGCGTGCTTGGCTTGTGTTACATATTTAGACGCTATGAAGATACTTTCTCCATCGGTATGAAACTTCGTTGTACCAATAAATAAGTAGCTCAGATTAAAATCTAAGGTAATTTTTTAGGTCGATAAAATTGGTACTAAACATTTTTATTGGCGTTTCAAAGTTTAAAAAATTAACTACAAATTAATCTTACAACAAAATTACACAAAAATCAAATAGTTTAAAAAACGAAAACCACACTTTTATAAATAATGCATTAAAAAGCAAAAAATAATCATCGGACCTGTTTTCTCCGTCCACTCAGTAAGGACTTTAGTGCAAGCCACGTTTTTTATTGAGTGTATTATTTGAGTGTAAAAACATGGGGTGCTTTTTAATCAAATCTAACTAAAATGTTAAGTATTTTTATTTACATAATACTAAATTTGAGAGGAAATTATTAGGTCATTTATTTTTGAGAAAAAGCACCCGATACTTTTATACTCAAATGTGATACTTAATAACAGACATGGCTTACACTAAAGTCCTTACAGAGTAGACAGAGAAAACAGGTTCGGTAATTATTTTATGCTTTTTCGTGCTGTATTTATAAAGGCATTAATTAATTTTTACTTTTTTTAGTCTTAAATTAAAAGAGAGCATATTGTTTCGGTAATATCAATACTTACTATATAACTACTTTTACAAATATCAATACTTTATTAAAAAACATGTATAGAATTCAAATAAGATGAGCATAGTTTATCAGGCAGAGGTATTTCTTTTTGATTCTGTATTTGTGGGTGACTGAGGTGACTCATCCTCTTCATCTCTGTCAATGGATCAGCATTGTAAGGTGTTTTTCCGGTAAGCTTGGAATAACCTAATTCTTCGATCTGACTTTCGAGTTTGTTTCATTGAATGAATCCGATGGTATCATTTTATGGTGTTGTCGTCAGAACTATAAACAACGGGCAAGTTTCACGAATATACAACATTTAGAAGCCCAAACACGGTAACTATACGTTTTTAATTTTCGACTTCAGTATCTAAGTTTCAGTCCCGTTTCCTTTAATCAGTTCGATGATACCATTTTTTTGTGTTATCATCAGAACTAAATACAATTGTCAAGTTTCATGATGATACAGCCATTAGAAACCCCAAACATTGTTACGACGCGTTGTTTCGTTATCGAGGTCAATACCTAACTTCCGGTTCTATTTCATGGAATTAGGCCATTTTATAATATTGTCATCAGAACTACACATAACTGGAAAGTTTCATTATGATACAAATATTAGAAGTGCATGAAATTTAGTTTCGTAGATTCCAATACATAGTTAGTTAATTAGTTACAGGTCGACCTAAAAAACGTGTTAATGATACCTCGTTAAGAGAAACTTGTACCATATTAATTTTTAATTTTTTTGCGTCACTCAGAATAAAACGGTATTTAATACTTACAAAAATTCCATATAACAAAATTTCATTTTGACAGGTATTTTTTCGAAAAACAGTACGTTTGATATATACTGTTTTGTTTTGCTATACTTACATTTTGCAGTGATAACATAGAATATGAGAACTAAAAACACAAATAGGAACAATTAAGAAAATATTATACTAAAATATTTCTAACACTATCAAAAAAAGGAATAGTGTTTAGAATACGTAAACGAGAGATTTGTTTTCTTGTATAATTTCGACTTGTATCGGTTTGGTTATTCTTTTTCGGGTTAGTATAATCCCCCAAGGGTTACATTATTTAAAACAAGAACATTGAAACAAAACATTGATCGCATCAGTGGTAACAATGCGCATTTCATTAGAAGGTCGGTCTGTCGTTAGCCTGTTTTCATTTTAAGTAATATGTCGCACGTAAAGGTCGCTACGGGAAATTTTCCAGGACATTACCTGAGTGAACTCGATTGAAATATTCGATTCGTTGCCTATGTGGAGAATTATGACCCAGCGCAAATACTTTTCTGTGTATTTCAGTCATAGAACTAAAAATCGTACCATTGGTTAATAAAGAAACTAATGCTTATAAAAATAACAGGTTGTTTACCGTAAACTTAAATTGAAATTTATTACAGGCTATTTTTTAATTTAGATAATCAATAAACCATTTCGATATTTTGAACTCTAGAAAATTGTTTCCATTCTAAAAATGTCTAAATTACCCGTGGTACCACTGGTACGGTTTCGAAAATCGGACAGATTATGTCGTCGTGTGGCCAACAACTTTTTATAACATTTGACCTAATTGTTTGTAACATAATTATGATGTTCTTTATCAAAATTGATTATTTGTATGTTTAATCTCCATATATTATTCCTCAAAGGTGTTTTTTTCAACCCATCATATCTCTCTTAATACTTCCTCTAAACTAATTATTGAGCTGTCATTTTGGAGATTATTTTTACCGCTATTGACGAAAAATTAACAAACAATTCAAAATAAATTTATTAATTAAACTTTTTAATTGTCTGTAAATTATTCCTCTATATAATATTTCTGAAAGGTGTTTTTGTCGATACGTGTACCGTCAGGCTGAACACAAAGCTAATGCTAATATTGACAGAGTTTCCAAACCAATAGCATTTTTAAATTGTGTAATAAAAATATTACCGACCGCAAGTACCTTCACGATGAAATTCCAGATCATTTTATTCCAGGTCATAAGGACAATGGAATATTCGCAAGGAAACATCAAGTGCCTTGATGTTAATCGAGCTGATATCGAAAGCTATCACTTCCAAGTACTATTTTTGCACGTCAAAGGGCCTCAGTCGTTTGACGATCAACTGGATTTTTTTATGATTTCGTAAATTTAATGATATTCATTTTAATGTTAAAGATACACATATACAAAAAGACAAACATTCAAAAAGAAAACAATGTTCACGTTATCACTTATATTATTGTTTTCAGCGAAGTTTTGTAAGCTAAGAAGTTTAAAAAACATATCTGAGAGAGATAATATCTGTTTTTTAATGTTTTACAATAAAACATGTTGTACATAATAATACATTTTTTTTCGAATGGGAGTTTTATTGTTACTTTTCAATATAATATATCTTATACTTATTTATTTTTACGTTATATTACCATTCATCGATTGCGAATTATTCTCACGGGCCAACTTGTATAATATATAGTGGCATGAAAGTGAAGGCAGCAGAGAATATCATAGGATTTGATTATAACTTTTATATGTGGTTTAATTTTATAAGCACAAATATATGACACGTACATAACGTACAAAAACAACATTATGTAACCCGTAAACCATAGTGGATAGTTTTAAATTTCTTATTAAAATGATATATTATGTGAATTAAAAAAGACACTTTATTTATTATGAAAATAATTGGAAGAATAATTTTCCAATTTGAGTGAATTTTTGTTATAAATCCTTTTGGCTAACCGTTCGAATATTTATTCGGCAAGCCTGTTAGAAAATACGGCACGTAGTCGGTTATTTTGGAAAATGTTTGTATAAGTTTTTCGAAATGTTTTTATAATAAATAATTTTTTTTCGTTGCAAGATTTTATCATTTATAATTTTACATGAAGCACAAGTCCGTACATTAACGATATTTAAATCAAAGAAATAAGTTCGGCGGACTGCGAATAACAAATTAAAACATTTTTAGGTACTACTGATTGTTTATCTGTTGGTATGTTTATACACCGCATCATGAAAAACTACTAATGAAAAAAAATCAAGTTTTCATTCTTAATTAAAACTAGGGAAGAATGTGAAATATGTGGACATGTCGTTAGCTATTTAAAAATGGCGCGTGCGTGCGTAGTTGCCTAGGTACCTGTACATACTATATATAATAAATGAGAAAGTGAGTTTGTTTGTTTATCTTATTTTCACTTTTTAGTGAAAATAACTAACTAATATTTAGTTGAAGTAATTTTTTTTATTTGGTTATTTAAGATATGAACCTGTAGGAATAAGACCATCAACAAAAGTATTTATGTCTTATGTATGTTAGTATGTATCAAATTACTTACTCATTTCCAATGCTAAATTAAAATATTTCCACTAGAACATTATTTTTTAAATGCAACACTATCTTTTTTCACTTCCGCCCCTTTTAATTTAACTTGATTTCACCAAATTAGTACATAGCTTGTAATTATTGTTTTAATATCTTTAAGCACATTTTGGACCTTTGAATTGAATAGAATTTATTAAATCGGTTGAAAAGACAAAGTGAAATTTAATCTATAATGTTTGTATCAACCTTAATCAATATATGTTTAGGTTATCGTTAACAATTCATAATCAATGTGATCGATGAACAAGTAGCTGATTTCAACAAAATTTAAATATAATAAAATAAATAAAAGCATCGTTCTGTACAGTACTTTATTCATTTTGATTTGGTTGGAAAATTTAAATAAGTCCAGACATGCGAAGCCAGAGTTGAGTAAATAAGTGAAGAGAAACAAAATATTAAGTTTTATTTCGTTATTCGCAGGGCGCAAAACTGTTTAGTTTAGCTTTGGCCAGCCATTAATTTCCGCCGCGATGTCGAGATTGTGTCAAAGCCTACGATACATCCGCTTGAGCATAAGGTTTATCCGCTTCGGGGGAAGGTATCTTAATAAGGGTAATAAGTTCACTCTACTTATATAAAACAATCTCAGCAGTGCATTAAACCTTATTTTAAGGCTTTAGATGACTGCCCGTAATTAGTAAAATAAGTTAGAACCTAATTATACGTATTACTTCGTTGGAAAGTATCTTCAATTTTTCTTACAAAGTAATAACCTTTATTTATTAATATGTCACTTACTTATTTATTATGCTTTTTAATTACTAATTTATTTAGATCGTGTATCGTTTGTATGTATGAAATACTTTCAATTAATTAGTTCAAATGTCATAAAAAGTCGTTGCCCATCACAACGACATAATCTGCCGACTGTAATATAGACATTTTTATAATAGAAACAATTTTCTAGAGTTCGAATTATCGAAATTGTTTATTGATTATCTAAATTTTAAAAAAATATTCTAAATATCCTCTAATAAGTTTCAATTTAAATTTACGGTAAACAACCTGTAGTTTTTATAAGTATTAGTTTCTTTGTCAACCAATGGAACGATTTTTAGTTCTATGACTGAAATACACAGAAAAGTATTTGCGCTGGGTCATAATTCTCCACATAGGCAATGAATCGAATATTTCAACCGAGTTCACTCAGGTAATGTTCTGGAAAATTTCCCGTAGCGACCTTTACGTGCGACACATTACTTAAAATGAAAACAGGCTAACGACAGACCGACCTTCTAATGAAATGCGCATTGTTGCCACTGATGCGATCAATGTTTTATTTCAATGTTCTTGTTTTAAATAATGTAACCCTTGGGGGATTATACTAACCCGAAAAAGAACAACCAAACCGATTCAAGTCGAAGTTATATAAGACAACAAATCTTTTCTTTGCGTATTCTAAACATCTCTGTAAAGGAGCCCCATAAACATTTTGTCGATTCTATAACATTATTAATGAGCGCCAAAAATAGTTATATATTTTAGTATAATATATATATTTTAGTATAATATTTTCGTAATTGTTGCTATTTGTTTCACGTATCGTTTGTATGTATGAAAATTAGTACGCACTATATCAAATACACACTAAGCGTCGATTTATCATTAAGGTATTGCAAAGGTAATATATTACATTCTTTGTCGTTCATAGAAAGCGAAAAGGATTCAAGCAATATCATTAAGTCCGTTTTGGATATCCAAATACGTTTGTTTTGGATATTTGGTTTAAAAAAACAATCCTGAGACAAATAGACCACAGAACGCTATTATACTTTTTAATTACTAACTTATTTAGATAGTTTCATGTATCGTTTGTACGTATTAAAATTAGTACGCACTATATCAAATACACACTAAGCGTCGATTTATCATTAAGGTATTGCAAAGGTAGTATATTACATTCTTTGTCGTTCATAGAAAGTGAAAAGGATTCAAGCAATACCATTAGGTCCGTTTTGGATATCCAAATACGTTTGTTGGATATTTCAATTGTTTTGGATATTATGTTGGATATTACAATTGATTGATTGTAATATCCAATGTTTTGGATATTACAATCCCGAGACAAATAAACCACAGAACGCTAACGTTTTGTTATCGTTTAGTAAAATAAAATAATTGGTATCAATGTTACTTTTACTAGCTTAATATTACTAGTAACATAATAAAAGAGGCAAATCTCGGTACAAAATATTTCAAAGATAGCGAAAAATTTGGTTACCCTAATGTCACAATCCCATTTACTTAGATTTCTTGGAAAAGAGTTGGTGCACTGGTCTTTTGATATATTTGCGTACTTATTGTAATCAATTCCTTGTAATCAATAAAAGCGAGGTGAATGAAAGAAAATACGTTAAAATGAAAGAAAATAGGTTAAAAACAGAATTTAATAAAGCGAACTCCCGGTGGATATTGTTTTAATAAACAATCGATTTGAAAAATGTTTTCATTAGGAAGAAAGACTGTAAAAAATAGCCAGTTGGCTGTCAAACATTAAATACATAACTTATTTTTACGCGATTCCCTTTGCTTACTTATTCGTGTTTATATTTGCATATAAAATATCACTAAGAATGATAATTAAGTCGAAAAAGTTTCTTAACAACCCTCTTTGAATGGGCTATTTTTCAAATAGCTTTTTTATAATAAAATAGTCGTTGCCGTAAATTATTTTTATTAAATATATCGTTTATACATTACGATATATTTAACAAAAATAATACGTTTATACAACATACAACAAATCTTTTCATTTAATGATTAATAAACGGTTAAATTTTCATTGGCGCTAAACTGAATTTGTTCCGAAGCGACTTATAAAGTATGTGACAGGCTTTACGAGTCTCATATTAAAGTTGATATACAAAGAAATATTTAAACTACATCGAAAATAAATATTAAAATGTCAGGATAGTTTTTCTAGGAGTTTTTTTTTTAATAATCCGTAATTTAAATATACGATTCATAAAGTTATATGCTTTCTTTGGATATTCATATAAGAATTGATGAATTATTTTTAATAACGTGAAATATACAAATATATAAAACCGCATCCTAAAAACGTGAGCTCAATCTTTTTATTAAGGTTATATAAGAAAATACCATATAAGTAGAATACATAAATCATAAGATTTTTCTTCAAAACGAGAAAGGACATATACGGAGAAAAATAATAAAAATGACGTAAGAAAAGATTTATAGCAGGGAAAACTTTCCCGGCGACTGCATAATCCCTAGGATTTGGCACTAATAGCGATTGGACGCATGAAATGAAGATTACGCGGGTATCGTATCTCGATTCAGTGAACCCGAGATTTAAGGCTGTATATACGAGTATGTATGTCTTCTTGTACTAAATAGCATGAAGTGTGACGAAAAATTACCTATATATATATATATATATATATATATATATATATATATATATATGATAAAATTATATCAGTGTGAATTCTGTACTTTGAAAATATTTTAAAAAACTGATTAATTTTGAGCATATCATCCTATGATAATAGACGACAGAATTTTTTTTTCGCAATTTTCGTCTGTATGTTAATTTGAGCGGGTATCACGTAAAATCTACTGGACGGATTATAATAAAATTTGGTATGGTAATAGTATATACCTAGGAGCAATATATAAGAGAAAACAAAATTTGGCATGGTTACGGATATATTTGTATTTAACAATTTTCAAAGTTCCATAAAGATACATATTCCACGTGAGACAGTAAGTCTTTTTACTCTGTCAAATTGATTAACTCAGAATGTTTAAATCAAACAGTTGTAGAAATAAGCTTACACTGTATCAGAATATTGCTTAGTGCCATTTAAACTGTAGCACGCGTTTCTTAGTGTAACTATGCGACTTACTATAGACATAATAAAATGCGTCTGATGATATAGGTAACTATGGGAAATTTAATTACAATCAGAAAGTGCGTTATTTACCGTACGTGCTAAGACTTATAGCATATACAATACATAATCTGAGAAGAACGAACATTCAAAAGTCACAGTTTTGACAAAAATAAATATGAAGATTAGTGATATTCTTATACTAATTCAGGTGCGTATAAATATTTAGTTTTAAAATTACTTTTTAATAAAAGAAAATCGACTATACAGAAAATTAAAAGTATATATATATATATATATATATATATATATATATATATATAAATATACATATATACATATATATATATATATATATATATATATATACATATATATATATATATATATATATATATATATATATATATATATACAACGTTCTATTTGATATTCTTATTGAAGTCATATGTGCTTGTACAATATTTACCTACTAGTACAATACCTATATACTCGTACCATAAAACCTTTACATATAATTACACAATACTAATCTACTAACAACTTAGATGCTTCATTCAAGAACGTTTTTTTCACACGTGAAATGTTTTTTTGTCAGCCGATCGGTTTGACTCGGTGGACCTCGATCTATAATTAAAGTTTCACAGAAAGTACGATTTTGGATCATCCCCTTTAATGAAAGGTTAGGTGGTTTAAAATAGATGCCGGAAAAACCCGCATTTAAAAGATATTTGCATTTCAAATTTCGTTCATTTCTTTAAAACTACAATGAAAATTTAAAATTTACAAAACTTCATGGTACTTTGTTTATACACTTTCAAATTTTTTTCAGTAGTTTTTATGTGAACTATTGGCTCCCAGGTATTTTTCCTCTAATTTGCTTCTATAAAATTTTAACGACCCTGCAAGATTTAAAGTTTTTTATTACAAGAGAATAAAAAAAATTGTTTTTTTTTCTATTTATCAATAAGTTCATGTGTATATATTTATGCACTTATAAATAACTAAACAATAACTATATTTATTTTAATGGAGGTTTTACTATTATTTAAATTAAATTTTGACAAAGATTTAGTCGCTAAACACGTAATAAGGACAAACGTAGATAATTGGTTAATGACCCTGTTTATTTAATACCCTGTTTATTAGTTTTTTACGCATGTCTACCATTTTTTTAAATAAACTGTCGTTCTAAGTTTAATTTCTCTAAACAAAGAACTGGATCAATAAAAAAAAGCTTCATCTAAACACAACGATTTTCATGAGCAGGTTAATATAATTTTCTTTCTATCTTAAACTGTTACAATGTCGAATTGTATATGCAAAATTTCAGTTATACTTTTGATCTGATTGGTTAGAAACTAATAAAAATATAAACTTAAAATTCATCTGTTAGTATTTTAGTAGGTTTTATGTATTTATCTGTATAAACTTTGAACAACTTACATTGGAAACCAAAAGGATGGAAAATACATTTGTATTTTCCGCAAAATACCTTTGAATCTTTCAAATGAGTAGACGATTTTTAGATTCATCCCCTACCGAAGGCATCGTGCCAAGCGCTCTTTAAAGTTACGTCAATCCTAGGTCGTTCCACTTATTACGATAATAAAGGTTCAACTCTCATAAAAGTTGAGAGCGGATACTTGTTCATCGTCGTTTTTAACTTTAAACTAAAAGCTTACCTAGAACCCTATTTCCTACTTCCTTGCTGTTTAGTTTATTGTACAAGTTTTATGTCTTAAGATTTACGGTTCTTATCCACTTCAACTCTTTGTAAGATGATATTTGGTTTTCCTTAATAACTATATCGATAACTTTATAAAACTAGTCAATAATTTTATCCATAATACTTGGTTGTTGGGATGTTTTCCTTTCATATTTTTAATCTTGCATTTAAGTCAGAATTTCCCGTACAGTCTTCTTTTCCTAAACGATATTCCAAGGCTGCCAACTTCTATTCTATCGTTGATATAAATTGTAGTTGTGTGGCAGTTTATGATTTTTTTCATTTTAGATCAGTGTTTCATGGAAGGATGGTCCGGCGTATTACATATCGCATGTAGCGAGCTCCAATTACAATTCCAGAAAAATTAAAATTTACTGGCAAATATTTCAGTTTAATCAGTAACTTTTCATGTTTCGTTAATATTTATATTTATATATCGTTAGTATATCATATGTGTGATTTAAATACGTCGCGCTATATTTTTCACATTCGCTTCCTGGTCCACAAATCCGCGAGTTTCGTTGACTTAATGCGCTTCGCTGGGAAACCTTGATGCTATGAACTCATGCCTTAGACGTGTAGTTTTAAGGTTTATAATATTTATAGTATCCTAATTTATCGAAGTAACTACTCTCTAACTGATCGTCGCGCACACGTTACAAGTTTGTACTGTTTGTACGCACAATTCGAGAGTAGTGCTTACACCAGTGCGCTTGCGCTGGTGAAATCTATAAGGCATTTTTTGTCACTCATTTCCGACGTAATATTCGACAAAGTTAAACGAACGTTATTGATTAATTGATACTATTCAGTTACTTAACCAACCATATTGGTTTAGAATTATTCAACAGGCGTGAAACGCAGTACTTCCAAACGTGTCTTTATTTACTTACCCTAATTCTACATTTATCTACTAACCTAACAAATGGGATACCTACCAACCTTTCAAGGAAAATATATGTGGATCGAATACAACAAATTTTATAAGTTTATAAAATGTTTTTTTTCGGTTTCTCTTACATACTAATTCTGCCTATCATACGGTGATTTTATTTTATATTTGTGTAACGTGTAAATTTTTCTAGAAATTTTCTAGAATTTTCATTATTGATATACCAAAGTTTTTGTACGTGACGCGTAGGAACTCGTTTTATAATATAAAAAAGCGTATGACACGTGATAATCAAGATAATTAAAAACATTTATTAACTCGGGTACCTGTGGAAAAGTTTTATTTTCTTCTTTGTTTGTAAAGCAATATGATATCGTATCAAATCTTAAGGTTCTAGCTCAACAAGAAATAATCTTTTATATAGATCAAGTAAATCAGTCAATGGGTCTTCGAAATAGAATACTTTCAGAGATCATAGCTCTCTAAGCCTGAAACGAAAAGCGTGACATTTTCACAGAATTATTCCAGTGCAAACATTAAAAAAATTCATGTTTCTGGTTCCATATAAAGAAAAAGTGTGTGAAGTAGAGCATGAAGTGCTTCCAGCAAAATATACATCGCCGTGTTCCTGTGTGAATTTAGCTGATACATTGCGGCTGCTCATGGAATATAACAAACTTGTTGAATAAATATATAAATTTATGTTTATCCAAGCTCTAACCAACTTATTATAGAGTTCAGTAAAGTTTTTATTTCGTTAATCAGGTAAAAATTGTACTTCAAATTTTACATATGACATTATGATTGTTTAACCTAGAATAGGGTTTGATTATTTATGTTTAGAGAATATATTTTTTTGTTTATTGGTTTAGCCCTTAATGCTAGAATGAATGCATATTAAATAAGAATATTTGAAAGTAGGTAGTGTAAAAAATATGTATCTCAGTTTTGTGTCTGGGGTTTCTTAAATGAAAATGTTTCTTAAATATATTATTTACAAAGTATTGTATTAATATCGAAGAAAATGGTTTCATAAATAATTGGTATAAAGTTATAGATATAGATAAGATAAATATTGGTCACGAATGTACTTAAAAAATTCGTTTTGGTTAAAATATTTTTACATAGTCGGTTTTTATGTCTTTAAATTTATGTTTATGATCCATTTTGAAATAAAAATAAACCAAACTAACTGTTTTTCGGCATTGCGTATTTATCAATAGAATGGTACAAAGAAAATTTGTGATTTTAGATAATGTTGGGAATTTTACTATTAGTGCTAGTGAATGGATTTGTGTATTTGTGAAATTTGTCGTGTAACGAATAAGGATATGCGATGGACGAAACATTTTCGGAAAAATTAGATCGAGAGTTATGCTTAATGCTGGGGGTGTGCGGAGAATTTATACCTGTGAAAGAAGTGAGAAATTTGAGGGGATGATTCCATTTTCGTTTAATTTTCATTTTTCATATTATATCCAAATAGGAAAGATGTAGGTAGGTTAAACAGATAAATTTATAGTTACAATAATTTTTATATGAAAATATACTTTAAGCATGCCGGAAAATCTAATCGAATAGTTAGTGAAATCAATGAATGATAAATAATTTGTAAAATTAATATCGGCTGTATACAGCAAATGTTTTATATGGAACAGTTTGTTTATTTGGAAAGTTTGTTGTTGAAGATTTAAAGAAGAGAAATGATATGAAATGACGTTTTGGATAAGTCACATTATATTAAAATGACTTAATAATGCCAAATAACTAAACTAGGGTAAAAGTAAAATAAAAATAATGACGAGATTGAGTGCATGCGCATAAGGCTTAAAAAGTGAGAATAAATTTTGCACAAAAATCGTAAAGCAATATTATTTACGTAAAGCAATATTATATACGTAAAGTTATCCAAAAATCTATTTTCCATTGGAATCTTTGATCTTTGATTTTCGGAAAAACCCAGTGAAAAGAAATTCAGTGTTTATTCGATATTTGTTTAGGGCTTAGGGCTAACAAAGATATTTCCTGTGTGTACGTATATGCAACCTAATAACATAATGCTATCCAGTCTGCTTACAAGGGAAACTTTTCGAGACATTTAAGTTTAAACAAGTCAGACAACATATTAAGTGTTATTTTTAATGCTGATTTGTAATGATTTAGATCCAAATAATGTTTGCACCAAATCATATAAATAATTTAACCAAATAAGAAAATTGGCCGTACACACGTCTATACATATATACACATATACTTATATATATTTACATATTTACGAGCTTTCAAGATCACCTATGATTTGGTGTCTGGAAAACATAATCGGCAAAGAGGTCGAGATCTTTCAACAGGCGTATTCCTGCGAAATCCATCTTATAAATATGATGTATATATTTATATACACTTATATACACTGATGTATATACACTTTTTCCTAAAATTGTATACAGGCAGCACGTTTCTAAGAATTCCTTGTGTGTGTCTTATTAATTACTAAATGAAACAAAACAGCACGATTTTAGTCAAAATAATCTATCCCGTTTCGCAAATAGGTATAACTATATTTGAACGAATATGAATGGAGAAAGAAGCAAAAAATTAGGCAAAAGCGATAATTCAATATGAGTGTTAGGTGCAGAGAAGTGTAGACGATACTTGACTGGTGACAAAACGTCAGTTTTTTTCGACTGCTTTCGTTTGAAACATTTTATCTTTAAATCCTATTTCGACACGAGCAGAAATACACAGCTATGTACCTACATATAAATATGTTTGTGTTTTGAGGAACAATACTTTATTATATACGTAATTAAGGAAAATTATGTATATAATATTGCTTTACGATTTTTGGGCAAGTTTTAGATGTTAGACAATTTCGGAAGGTTCATTTTATGTACACATTAGAATTAAATATTTCTGAAGAATTCACGAAACAGATGGCAGGAAGCAACTTTGTCGTATAAAATGTCATCATTCTTTATAACTGATGAACTTTACTGAAACATGCGTCAAGAAAAGTCTAGTCACGATCCATTAAGAAAAATTCCCTTTATTCATTTTTATATGCACGATGCTTCGTACATTTTTTAAGTTTATATTCATCTGCCTGTCTAAATGACAAAGTGTCTGCGTCTACTGACGAATATAAACTCATGTTTTACATAAAAATTTACGATACAAACGAGTGTCGTTGATATAGTTATGCGTCTATTTGTTTTGGCTAGACAAATAGTTTAGTTTTGTGCGTTGCAAAGTTAGCTTGTGTTCTGAATGAAGTGAATATACATTATTACAGTTTCATTTATATGTTGTTATACAAGTAACTTATTTTAATTTTTTCCTTGCAAACTTTTCAAACAATTTTTACCGACGACGAAGTTGTTTCTTTGTATTTGTGATTAGCTATTTGGCCGCGGATTTATCCATTGTTATTTCTCGTTATCAACTGTGCCTCTAAGTAGTGTTTTGTAATTAGTAATTAGGGAGAAACATATTTACTTGAAAATAACGTGAACGTATGTAGTAAATAATATTTTCCTTTTCACGTTCAATTATCACAAGTTATTATCGATAGAAAAGCAAGATAAATATTAGAAACAAAATATTGTGTTCGGTGTATCGGCGATTGGTTTTCTTGTGTCGACTATCACCACATTAATTATGATTATAAAGGCACTAATAAGTTAACGTAATCATTTAGATCTGTTTAGAAGTATTTCGAAAAGATAATATGTAATTTAATATAACTACACTAAAGTTTACCATTTTATTGGAAAATTTATAATTATTGTAATTTTCAGAAATTAACCGATGAGTTTCAGTTTTGCCTTGGAAAATAATATAGACGCTTGATAATTCAAGAATGAATTTTAGTCTTTCGATCTTTCTTTGATATATTGAAGCTAGAAACAATTAGAAATATATATATATATATATATATATATATATATATATATATATATATACATATATAATGTGTTATAATGTAACAATGCAAAACATTCATTATAAAATTAAAATTCAATAATTAATACAGATAATTTCTTTCTTTATATATTTACTTTTTAATAATTGATTACTTATCAAACGATTTTATTCACGTAGTCCTTTCAAGATCGCATGATAAATCCACCTGTCTAAATGATGAATGAATGAAAATTACAAATGAAAAACTTGACGCAGTCTAACGAATGTTAAAAGGAATTTTCATACTTTAGTAAAAGAAAATGTTTCATTATTTTATCTAAAAAATATTTTTTTTAAACTTTGTTAATTCTGTAACTTGGTGACTGATTATTTTAATGATATTTTCATTAGTAGTTATTTAAGTATTTCTAGATAGTTTTAAAATGCTAACACCAAATAATTTGTCCTTAAAAGATATAATATTAACTGATTTAAAATTAATTGAAGTAAAACGGCAAACAGTACGTGATCTTTTCTGCAAGGGTACGCAGATTGTATAGAAGTCTTTCTATTTCTTCCACGACTGCACAAAATGGACCCCGGTATTCTCAAGAAACTTCCTCCAGAATGATTTGTTCTTGTATATGGTCTCTAGTTTTTGATTCGAAGAATGTGCATGTCCTTTTCAAGATAATAAGCCACCGTAGTCGACCTCGATCAGGAGCGTGTCGGATTGGCTGAAAGATTTTTTGGTATTTCTAATGGAGATAAAAATCATGGAAATAAGAATACGGAGAGTACATACGCCCATATTTAGCGTGTAGTAAGTTGGTCAATTTGTGACACAATTTTTGTAAGCGAAAGCACGCCGAATCTAGTTACATTATAAAGTTAGTCGAGCCGAGACAAAACTCTTCCCCTTTGTGAGATATATTTATTTTTGTTGGAAAATGGTTACGCGTGGTATGTTCAATTTTATTTAATTTTTATACTTTATATTATTAACTAATTCACGGCCAATTAAAATTAATGAAATATTAAATAATCTATATGGACAATTTTAAACTAAAATATATGATACAGTATAATATTCCTTATGGAATATTTAGATAATATAACTTGTTTATTAAATTAATATCTTGTAGTTTATTGAAGGTACTGAATAATTTTTGTTAACGGTATTAATTAGTTTAGAATTATAATTATTATACATTAGTGAATGAAATTTTCAATGAAAATATATATCAAAGAAACATTTTGGTGTTTAATAGCGTAATTTTTGATAAGCAAAATATCAATTGATAAATAATATACAAAATACGTTTTACCATACTATCAACGCGTTTTATTTATAATTATGAATTTTCAACATTTCTTTATTCCAGCAATGGCGTTAACTTATTTTTCTTATATTATATCGATTACATTGATATTTCAATATTTTTCTTGTTACTTTCTAGCATAAAGTTTTCTTAACCGTTTTATTTGAACGTTTATTATAATCCTTATATTTATAACATTTCTATGGTTTATTAAAAAATGGTTTATAAAAAAGGTACTCAGAGAAAAATGGATAAATGTTTAGAGATGTAATACTAATAAATGGTTAACAACAATGAATGGTACCGTTTGCCCGTAACATTTCACAATTGTTTGTTTCGTGACAGGTAAAAAAGGAAAGAAACGAATTTTTAAATATGTCGTTCTGCTTAATTTATAGTGTATATAATAAACACACACTATATGTAATAAACATTCAACTATTTTATTGTGGGTCTCTAAATTGTTATTTACCGAGATTTTAGCTATTTATAAACTTAAAATAGTAAAATATTTTAAGTTATTCAGGGTAGGTCAGGGTTAGGTCATTAGGTTTATTTGTTTTTTTATATAAATAAATGATTGTTCTTGTTAAATAAGTTTTTATACTTCTAAACAATGTATAGTCTCGAATTAATTAGACAGTTATTAACTCCGCATAATATGGGAAAGATTAGTATCTAAGCATTATAAATCTACAAATACCTTTAAAAATATTATATATTTTATCTAAACTTATCGATTATTATAAAAAGCTGTAGAGGTTGGTAAACTTTGGTTAAACTAATATCCAATGTCATTTTTAAACTTCCAAAATACTATCTTTCAAAGCATTTGAAAATAATATATTTTTCAGTAGCAGAAAAAGAATATTGATAACAGAAATGGCGGAATTAAATATTTTCAAAAATTAACTCCATTAACTCGTTGGTTTAACGAAATTTAAAAGATGAATGAATTGGAGGAATTGGAATATCAACGACAGTTACAAAATTTTTATTTTTATTATCATAGTGAGATTTAAGTAACCTCACCCCGTTCGATATTGAGATACTTTGTGAATCCGTTAAATTTAATGCCTCTAAAATGCCGGTTTTTTTCAAAGGTTTCCTGTAAATAAACTTAAGTTTCTTTTTGAGACATTTAACCTGTATGGAATTCACAAAATGCACCATTCGCCTTCTAAAATAATTAAATATTCTAAAATAATAAAAATAATTGATAAATAAAGTTAATTACAATATTTCATCGTTTTAACAATGAGAATGGATGAATCGATATTTCATCAACATGTTTACATGCCTACTTCTCATATTTTGGCAAAAATACGAATGCGAGCCATTTATTGATGAAAGTTGATGAAAATATTCCTCTAGCAAATTATGTAACTAAATGAAACGGAACGTCTGCAATCGTAAAGTATTAAACTCAGGTTAGATTTTTGTGCATTTTTGAAAGAAAGAAAATATCATTATTTATTTAAGAAAAATCATGATTATTTTTAGCAAATTACTCACAAATTTCTCATCTTATGCCTACGTAAGTATTTCGAATTGGGAAAAAGTTTTTGTTTATGAGATTTTGTAAATAAAAAGTATTTATAATCTGGTAAGTATTCGATTTATTTTTTCAATTTGCCATGATAATGCAGTAAAAAAAAGAACATGAAATTAAAAAAAAAACAGACGATAGTGCAATTAGCACCAATTATAGTATTGCTATCTCTCTTACTCAACTGGATACTCTATTGTTTAAATGTTGATATTAATAATTTTTCTTACAAGAATTTGTATTTTCGCTCTCTATGAAGTCATAGGTTTTGGCCATGAATTACTTTTCCATATAAAATATATTTGTTATATGACTATATCTACTTTCATTCACATTCATTCACTTAAATTTTTGTATTGAATTGTGTGTTTTTGTATGTTAACATTTATGTATAACGGTTATATATAACTATTAAAATAAATGTTTTACATTTTAACGATTGCTAATTAACTAATTGTTGATGTGACATTGAAAACAAACCGAGGTATAGCTTAACTTTTCGGGGGAAGTACCTTATTTGAAATAAACATTTATGATAAAGTAAATGGATGTTGTATAAAGTCGATTTTCTTTACCATAGCTGTTCGTGCCAGATTTTCATACAATGATGTATATAAAATTTATAATATAGTTTCAATATTTGCAAATATTATTTTATAAATATAAATTGAGGGGCGTAATTTCTAGAGCAAATTTGGCCCAAATCGGTGGGAAACTGGGTCACATAAAGCGAATTCTTTTTGGTAGCGTTCCATTGAATATTTTCTATCGTACATATAAGATATTTATGTGAAAGATTGTGCCAAGTAAGAATAGGTCGACTGTTTTATGTATCAATGTAGTCCCATATAAACGAATAAATGAAATTTAAATGACTCAGAATTAAATTTTCTTTCTCATATGAAATTGTTGTTTACGAGGGACTTGCATTGACGGTTTAAGAAATGTTAAATATAGTTTTTTTTTTAAATGGACAATTTTGCAACCATTTATATGAACAATAATCTTAATAATAACGTATTCAGAAGACATTAAGTCAGTAATCAAACTTTTACTGAATAATCAGTCTATTGGGCAATGTAACTGCGACATAGTGATAGATTCGCATAATTTTAACGGATCTTGATGTTAAATTTTATAATAAAATAATATGTTAATCAACTGTTCACAAACACAATATTTTTTTAACTCGTGAGAATTTTGCAGAGCTATATATAATTCCAAAATTTATCCCTGTAATCGTTTTTTTTTCTGAAAATGGATATAAGTTGCACGTAATAATAAAACGTGAAAGTATTAATTAGGAAATAAATATTTATATGTTAATATATTAATAGAAAACTTCGTACCTTTTTTTAAGTATTGCGCGCACGGAGGAGTGTGAGATTTGAGATAGTTAAAATTTATATGGAAAAGGAGTGTAGAAAGCTAAAATTTATATATCATATATCTTCTATATATTAATACGCGAAGAGAAAACTTTGTACCCCTTTTAAAGTATATTGCGTGCACGGAGGAGTGTGAGATTTGGCATAGTTAAAGTTTATATGCAGAAGGAGTGCAGAAAGCTAAAATTTATATATCATATATCTTCTATATATTAATACGCGAAGAGAAAACTTTGTACCCCTTTTAAAGTATATTGCGTGCACGGAGGAGTGTGAGATTTGGCATAGTTAAAGTTTATATGCAGAAGGAGTGCAGAAAGCTAAAATTTATATATCATATATCTTCTATATATTAATACGCGAAGAGAAAACTTTGTACCCCTTTTAAAGTATATTGCGTGCACGGAGGAGTGTGAGATTTGGCATAGTTAAAGTTTATATGCAGAAGGAGTGCAGAAAGCTAAAATTTATATATCATATATCTTCTATATATTAATACGCGAAGAGAAAACTTTGTACCCCTTTTAAAGTATATTGCGTGCACGGAGGAGTGTGAGATTTGGCATAGTTAAAGTTTATATGCAGAAGGAGTGCAGAAAGCTAAAATTTATATATCATATATCTTCTATATATTAATACGCGAAGAGAAAACTTTGTACCCCTTTTAAAGTATATTGCGTGCACGGAGGAGTGTGAGATTTGGCATAGTTAAAGTTTATATGCAGAAGGAGTGCAGAAAGCTAAAATTTATATATCATATATCTTCTATATATTAATACGCGAAGAGAAAACTT
Source organism: Druceiella hillmani (assembly GCA_039881145.1). NCBI lineage: Eukaryota > Metazoa > Arthropoda > Insecta > Lepidoptera > Hepialidae > Druceiella > Druceiella hillmani. Next base: position 35,599,819 of record JAYKKI010000014.1, on the reverse strand, counting down.
TGTACCCCTTTTAAAGTATATTGCGTGCACGGAGGAGTGTGAGATTTGGCATAGTTAAAGTTTATATGCAGAAGGAGTGCAGAAAGCTAAAATTTATATATCATATATCTTCTATATATTAATACGCGAAGAGAAAACTTTGTACCCCTTTTAAAGTATATTGCGTGCACGGAGGAGTGTGAGATTTGGCATAGTTAAAGTTTATATGCAGAAGGAGTGCAGAAAGCTAAAATTTATATATCATATATCTTCTATATATTAATACGCGAAGAGAAAACTTTGTACCCCTTTTAAAGTATATTGCGTGCACGGAGGAGTGTGAGATTTTGCATAGTTAAAGTTTATATGCAGAAGGAGTGCAGAAAGCTAAAATTTATATATCATATATCTTCTATATATTAATACGCGAAGAGAAAACTTTGTACCCCTTTTAAAGTATATTGCGTGCACGGAGGAGTGTGAGATTTGGCATAGTTAAAGTTTATATGCAGAAGGAGTGCAGAAAGCTAAAATTTATATATCATATATCTTCTATATATTAATACGCGAAGAGAAAACTTTGTACCCCTTTTAAAGTATATTGCGTGCACGGAGGAGTGTGAGATTTGGCATAGTTAAAGTTTATATGCAGAAGGAGTGCAGAAAGCTAAAATTTATATATCATATATCTTCTATATATTAATACGCGAAGAGAAAACTTTGTACCCCTCTTTAAGCATATTTCGCACACAGAGGAGTGTGAGATTAAACGATGTTATACTTCTATGAATGTCAAATTTCCTTTTTATTAGCGTTTATTTGATTCGATAATAAAATGAAAAACATTAAAACTGGCAATGAATTGTATGAAAAAATTAAATATGAATACAAGCTGTAATTCCGTTTTTTAAAACTGTTATTAACATTGAATTTTAAATTTCATAGGTATTGTAGTGAAATAAGGCAGACAAGACACGCTAATCACGTATTCGTACACGCTCTCAGCTGACTGAAATAATAGAACAAAATTAAAAAAAAATTATACGCTATCACTGTAGATAGGTAAAATATATAGGTATAATATCCTTTGACAAAAAGGATAGATTATATATAGGTATAATATCCTTTGACAAAATAATCTCAATAACGTTCAAACGTATAAATTTAATGAATGATCGAATTTCGACCACTGGACGACCACTAGTATTTATTTATATATAGATAAACATATTCGACTTTCATTTCAAATGACGCACAAGTAAAATTCCACTGATCCTTTTCATATTCTTGACCTTGTTCTAAATGTGATGTTACAGACTGAAGCCTGGAATAGACGAACTTAATACGGTTTTGTTGTTTTGTTCATAAACCCAACATAGGGATGACGTAACCTTTTCACAGCGGCACTCCCCACAAAAACACAAATAATGGCTTATCCATTTCTCCTATTCTCAACGGGGACACGATACCGCGCATTAGACAGCGCCAGCGTGACGTCATGCGACAGGCAGCGGTGAGTGACGCAGCGACCGGGAGACGGAGGCCCGATGTATCGACCCGCGACCGACGTAGTCCCGCTGGCGACCTTGACTCCGCTCGCACGTCCGTAGTCCTTAATCCATTAACACAGTTTTATGCGAGAAGACGGAAGGCGTATATTTGTTTTTATATTTTCGGTTCATTATATATCCTATTAATTTCGTTCTTATTCATCCTTTTACACGTAATCAAATATATTTATGCCGTTACCATAGTAACCAAATATTGATTTGATTCAATTAATTCCAGGAGGGGAAGCAGTTTATTTCTTTTCTTATGTTAAGGATGATTATTATGTGAGGGTATCATAACATTTTTTTTTTAAGTTTTTACTATGTTTACTTGTTGTATATAAATATGTTTACGTATAGTACGTACGAAAACTAAAATGAAAACACTTGACGCTCTTTTACATTTGAAATAATGGGTTTTTAACAAATCAATAACGCCCTCTGCCTACAACGAGATACCAACATTGAGACACAATACATACAAAAGATCACCCATCCCTCTTATCCTCGACGGGAAGCGGGTATCGCACAATTGTGTGTCAGCATAATATCAAGCGAACAGCACCGGCGAGTGCGTAGCGACCGGGGGACGATTGTCCGAGATATCAAACAGCCGTTGTCGATAGTCACGTTTACGACCTTGACTTCACCCGCACACACATCCGTAGTCCTTATTCTATTAACACAGTTCTGCGTGTCGATCTGCGAGATCTATTCTTTTCATTGTAGGTGGTATTGACTATAAGGTGACTTGGTAGTTTAATACATCTTTATATATTAAGGATTACCACTTGAATATCCACAAACTTTTATAGCTGTAATATGGAAATGATCAGTGCGAACTACTTGATATAATAATGTATTCCATATTTTGAAGCTATAATTTCTACAGCCGAGTATTTCTGTCTAATATTGTTTACGTAAACCAAGTGTAAAATTATGTCACTATGTATTCAAACAAAAATATACCTAGAGGGAACATCTACTGCCCTGTTCCTCATTGCTGTAACTATGAAAACGAAGGTCTGAGAGTTCACCTATTTCAAGTACTAACAAAAGCAGGCGATACCTGAAAAAAATGTGTTATTTCAAGCTCCTTATTTGGTGGCATATAATGGCAATACTAACTCTTGAGCACTAGTCCAACATAAATAAATACTTTAAGCGTTCCCAGAAAAGGTCTTTTTTTCAGTTTCAGTAAGGTTAGCTGAATCCGTATATCATAACATTCTTAAAATATTATTCAACATCGCGAAGAGGTCTAATAGTATTTTTGGTTGCTTTCTAGACGGCTAGCAAAAAAATTAGTACGTAATTTATAACTTTTAATACTGGAAGTTAGCTGCAAAAAGGTCTGTTAATTCTATAATAGGTTATTTCACTAAAACTGAATGTGTACAGTATTGTTTTTGTTTGTTCACATATCTCCGTAAATGCATAGTTAGTGCACGAATATTGTTAATATTAATTATTTTTGTTTTTTAATTTTCGTATTAAAAATATTCAGCATACAAGGTACGATTATATTGATTGCCAAAGTTGTTATTTCTGCATGTGATCTTAAGCACATATTCTTTTTTTCTTTATTTTGACACATCGAAGTTTATAATGCGTGGTGTAGGAATTGTTAAAAGGTTCAACCTTCAACTGTTATGGATATTAAACAAGTTCACGTAATATGCTGAATTACGTTGTTGTTTGTAATAAATATTAATTGGGTCGAATTGTTTACGTGCGTTTGTATAAATTTTGACCTTCAATTGTGTAAGCAAAATAACAAATTAGTTTTGTTCATCATTATTGCTATGATACATTAGTAGATAAATGTTGTTATGTTATTAAATAATAAATACTTTCAATAAAGCGTACGAGTAGTTCTATGTAAATGTGATAAGAAACATGAACTAATGTTAACCTTATAGTCTATATATATCTAACCCGTATATATATATATATATATATATATATATATATATATATATATATATGTATACATTCATTTTTTTCAAATTTTTTATATATTTAGTTAAAAAACATTAGGGTAAATGGCAAAATGTCTGGAGAACTTTTTGGGTACTCCCAACTTTAACTTTTATATCTTGCGAAGAGGAAGTCATATAAAAATATTACTTTTTAAAATACCTTTAAAATAATGTCTTACTTGATGGGACCAGCGAGAAAAAAATTCATGATCCCCAAGTTTACTTACGCAGAGGTACTTTAAAAAACATTAGAAATACTTTGTCTTTGTTTTTTTTTATTACTTTAATTCAAATATATCGTTGGATGGACCTTTGTCACTATATAACATCATAATTTCTTAATGGATTTAACGGAATTTGGAATATGAATAGACTATAGCCTGGATGAACATATAGGTCCGGCAGTAAAACTTGATGGTTTTTGAATGTGGTTAGCGGGAGATCCTAAGTGGTGGCGGTCGGTCTCATTATCTTCTTCTGATGTAGAAGTTTAGTTAAAATGGAGTGTTGGACCACTAAACTCTGTGCGTTTTCCGTCGATACATTCTTCAGAAATAACGATTCTGTGACCTTAATACCGCGGAAATTTCATTTACATTGTAATGTTCCTCCTTGTGGACCAATTTTATCTCGGAACGCTATTCTTTTGTGGGTCTAAAACCTTCGAAACACAGATTTCAGAAAAATACAAGGAGAAGAGTGGTGGATCCCATAATATGGCAAGGTCACCTGAAAATATCGAATCGAGGCTGTACGGATTGCTTTTGAACGGAGTTCCCAGCGATCAGCTAGATCATCATACTCAAGCTCTAAGAATGTCCTATAGGACTGTTCGGTGGATTCTTTCTAAAGATTTAAACTTTTAGCCGTATAAAATGGCCGTAGTTCAAGAATTACAGCACCAACATTTAGTAAGAAGGTTAGATTTTACAGAAACCATATTAGTGATGATAAATGAAGACCCTGGAATGATTTTGTTGGGTTCGGACGAAGCTTATTTCCACTTTAAGGATTGTCATACATAACCAAACTTTGGAAAGAGTGATAAATTTTGCTAACCGAGTTGAGCAGTGCATGAAAGATATGAAGGATATGGAGTTCTTCATTTAAGTGATGCCATTTTGCTTCATGCTTGTTTGACATTTTTTTATATACATTCAACTTTTAAATAAAATTAATAATAATTAAATATAAATAATTAATTTATTTGTTTAGGAGTATTTAAAAAAAAACAATTATAACATAAAACTATAGAACAAGAGTTAGAACAAGGATTAAAAACCGTGTTGATTTCCACAAATTCAAAATAAAATTTCGAATGGATAAAACGACAGTGGCGTTTCGATTATATGAAATGTAACTATATCTAGATAATTATAAAAATATCTTATTGGTCATTATGAACACGTATCACGTAGAAATTTAAATGATAGAGAGTTAATACAAGGAAAAACCATAAAAGCAATATTTTTTTATTGGCTGTAGTGGGAAACCCCTTATTGAAAACAAATTCTAAAAAATAAAAAATTTCAACTAAAATTCTTTGGTCTTTATTAGCAATACCTTTTTTTGCAACTGCAGTTTGCAATTTAGTTATATAGTCAATTTAGTTATATAGGCAGTTATTTAAATAGTCAATTTATTTATATAGTCGGCTTACAATATATTTTATTGTCATTACATCCTTATTTAGATGAACCGAATAAATCGAAATAAAACTTATCTTGTAATTAAGCACATAGTAAGGACAAAACATATATAAAACTATCGAAAAGTATAATTTCGGTATGAAGCATAAAACTATTTTTAATAATGGAACGTAATGTTATCTATGGTAATGACCTGACAGTTAAAAATAGATTACAACAGCAAAGTTTGTGGAAGCATACAAACCGTCGATAACTGATGCCGGCCTATCGTATATAACTTTTACTACTGACGTTTTGAATATTTTAGGGACCAGGATAGTGTACTGAATTTTGCTTCTAATGCTCAATAATTGATAGAATTGGTCCCAAGATGGGGATGCATATTTCTGTTTCATTCGTTTGATTAACAAAACCATATTTTTTATTTCAGCCGTCGTTAAAGAACTTGAAGGGTATTGTTTATGATTTACGAAGTAAATCGTAAATAATACACTTCAACTATACGTATGTAAAATGTTATCGAACTTATAATATAAGTTAGTGAAAAAAATAGAATAAACATTTATTTACAGTACTTGTAAAATGAGCATAACAACAGTGTAATTCCTAATAACAAAAGTTAACTAACATCGGGAGAAATTATTACACGAATTAGTAATTGTCTGGGTCACGTGTTGGGTTGGAATTTTTAAAGAACTTTATTTTTAGTCAGTGTAGTATCGAGAGAAATGTGGGTAGTACCGTGGTACAGGATACAGAGTTCAGAGAACTTTGAAGTGATTGTTGAGGGGCGTAGCTAAGCGCAATAGAGAGGGCACCGGGTGCAAGTTAGGCTTGTTACAACACGCTTGCAGTTAAACTCCATTTTGTGATGTAAGGTGTGTAATTTAAATTTGTTACATAAAATTTGAAATTATTAAAAAATATTTATACAAGTAATTTATGCTTAAAACCATGTATAACGTCCATGTAGCATATATCCATATTGGGATTGCTAGTTTTGAAGTTGCTGATTATTACATATGTCCAGGACAAATAGTTCAATAAGGAAAATAGAATTTCGAGAAAGAGGTAAATCGGCGAATCCAATTCGGCTGGGCAGCGTTCGGGGTTTGTATGACACGATTCGTAGGAGAAGTAAGCTCACCGAATAATTTACTTAGTATCGAACTTTGTGAAAATCTACAAGGAGACCTATCTTCAGCAACTGATATCTTCCATTTAGGATTCATAAATATAGGTTGAAAGAAAATATTGCGAAACAACAATTTAGCGATACTCTACTCTTTATTGAAAAATTAAAGGAAAATCGTCTTTGTAACGGTGTAGACAATGGCTATTTTCCGTACAAATATGCAGTGGCAGAAGCTGAGATTACATTATCTAAGAAACAGCTGATTTGAAATATAGGGTGCGGAAGTTAAATAATAATAAGTTAAAACGGAAGTTAATAGTAAAAATGACATGAAAGTAATGATTAAAATTATAAAGAATGGAAGACCAAAAAAGAAGTGTTTCGAGAGAATTTTTGAAGCCGACGTTAAGTTACAAACTAATTACAGAATCTTTTTGAGTACCCGGTACTAGAGAGACTAAGGGACTACGTTATATGGGGATTTATGGCTTTATATTAATGCTATTTATTTAGCTTAGATACGAGTTTAGATGCTGAATAATAAAATGGGCGATCTTTATATAATCTGAATTCCGATGACTCTGAAAGTTGAAAGCTTTGTTTATGGTTTAAATTATTTTATTTTCCATAGAGAGTCCAAAAAGTATTCGGTACGTTTATAGAACAATTAATACAAATAAATAACATAAAGAAAACTTACTTTTATTATCGCATTTCAAGGTCATAAAAGTGAGTTTTCCTTAGGAGTTACGGTCTGAATTAGATAAAAAACTTTCACCGTAAACTCTCCTCCTTGGTTCGACTTAATGATGTAATTAAGTTAATTCTGTGTAATTTTTAAAAGACACTCAAGAACGACTACATTTTTTTAGTGGAAGTTACACTAATTTGTATTAGAAATATAATTTATATTAACGTATTTATTTCAGCCGTCGTTAAAGAATTTGAAGTGTATCGTTTATGATATACTAAGTGAATCATAAACAATACACTTCAACTATATATATGTAAAATGTTATCGAAGTTATAATATAAATTAATGAAAAAATAGAATAAATATTTATTTACATTACTTATAAAACGAGCATAACAACAGTGTAATTCCTAATAACCAAAGTTTTAGGAATTACACTGTTGTTATGCTCATTGTATAAGTAATGTGAATAAATGATTATTCTGTTTTTTCACTAATTTATTTTATAACTTCGATAACATTTTATATACATATAGTTGGAGTGTATTGTTTATGAATCACTTAGTAAATCATAAACGATACACTTCAAATTTTTTAATTTAACACACGAAATTAGTACACGAAAATGTAATTGCCTGGGTCAAGTGTTGGGTGGGAATGAAAAATGACAGTGGAATTCTCAGATATATTTCTTTACGATATCATCATCATTCTAAACCGAATGAATTATCAAAATTATTTTAATAATTCTAGGTGCACAAATATTGAAATTTTTGAAATCGGATCGTTCGTATATCAAAATTTCTTTCATAGTTTCTAAAATGTTAAAAAATTCTACGGACATGGCTATTCTACAGTTTTCATAGTTAGTAATAGATAGAAATGTAGGAAAAAATACTACGAAGCGCTATGTAATTAACACTTGTAAAGTATAGATGTTAAACGAGGCTAGAAACATTTTAGGCCGGAAAAGTAGGTTTAGTTTAACTGCACATGCTTCTCGCGTATTTACATTTGTTTTGTGTATCAACATTTTCTTACACTAAATAGTGAAACTCTAAAGCAGGTTAGGTGACCAATGAAAACTTTTTTATTTAAATTTAATTTTCAAAAATAATCTTTATGCATCGATATACATAGTAAGTGGTACAAAAATATTTAGTTGGACCTCATTACTATCAACATTCTTTTCCTGAGAGCACATTCCGTCATTTCATCTATGTTTCCCTAACACACTTCAAGCATCCGCCATAGTTGAATGCTTAACACAAAGCAATTTGCTTCCCTCACAAAAGCATGCCTTAAGACACACTCCATAACGATTTCTATAAGGGCTGAGAGACAAGGGCAAGGCTCTCGAAGGACAGGAGAGAATAAGGGAATGACACGCGTTTCCTTCCTTTTCCCTGTAGCCCATTTTCCTTTTAACCATTGAAAATTGTGTATTTGTGTGTTTGGATCCTTTGTGATGTGTGTTAGTTCCGTTGTTGATTGATCTGATTGTATTGGCGTAGGAGTTGAAGCGTGATAGATAATTTCACGCATGGCGGAAACGGAGTGTGGGTAATTTGTTGTGACACAAATATAGTTCTATTTTCACATTTCTCCTTTTTTCGGTAATCGAACTGGGTGTATTTCAATTACTATTCAGGTCTTTTGGAGTATGTTTTAGATATGTACCTACATACATCGATATGAATTTATTTTTATGCAAATAATGTTGTTGAATTTAGGTTTAAAAATAAAATTGAAGATAAAACTACGGTCGTTCATAAAAATATTTTACTTATTTACATTAAAGTATTGACTAAATTAAGCGAAGAAGTTATTTGTTCTTTTATACAATGAAAGCCTGAAGCTTTGGGCAATCGAGTAAAAAGGTAAGCTAGAGATCCACCCATTATGTGTGAATATTTCGATATTATGCAAAAAGGTTGACTAACTTTAGACTTTTGTTTTTTCGTACTAAGTTTTGGTTGGATACAATTCATTTCTATCTGTATAAAATGTGAGGTAAGATAGCAAATTGGAACTTATTGATAGAAATAATCACATTCTATCATAAAAAGTTCCTTGCTAGATTTAAAAATATGAAAAAAAAACAAAAATTTTTGTTCTCTTTTAGGTTGTTCTTCGATACGATACTTTCACTAGTTTTGGGTAGTCAATATGGGTACCAATCATAATTTTCTCCGAATCGGACCATAAAAAATTATAAAACCATCTAATAGTTACGCCCGTATCGTCCCAATTCGCGGACACTTATCTAAAATAGTTTCTCCCGCCATTAGAAATTTAATAAAATGTACTGTTTTATTTTTATTACATGTAAAATCATATATTTTGATAAATTACATTCAGATAGTGAACGAAATATAACACCTAAATATATTTACGTACATGTGCGTTATATATATATATATATATATATATATATATATATATATATGTATGTATATATATATATATATATATATATATATATATATATATATATATATATATATATGTATATATACACATACTAAAGTAAGCTCGTAAAGGGGTTTGATTTAGTACACATGTAAAATACATTAAAACTACTTTTGATAATTATTACTCAGAGCTAAGTATACTTTGCAACAACAAGTTTCATTACGTAGCTTTATTAGTACGTTTGAGTATTAAATGTATTCAGTAAAGTTAAATACATTTGGGTACTTACAAAAGTGTACACATTTGGGCACGGTGGGGGTATATGAGTTACACAGGCTTTTGTGTTGTATTATATAGATAATTTGTATTATTCTCAATATGACTATCTCGCTTACATACGTACTATCGTGAATTTTCTATTCCATATTATATAAATAATTTGGATTAATCTCAATGTAACTATCTCATATATATACGTACTATCGTGTACTGTATATCTCTTTCATAGTGGTTTACACGTGCCTTTGCTTGGGAACATATTTTTTGTTCGTTTTAACATTAGGTGTATACTTTCATACTGTTAATGTTATAATGTGTGTGTATATATTACGTGTATTGATTATATATATATATATATATATATATATATATATATATATATATATATATGTAAGGCATAATGTGTACTATTTATTGAACGTAACTTCATTGTATGTAGGCATACAAATAAATTTGGTTTGGCATGCAATAAGAAGGCATATGAATTTGACTTTATTTCTTTTAAGTTAATGAAAAGTTAAGTTGACAATTTATAAGTATTTGACAAAGTGGTGTTTTTGTAATCGACTGTTGCGAGTGAGTATATATTTTATTTTGTTCGCCTTTACGTATGAAGTTTCGTTTGCAATTGTGTGATCTATTCGAGTAGTTCAAGATTCAATCAAATGATCTAACATTTTTTTGCTTTTATTATTAACTTTTAGCTATTTTTTTTTGTATTTTTGAGATGTTTCTTGTATACATACAGATATTTGATACTTGTCCCAAGGTTTAGCCTGAGAGCTGGAAGCTGATTAATAATTTTTCTAAATAAATAGAAACAGAATAAAATTGAATTATGTTCCGAATAGATATACTATTTTTTATACTTAACGAAGCGCATATAATATTTATGTATAATAAGATTGTCGATACTTGATATATAAACTACATTATCTCGAAAATTTATTATTCAGAATTTTATTTAAAGTTTCAGCTTCAAACACTCGTTTTAAAAAATTTGCTCTTATTCGTTTTAAGAATTTTAATGTACTTTATATATTTAAATAAGTAGGATCTAATATACTTGTCAGTTTAATTTGGTTACTATCTAGAGAACATGAGAATGATATAGAATAAGTGTTTGAATTAAGTTCTATAGAAAAGAAGTGAACAAAAGCTCATAATAGAGACTATTTATGTAACAATGTATGAGGAAAGCATTCGGAATTAAACGTACAGGTGAAAGTAGATCCAGAAAGACCTTCTATGATACGAACAACACTGGTTCAGAAGAAAAATGGTCCAAAATTGTGTTAGATTATTTAACCCGATGAATTAATTTGATTGTAAACATTATTATTAATCAACTATATAAATTTGGATTAATTACTATGGAAAAGAAGTAAATAAAAGCTCACAATAAAGACCATTGAGGTAATAACATATGAGGAAAGCTTTCGGAACGATACTTACAGGTGAAAATAGTTCCAGAAAGACCTTCTATAACACGAAGAACAGATGAAAATATGGTCCAAAATTGTATTAATTACTTAATCCTATCGATTAATTTGATTATAGACAATATTATTAACTAATAAACTATGCAATTATGATTTAAGTACCATGGAAAAGAAGTGAACAAAAGACCATATTAGAGACTATTGAGGCAACAATATACCAACATCAATAAAAAATAAAATCGAACTTTGTGGATTCCATACATACTTAGGCAGGTATAAAATATTTAAAATAGGTGGTAAAATATTTCCATTAAACTATTGATAATAACAAGGTAATATTATAACGAAATACGTAATTACTAAAAGTTTACCTAAACTTTAGTAAACTTTAGGTAAACTTTTTGGTAATTACTTATTTCTTTATAATATTACCTTTATGAACGTAATTTTGGAAATAATGGGTATATTTTTGTAGAAATTCTCAGCAATATATCTGGAAATAACTTTCATAAGATTCCGAAAAAGTAGTTTTGCGATCCTTATAACTCGGCCTTTTTAGTTTATTCCCGGAAACAAAAACTATTTTTTATACCAAACTTGCTTTGTATTTTTAAACAAATATTCTCTTGATATTGAGACACCAGTGGGTCAGTATACTTAATAACTATCTTTCAACTTTCCCTGTTAAATCGCCTGTGATAAATCATAATCTATTCGACAGAACTAAAGTTTATCGAAATGTTTAATTACACTAGGAAATGGTTAAAAATAACATTTTTAAGGCGACCTAAATGCTGAATGATTGATAATAACCTTTCAGTTATGTTTGAAGCGTCTTAAATAAATGTTTTAACAAAATATTATTTATTTTCTTTATCGTTTCGCGGTATACCTAAATTTTACAGAAACCTATAATTATGTGTCCCGTAACAAAATAGAGTAATCATGATCAGATTTAAATAATTTTATTAATATTATAAATTGCAGAAAAGCGCCATCTGTTGTAAAACGATAAAAATACTTACGGCTAAGAAGACTAACATAATTTCGTGGTTGTAATATGAAATTCTACTATATACCGTGTACTTTTGGTGTTAGCTTAGGATGAAATACAGAAGAGGGCGCTGTTAGAGGTAGAGCGTTGATATGTGATTAGTAAGTTCTGCCGTAGCCTTAAAATGTGGTTTTTCCTCGTCTATAGCATTGAATGTTTAATTTAAAAAGAATGAACTATTTTTTAAAATCATCGATGTTGACATTTATGTTAACATCGTTTACTAAACGTCGATAAACGATTGTTAACGAATTCTAAATAGCAATATTCATTAATAATAATAATTTTTTTGTAAAAAACCCAAAATTTAAAAATTGGTCTTCCTGGATAAACAGTGTGATGAAACAAACATCACTATTTCTGGAAAGATAGAAATCAAATGTAATGAAAACGATCAGAAACGTTAGATTCCTAATTTATTTCATTATTAAACATGTTGTTATTTGAACGTCGATTATTATTCGTTTAAACACGGTCAGTACATTCTCAGGTCAAGAAAGTACGTAAATGACACGGCTTTGTGCACAAATAAATGCATAAAAATGTAGCATGGAATAAAGGAACTATTAAAATATGCAATATTTCCAACTGTAAGTTTCTTCAAGAACCAGGTAAGGCTAAACCAACTTTGATTTCTAAGGAAGGAACAGATAGTTCAAACTTTAATTTCATTGTCTAATACCATTGGACAGGATGGGTAAATATAAATTGGGCAAATATCGATACTAGTCTGGTGATGATTCAAGTTGGAAAAGTGTTACAGTGTAAATAGTAGACTTGGAAGGTAGACTGCTCCAAAGACAGAATAGTAAAAAAGGTTGAAATATTGTGATATATGCACCTGGACTAGTTATTTTCTGTTGGAAACCGTTGAAAAAGTAATTTATTTATTTCTGCACTTTAATGTATCTAATCGATACCATATGGCGGACTTATTGCTGCGACAGCAATCTCTTACAGCCAACCAGAACACCAATCCAGCTCTGCTTGACGAGCGGTCAGGAATCGAACCCGGGTCCCCGTGGTCCCGCATCTCAGTCAAAGGCCGTATGCCTTGTGATCAACGCAACACACCACGGTGAACAGCTCTACTTATTGTTTAATTAAATTAATTGTCATTGTTGATAAAATTTACAAGAGAGACTGACAAATTTAAAGTATATGTACAGAATTGAAACATTTTATGTCAAAAAATCGGTCAAGTGCAAGTTATACTTGCATAATTAGTGTTCTGTGCCATCAGCCCCCCGCTTAAATATTAATAGTAATGCACTCTGACTTTGTGCTTAAAAGGAGCCCATCTTCTGTGCCATCCGCTGCTAACCGCAGGAAATAAACAATTAAGTTGTTTATAAAAATTAATCGCGCTGGTATTTTTCAAACTTGATAATTTTTGTTCGGTATATACCTAATTCCCAACGTTCATGAATTTCTTTAGATTCTTCTAAACGATCCTTAGGTTGAAAAGGGACAGCAATTTTTAAGTGATTTTCTGAAAAAATATTTAAAAAAATTTAAAAAAAAATCATAAATATAGTTCAATTCGTGCATCGACAAGTTTTAATTTGATACCCTACACGATAACCAGGAAATAATGTTTTTATTATTCTGTCAATAATCAAAATTCAAATGTTTATATATCACGACAACAATTAAAGTCACCATCCTTTATTTTTGTGCCAAAGTTTCCGAAAAAATCGCATGTGACAGACGAACGAATGAAAGGACACGGGGTATTCTATTTTGGCAATTTTGCAACAGAACACTAAAAATAAAAAAAATATACTAACATATTTTCGTATTGCTGATAAAAAGGGAAATACATGTAAATACTGTTCATAGATATTACTTTTTTAAACATTAGCATTACAAAATTTTAAACTATGTAAAGTGTTATCTTCCTTCCTTTTATTGTCACTACATAATTTAGTTATTTTTAATTATTAATATTCGATAACCTCGTGGAATAATTTAAACCGCTTTACAATAGCTATGAACAAGCAGTCAAACTTTAAAAAAAGTTTTGAACAAAATAGCCTGGAAGTAGATGTCCAAGAAAAGTAGGTAATTCTCCTTTTCCTCTATCTAGATGTCCAAGAAAAGTAGGTAATTCTCCTTTTCGTCTATCTAGATGTCCAAGAAAAGTAGATAATTCTCGATTATCCTCTTTTTTCAATATTAATTGACATTATAATTAGAAACCTCTTTATAATTATTAGCTTCAAATGATGTATAAACTTATACATAAATTACATTAGCGATATGCGTATGATAATTACATGCGATAGGTTCAAAAAATGAATTTTTGAGTCAATCCTGCTAAATGAAATGATTTACTAAATTAAATAACCTTATCGACCCTCTTTCTACTACTGTTTCTATATATTAATCGATCATAATGCTAATTAATAATTTCTTGGTAAATAATTGTCAAACATTTTTATTCTTTGTTAAACATTTTTATTTCTTTTATTAGGTATGAAGATGGCTGTTTCTATTAGATATTAAAATATCCAGAACTCGCAAACGAACATGATATCCTTAAAATTTATTTTTCCTTAGACCATAAAATACTTGATAGTTTCTTATAAATAATTGTCCATTCTCCTGCGAAATATCCCTCCGCAAAAAATGTATATTTATTTTAAACATTTTTATTTCTTATATTAGGTATCAAGATGTCTGTTTCTATTAGATATGAAGATATCCAGAACTCGCAAAGAATTTTTTAAACGTATATAATATTCTCAAAATTTATTTTTCCTTAGAACGATAAACTGGATGGTAATTTGTTATCAGTGCAACCTTCATATTTACTTAATAATATTTGCAATAATCCATTACGTTTTTTATGCTTCGTTTCTAAATTTAGCATTTTATTTGTCCACGGTTTAAATTAATATTTTTCATTCTTTTTGACGTATTGTTTTATCGATAGATACATTAGTTACCCCAAAATCGATTTTGCGGCAGGTTTACTGAAAGTAAGGAAAATTATATATTTTTTAATTAATTTAATCAAATTTATTTGTCATTTAATATATACCACTTATTTCATAGATTATCATTAATTTTGAGTAAAAATTAATGGAGCACGGTATAGAGTCACTTCATATCAAGATTCAAATCATTCGGATGAGGTGTAAAAAAAAGGAGCAAAATAAAGGAGCTTGCCTAGCCCAAAGAAGATAGGATGAAACTTCTGTAGGGCGAGATGCCCTACAGAATTTAAATTTTTATTTATCTGGAGTATGGTTACACTGAATGTGGTAATATTTTAGTGTTTCTACAAATATGAATTCATTGTAATTAAATTAGGGAACTTAGGTCTTATTATCCAATACTTTTCCCAATTAATAACTCCGTGAATGTTCTACTTCCTTCTGGAATAAATAAATTTTAATCAAAATTATTCAATGTTTACTATTGACTTCACTGCATTAGCACTGCGTGTTTAGTACGAATAGAATTACCACTATGAGGGCTTCGCACACACTTTGGTAAATATAAATCGTTCTTCAAAATTAAATGAAACTACGTGATGTATGATGTTCTTAACAATTAAATGAAACTACATGAGGATGTACCTGAAGAATGTGAAGAATGAGAATTATTTGTTAATAGCCCACCTGAAGATGTTGTAATACAACGAAACCTAGGTCGTGGTAAAGAAATTAAATAAAGTAGAAATAGTACTACATCACGTAGTTTCATTTAATTGTGAATAATGAGTTTCAACAAAATTAATGCCAAATATATTCAAAATCGTTTTTTTCAAATGTTACATTGCGAAAAGGTATAGACCGAGCTTTAATGACGCGGCATTTGAAGTACATTTATTCATATAAGTCTTTCATCTCTACACGGTCTCCCCCATTACCCATCCATAAGTTGCGCAAGTGCATAAATGGATCAAGCAAAAATAAGTGGCGACAATCCCAATATTACATACCGTACAATAAGCATGTATTAATGATAGTATGAAACAGATAATGGTGTGAAACAGATAATATTACATACCGTACAATAAGCATGTATTAATGATGGTATGAAACAGATGGTATGAAACATATAATATTACATACCGTACAATAAGCATGTATTAATGATAGTATGAAACAGATAATGGTATGAAACAGATAATATTACATACCGTACAATAAGCATGTATTAATGATGGTATGAAACAGATGGTATGAAACAGATAATATTACATACCGTACAATAAGCATGTATTAATGATAGTATGAAACAGATAATGGTATGAAACAGATAATATTACATACCGTACAATAAGCATGTATTAATGATGGTATGAAACAGATGGTATGAAACATATAATATTACATACCGTACAATAAGCATGTATTAATGATGGTATGAAACAGATAATGGCCCTTGACTCGCGGACATTTATATAATGTCTCAGGTATACGTTACCACTTTCCCAGTATGTGTTGGGAAGTACATTAACTATTTTTAGAATGATATGTTTGTATTATACAAATTAAGTGTATTTTAACAAATATCTTTGCTGGCTAAATATCGTTCATTTGTGTTGTTTTATTTTTAATAATTTTTTTTTATCACTTTAAATATTATTATTTTAAGTGAAAAGTCACATTTATATAAAAAGGAGATCCGTGAAACTATAAAGTATCTGCGCTTGAAAAGAAAATCTACCAAGGATATTTTGTTGATATGAAGCAAATTGCGGGTGATGAGATTGTATATTCCAGATTATTCCACAATCGCAGCTAGCTGTATTTAAACGGGTAACATTGAGTTATAAATAAGGAGAAAAATAAAGAGAGTTACAGTCAAAGATTGCATGAAGTTAAATCTAAACGGGTTTTTCTAGAAAAAGTATCTTTGAAATCTTGACTTCAATATCTGGAATTATTTTTAATGAAGCCTATTGTATGCTATTAAAAATTATGTGGTTAATTTGGTGGAGCATTGGAATTGATCCTAATGCTATCCACAATGTTAAAGAGCGAGCATTTTAGTCAGGTTAAGCGCACGTCCATATAAATATCAAACGATATGGAAGTTAAGAAAAAATAAGATAAAAACATCAGAGACACAGCAGCAGTGTACTAAGAAGCCGAAAGTTTAATTTAAGATAGCTTAATTTTATAATAAACATTAAGAAATAAACTTAAACAACATTTTTCTCATAATGTACTTTTTCGTATATAACGAAATACGAAATCTTATAGTTTCATCAGGGCTGTTTATCCATCTATTTGCTTATCTGTATGTCACAGCTTCAAAATTTCTTTACTTTAAGTTCAATTTTAATTAAATTTAAAGGAATATGTAGAATTATTATGTCAATACATAAAAATAAATACTGTTTTTAGTGTTTTTTGATCCAAGTCCTCTTACAACAAACTCGTGGATAAATTTGTTTTTCCGCGGAACTCTCGGGATGTGGTACAGGTAAAATGCCTTAAAATTAAACAGAAAATATCATATTAATAGCATTTTCAGAAAATAGTATTTTCCATTCCACAACTGCCAAGGAAAATTTTGGTTAATTTACGTCAATAAACTGAAGAGACATAGACGACCAAGCCATGACACTTCACATAAACTTTAAAGTAGGTTATTATATGCTGCAAATTTGTCAAAGATAACGTTAAGCAGGATTTAAATAACCATGCATATTAATCAGTATTTAAACGTAATATATTTATAGTTTAGCTACCTAAGTACTTATATATACATGTAGCACTATCATAGTGCGTAAACAGTAACGACGAATTTTCATTATAATGTTGGTGGTGCGAAATTAATTTTGGTGTATAACTTTTACATGAAAAAATATTAAATCAGCGAGAGCTTACTTAAGCTCATTTACTTCCGGTCTCTATAATCTACGAAAAACGTAAGTAGTAACGGCGAAGGACTGATTGGCTTCAGTTATCGTCGATTTGCACATGATTTAATGCATTCCACAAGCATTTACAGCATGGATCTAAAATCCGCCCATTTTCAAAGTCGACAGCGCAGTGAGATCATTTTATCATTTTTCTATAGGAAATACAATTTGTATTGTAATGCAGTCAAGTTGTATATAAAAGGGCATCTAGATACTTTAATTTATATTTTTTAATTTTTCCATTTCTTTTTTAAATTCATATTAGAAAATGTTATGTGGCTAAAAAAAGAATAAACTTCTTTAAATAAAAGATAAAATAGAAGACGATGTTGTACAAAAAGAAATAAGATTATTACTAAATTAAAATTATATCGATTGTTAAATTTCTACGTAACTCTTATACGTAATGAAGGATGCGAGATAGGATTATATTTTAAATAGTAAAAGACCCAATGTTGTTTTATCAATTGGAAATATTGTTACAGTGTTTAATTAATTCTAATGGTATAGTTCCATGTTATAACGGTTTCTTATCCTGCAATACTTCGAATTGAATAAATTAATTATTTAAGGTTTTTATATCAACCTCTCTGGAACTCGACATAATAATTTATACAGAAAAAAATGCAATATATAACCTTTATCTACCGCCAGTTACATTTTTTATTATCTGTATGTTCACACCGATTTCGCACTAATTACGTCAATGCATATAAATTCAAGAGATCAATTATAATTTTTCGTTTAATGTATGCCCAGGGATACCAACTGACCACATTTGGCTTGAAGACGCGGTCCACCAACGTGACGGCGTGTAGTCCGCGAGGCGCGAATTAACCTGTAATTCTTATTGGAATACTCTTGAATTTTGTCATTTCGTAAAATTATTTAATTATGTATATATATATATAGTGTTATTGTATAATATAAAATTACTTAATTATAAAGTTGTGCATTTATTGACGATGCACGAAAGTTTGAGGGTTGACAACACAAACAGAGAAAAAATTATCTAAACGTTTACTAAGAAGTTAATAAAACAAATTTCAAAGCGTCTGTTTTGTTTTAAAATGTACATATGATATCAGTATAAAAAGTATTTTTCAGCCTGCAAAAAGGCTGTCTATTTTGTTCGATTGTTGTTATCGTTACTTGGATTTTTATTAATTTTTATTTATTTTGATTTGGGGCGATGGCCAAGTGATTGTGCCATCGCCCCAATCTACTTCTCCGCATATGCCACATTAAGATGCTCCTCTCTCTTAGAGCGAAGTGACACGTAACATCATCGTGCTGCAGCCATATCCGCTTTCGTACATTTGATGATATGTCGCTGCGGAGGTTTGGCAGCTCATTTTGTAAAAAAGTATAGGTAGATATCCGCTTTTCGGCACGATGACATTTCGAAGGTGCCTACGAACTCCTTGTTAATTATGTTACTCCATAAATTGACGCTATAGAGCTCTCGAAATCTTGATTCTCCTGTTTTACAACTGAATAATAATGAGAGTTGTGAGTATTAAAAAATACCAAATTGCTCACAATGGCTATGATCAGACCACAAAACCGTATCTAAAAATTTGGATCTTCCCGACATTTTTGTCAGCATTGATCAACAAAACGCCACCCCTATTGAGTAATCTGGTTTAAGCGATTGAATTTTTCCATAACGATATGTGTGTAGATCGTTAGGGGGAACAATTTTTAGAATTAACGATCTCAGTATATCAGTACATTTTTTCGTGCGTTTCAAATATCTTCGTAGCTACGGTTCTTCGTCCAGGTTCTCGCCTATGGAAGCCAGGAACTACTCCTTTCAAGTTCAGTTCAAGTTTTTACAACGAATTATGCAATCTCGTAAAAACCCGGTGGTACCAAAAATACTTGTTTGTTGGGCTTGTTTGATTTTATTGGGTTTGAGCTAATTTGCGACGGAACCTGACAACTTCTCCCAAAATGCCTCTTATAATGTAATAAAAATAATATATTAGGACGTATTCACATAGTATATAGAATGCACGAAGCCCATGTCAATTTTCAGCCATATGTACGGCAAAGCAGTGTCCCAATCACTAAGAATGCGTAAGCCCAATCCAAGTTACATAAGCCGAGTAGTCGGATGACTAATGATCAGTCCATAAAAAGCCAAAATTTTTAAGAAAATCACCAATGTTGAATAGACTTAGTAGGCCGCATACGACAAATGAACAATAATTAACAAGTGCCGTTGTTGTTGGTTCAAATAACCGTCGATCGGTGACTAGTCAAACGGGCTTTAAACAATAACAATAGTATGTGTCGCTCTCTTTTTGATATGTACATAACATAAAAGCGCTTTGTCTAGCAGTCATTTTATCTGAACACATTTTGTGTATGTTAAGGGTAATAAACATTGATTTGGGAATAATTAAGCATTCTGAGTGGAATTAATGCTTTTTAAAAGAAAGACCCTTAGTTTTATTAAAACTATGATAGTGATAAAATTTCACATTTTATACTCAGTGCTTTAGTGAAAATGATGTTAATTTCTGAAAATGTTAGAATGGTTAAAACATTACAATTTTCTGTATAAATGACCATCATATCCTAAGGTGCTTTTAAGATATAGATATAGATTTTATGGCAGTGATATTTTTTATGTGTTTTGTTCGAGAACAGAAAAAATCAATATAACGTTTCAAACAATAGCAGAAGCTAAGAATGAACACAAAAAAATGCTTATTGTATGCTTCCTACATAACTACTTTACTTTTGTATCAAATTTCATGTGATTTAGTGAAATAGTTTTGAAACTTTTGTTCGAAAACTATTCCACTGTGACTGGAGTAAAATTTTTTTAAAAAAGTGCAAAAAAATCATAGCTTCCAAACTATTGTTTCCGCAGAACTAATGTTAAATGATTTGTCACGATGTTCTCTACTTAAACAAATTGTTGACTGCTGTAAACGGGCCATCTTGTATTAGGTAAATTGATTACAATAGTTGATGAAGGTTTGCAAAGCGTGATTCTCCGGTAGGGATTTTGCTAGCAACAACTTTTTAAATACGGCCGTCTTTGAAACCTGCAAATCTTAAGCCTCGAAGTAAGCGAGAAAATTTTATTGGTATTATTATTAGTTTTTTTGGTAACAAATATATTTATAAATTATTTCAAATATTTAATCTTACTTATTTGAATTTCACTTAAATATTAAAATCAACCCATACAATCTAAGTGTGTATACAGTGTAAATGAGTACACTAATAAAAATATATTTTTTAATTATAAATACCAAACGAATCCATGTTAAATTACTACTATGTATGTAAGAAAAAGGTTTACAATACCTAAACTCTAAAATTGGTTATGGGAGCAAACGAAGTATTGGAATTTTTAAAAATCATATTTATAGTATGGAGTATCATTTGAAAGTACTAATAATAAGGGTCGAAATATCTTTTTCATAATTTTAGTTAGTGTATATCAGAGATATATCGAAAAATTCGCAAAAAAAACATGTGCCATCCCTAATTTCCGAAACTACTTAATCAGAAATTATAAAAAAAATACCATTTTTAGAATCCTAGTTTCTAGCAAACTATAATGATTATGCTAGATCTCATAATTTTTGAAGTTTGCGCCATATTTTAAGGTCTGTGAAAGATATAATAGCAGGCAAAATATTTACGTTGCGAAAAGTTAATATTTGAAAATATTTTAATATAAATATTATGTATATTTATAAATGCACAAATATGTAGGGAAACCAAATTCTACTCGCACTTGATAAGTTTTTTTTAAAAATAGTTTAAACTAAATGAAATCGGAAATTTTTAAATTATCTTATTTATGTTTAACAATATATTTTTATCAATAATTTACATTAATTATGGTTTACATCAATATTTCTTTGTTTGTCCTAATTTGCAACAAAAAGCACGTGGATTAATTTTTGCGAAATATTACACAACATTAGCTTACTGAAGTCAATATTTTCTATTCATATTTAAATTCTTTATGTACATAGAAGCCTCAACCCCATTACATGATGCACTCCCTTTGATGTATAAAAGCGACCCTTCGCTGTTTTATCAGTTTCCTCAAAAACGGCATCTCTATTTAGAATTTTCCTTTACGATACTATCTCGGCGCACTTTGTCAGAATACAAATTGAAATATCCGTTGAAATTTTATAGGTAGCCTACAGATGGCGCTTTTATGGTTAAGCGCGAAATCTAACAAAAGGTGGAGCTGTTTTTTAACATTTTTGACCCCGGAAAAGGCGGGAAACGCGCACCGCGTATTCTTTTTGACATTTCTCATTTGTCAGCGGTTTGCCATTCTCTTTGTCGGGGGCGGTAGTGTGAATGAAAGTGTTTCTCTTTGACGCCTTTTGAGTCGGCCGCGTGGCATTTGAGGCGAACTAGATGGATGAGTCGGCGGCGGTGGCATTAAGCACGGGCGGCGTCGCGCGTACGCGCGTCGCGTCGATTCATCTTGCGCTCTTTAAATGGCTTCCGACGTTCGTCACTTTTTATGTACCGTGGCACGGTTATTAATCAAAATTTTATTTTTTTCCGCCGTTTTTGGATTTATGCTTGCCTCGTGTGTTTTTCGTTATAATTTATGTCTTGTATATTGATTAATTTCGCGATAACCTGCCACGGGGGTGGCGGATGTACAAGGTTCCGGTCCGCATTGTTGACATTTGGCTCGAGTGGGGAATCGGTGTTCAATTAATAAATTATGCTGCCAACCTAATTTAATTTGTTTTTGATTAGGGTGCATGGACAATGTTCCTTTTTTGCATATAGAGTATATGGACACGTTGTTCACAAAGAACATATTGATGATTATTTAACCCGGCTGCCGATGAAATTGACAGTGAATACACACCTTTATGAATATTTATTCGCTCGGCTAACATAATAACACTTCCAGTGTTCGATATTTCACAATTTCAATATGTCGTCTAGCATAAATTTGGAACAAAGGTCCTACCATTAAAGAATTAGTCGTATAGACATATAATTTTAGTATTAGGAATAAAAATACTCTGCACCATAAAATAAATGACGAATATATGCGACGTTAAAAAATAATAATACAATGTGAAAAAATAACATCTAGCTGAAAGAATTGGATCATCTTTATTAATTTATAATGAAATTGTGATACATAGAAGAAAAAGTGAGAATTAAGGTTTTGGAAAAAACACACTTTTCGGTGTGTTAATTAGTTATTGAAAGCAATTGCAATTAGCGAAAAAGATTGGAAAGGATAAATAAAAGATTGCAACTCTTAAAACTAATTTCATCGGTTGCAGAAATGAAAAGAAGGTTAATCGAATGTTAGGTCCGTGTGTTTGTTATAAATCAATCAACTATTTCGAAATCAGGAAACTAAGATCTTTTTCATATTAAGCCACTAAAAAAAACTTACCACTTATTTATAGGAGCAATGACACATGCATGTTGTTACTTCCTAGTTACTGCATGCCTTCTTCATGACGTAGCATATAGCGCTATCCGTTAATAATAGATTTATAAGATTGACCCCGTTGAATTATACGAGTAGTAACAAAAAGTACTGCTTGCCGATTTGAGTTAGAGATCAGTTTTTTTAGTAGATGAATGTGCGGGAGGTGAAGCGTTTTTACGAAGTAAAAATTACTTTTGGCTCAATTTGTCCAATTTTTTCCGACGGGAAATATTTGTAATTTTGCATCACGCTAAGCCTGACGCACTTCGGATATACTCGGCTGTAGGTATACTCGGCTGATATACTCGGTTATGGTCGTGCGTTTCAACTTCGGGCATACATGGGTAAAAAATCGATAGTCGGTGGTCTTTCTTCGAATTCCGCTGTTCGAGTTTCTTTTTTTACGTTATTTTTTTTATAAAAATACTAATTATTAATATAATTCGAATAAAACTCCCTTTCTTCCGTACTCGGCGTTTACTGAACCACTTTTATAATGAAGATTTATATTTTTTCTCTTTAGAGAAATGTATTTATTTTTTATGTTGTGTGCTTTGTATGTAATTACATATCTTTTACAAATTAATCGATCGTATTTGCATCAACTAATATATCATACTTATTATGATATTATCAATTTAATCAAAACTGCTTTTTTCTCATTTTTGTTTTCAAAATTTCTCACACACTGTATGATTTCATTGATTGCCAAAGTTTCTACTTCTACTGTGTTCCTTTAAGCACGTCTGATTTTTATTATCTCTGAATACTCGGTTTTAATAAATAAACAATAATTATATTATCACTTCAGTGTTGTAGAAATGTCGATTGAGTAATTAAATAATAAGTATTTTACTTATTATTTACGCGCACAACTATAGTAAACAACATAAGATATGGTATCTTTTATTGTTTCGGGGTATTGAACACTGTTTATTTTCAGTTCCAAATAATTGCTTTTTGGTTTCAAATATATACCAAGTTTTCAGTATATAATAAGAATTAACAAACTGCATAAAAAATCTCACTAAAAACTTATGTAACTTACGGTCTATATACTTCTGAATACTGCTACATAAATAAATGTCAATGAAACTTACATTTAAATAAGTAAATAAACATTGCATATGCATTTCTTTGATTCGGCTCATAAATTGGTCCTATGTTGCTATTTTAACAACATAGGAACAATTTATGAGCCGAATCAAAGATTAAATACATGCTGAATATTGTACAGCAGGAAAGTCTTAGGAGAAAATAAATATTCTTAATTGATAAAGAATAAGGTCTTATATATATGCTAGATACATTTATTTCAGCACAAAATTGACGCATAATTGTACATTAAATGTATTGTGTGTCCACGAAAATAGGACAATAGCATTAAATATAATGTGAAAAGAATAAAATTAACCTAAAAACAGGGATAATAATAAATACTAAAAACTTGTAGATTCAAGATTAATTTGTGTTGTTGGACACTAAATTAAATGAGAATTTATTACCTGGATCTGCAAAAAAATAAAAACTCTTTTTGAACGTATCAAAACAAATAAATTGGTACAAAAACAGACAAACGATTCCCATGCCTTCCATCGCATTGCACTAAACTGCCTACTCCACCTTACGTCATCTGCCGTGGCAAGGCGCAGCCTAAAAGGCAAACGTGCTGACCTTTCTAGACAGTTGAGTCGTGGAAATGTAAAAGAAAAGTTTCATTTTTTAGACAAAAACCGTTATGTCACTGGCAGTGAGTTTGTGAAATGGCGGAGCCTTGAACTCGATAATGGTTCCTTTTTCCGGCGACGAGTGGGGTGGCATTTTGAGGTGAAGAGTTATACAGTTATATTTAGCACGTCGGTTGTAATGTTTAATGATCGAGTTTTGTATATCTAATTTCTTTTTATGTGAAAAATTTTATATAATTGCAATTCGATCTTTTTCATAACTGATCACGTTAATTTAAATGAAAAACTCTCATGAGTATTTATTTTTTGTCTCTCCATTAAATGTTATACAAAATTATTTAAAATTTTTGTTTATTCATAATCAGCTGAAATCAATGAAAGTTCAGATGACCTACAATTGCTTAACTGTGGAAGGCGATACAAAGGCTTTCCATATCGGTAAAATTGGAAGAGTTATTAGGTGAGACTGGAAAGTAGGAAATTATTTTCCACTATTTTTAGTCGGATATGTTCATTCAATCATCTAAAATGACCAGAATCAGAAATTTTACCTGCTGAAAAGCTGTGTTTTATTACACATTTATACATCTATTTTCTCTCTTACGGATGCATCCAATAGAGTGCTACAGATTCTGATAAATAGTGAAGATATTAAAGTTACCAGTGTCTTATTCAATTAAGAAAATGTTAAAAATAAAATATGAACTTCCATATAGTGAATAATTTTAAAACTACACATGTCTGATGCTTGCTTATAAAAAAAAACAGGTGCCAGCGTTAATTAATTATGTAATAATCTTTTAATTAAGTCATATTAAGTTGAGAATGATTTTGGAGATTTTCATCGCAATTGTTAACTAAGCTTTTTGAGGTATAAAACACAGCCTCATTATCATTTTCTAATGCTTATAGACTTAGCTATGAAGAAAATTCGATTTGAATGAATATACTTTTGGTGCAACATGTATTCGCTCTATTGCTTTCGAATAGCAAGGAAGGAAACATTTAAATTATCATTACTAATGGGTAAACAATTAAATTATCTGTCCACTATGAGTTTAAAATTAATTTAAGACAGCAAACAAATTTCATGTTATTCTAATATTGAAGTGATTATTATAGATATTTCTGATTAACATCTGAAACTCTTATATTGTTTCAACGGGCTACATTTATCATTGCCTAGCAGTCTAAATACTAGAATAATAGTACAGACCAGTGTAGACATTTTAAGAGTATGTTTACAAATCCTATTCAAAGTAGTATGTTTTATGTTGTAGATATTATTCTTATTCTATTCTTCGAATAGGATTTTCGCTTTCTAAATGAAACAGAAACCGAATAAAAATAAAAAAAAATTCTGTATTTTTGAAAAGAGTTTAAATTATCTTCGTATTAAATTTAATCCAAATTAACTTAATTTTGATGATACGAGTAATAATGCGTTTGTGGACTATCAAATAGTTTTTAATTGCGCAAAATGGAGTCGTACGTGAAAGGTTTGAAGAAAAGTTGAAGTTCTGGACCACCTCATACATCTCAACTTAGATATAAAAATTATTATAATTCTTTTACATTTTTGTGAAAATCATCAGCCCAAGAGAAGAGTGTCTATGATATTGCAAAATCGTATTTATCATGGACATTTGCGTCATGGGGTATTTATAAATTAAAAATTTAGTTTCAATTTTGTGGGTATAATATAATAAACCATGTTCAGAGCTCAAAGATTTTTAAAAGTACTGAAAATTAGGAATTTGAAATTGAATTTGTAATTTTGAACGAAATTGGGAATGTGCAATATGAATATAATTGAATCAAAATTTAAATCACGGATGAAGGTCAGTTTAAATACTATGATGACTAAGTCACATCGTCATATAAATAACTTCACTAAAACTAATGTTGGTATACACATACATAATATACCTTCTAAGAACAAATCATTTAGATAAATTTATTATGTATATAACTTTATAATTGATAAATACAATTATGCTACTTTCGAATTACCTTTGGAATGTTTATATAATACAACGAAACTACTAGTCAATAAGAATGAGGTTGCAGCGGAACTGGATCTTGAGATAGATACAAGGCCAATCATAGGGCTCCCGATATCCACAGAAGCTGCTCACTTTCCACGATTCGGTCTAAAATGCATAGTTATTCTCATTTTTGTTACTTGCATCTCGATGGTAGGTATATTTGTTAGTTGTCTGCAACAATGGCATTCTAACAAATCAAGATTCATTTTTAATTTCTTAAAATGCAACATTTATGTTGAAATAAATCCATACATTTTTTGCTGTTAACAGACACAATTTTAAACATTATTTTTGAAAGTGAAGCCAGAAAGAAGAGAACAAGAATAAGAAAACAAAGAGTCGGACAAGTAATATATTGTTTTATTTATTTTGATACAAAATGTATATGCTGACAATTTTGAATATCTTTTATTCTGTAAAAGTTATTCTAAATTGTCAGCATATTCCTGTTATACCTACTTAGGAGGAATTCTTTTAATACGGTTTATAATATTTATGGCAACTCTTGCTAATCTCTTTTTATAAATATTGTTTTTTCAATTAAATTCTAAATTTGAAGACAAATTTTTCTCGCGGAATATATTCGTATTTTGATACGATATATTTTGAACGATATTCTAATATTTAATTTTACCTATAAAGCTGAAAATTATTAAAATGTTCCGCTTGAGAGTAAAATTAAATTCACATTATCTAACCGAACTGTCTGGAAAAGTATGCGTTTGAAAAGCAAAAATATGCATATGCATTTCTCATTCAATCGAAGTATTGCATTGAAACCGCAGATGCAATGCAAACGCGACAGGAATACATTCGGCATTCCCTCTCTATACATTCTTTCTCTACGCGAAAGTGCATTTTTAATTTAATAAAATTCAACTTGCACTTAGTAATAATGTATTCTAACAGTTTTTTACTGTAAATTTATTCACAATTTATTGTGATATATTTTGTTACGTTATTGATATCGAAAGCTTTGGTTTTATTAAAGATTTGATTGTAAATTCGATTCGAACTCGTATTTTAAATATGTTGTGAATTTTTTAACTTTCTGTTAAATATCAAAAGAGACAGCGTACGTCGATTGATTACAAAGAACATATTTCCGTACTCGAAGATCTGGGTTCGAATTATTCGGTATTGGTAGTCACCAAGGCACCAGAGAAACGAGTATATAACGAAAAATGTTCGTTTTGAATAAAAATAAATATTATGACTATTTGGACATGAGAAATAAATTTTCTGAATGCTTGGAAGTTATTATATATCCTTCAGAAGCAATTGTGGTAATATTATCAATAAAATTAACGGTAAACTCTCGAGGGTGTCCAAAACGACATTTTCGAAACAAAAGCGTCTACGTTGAAGATGTAAGTTTTATTGTAGTTAATGTGATTGCAGTAAAAAACGTCATGAAACACTCGCACTTGATTACGAAACTAATATAATTTTTAATCCCATCCGTTTCCGTTGTTTGTTGTAAGTAAGTACGGCTTTAAACTAAGCTCTTTTATAACTTAAGAAGCTGTGATTATTTCATTGTAATCCATTTAATTTATACGACATGACATATCGAAGTAATTGAAAGAATCTAATTAAAACTAGTTTTACCACTATTGAATGTATTTGGCGTTAATTTTGTAGAAATTCATTATTCACAATTAAATGAAACTACCTGATGTAGTATTATTTCTACTTTCTTTAATTTCTTTACCACGACCTAGGTTTCGTTGTATTACAACATCTTCAGGTGGGATATCCCACCTGAAGATGTTGTAATACAACGAAATATCCCACCTGAAGATGTTGTAATACAACGAAACCTAGGTCGTGGTAAAGAAATTAAAGAAAGTAGAAATAATACTACATCACGTAGTTTCATTTAATTGTGAGTAATTTTATGACATTTTCTTTATCATATATTTGCTTTAGTCTCGATTTATCAAGTCAATTAAAAACAATATCTAAGTTTAGAAATTGTTTAAACAAAGAGTAAGTTATATTTTACTTTTGTGTTATTTAAATTCGGTAAATTATTTCAGGTTGCCTGTCGGAATTAGTTACTGTTTGTAGAACCACATATAAAATAAAGCCTGCCGTAGATTTTAATTATTTCTCCTTCACAAATTTTTGCCTTATTATTTATAATGAGTTTATGATTATTTTATTTAAAATTTAAATAAATATTGATAACATTTCATTTTATATATAATAAATAAATATTGCTAATATTTATGGCAAAATAGTGGCTAATTCCTTTTCTTTTATTTTAACATCAAGGCATTCCTTCATATTTCAGTGTTTGCTATTTTGTAAGGTTGGTTGGATCAATATGTACAATTTTGTAAGCTTGGTTGGCACAATTCTGTGAAATAATTAAAAGAAAAGTAAAGGTATTTGTTTCAGTGTATACGAGAAAATATTATATCTAAAGAATAATGCCAGAAAAAAACTAATTTTTTACAAACACATTATATTTTGTAACTCGTTAACTTTAAGCACCATCAATCAATTCAAATTACACTTGAACATTATCGTAAAATTATTTATTCGTGACTATCGTAAATTCATCATTTATCTAATAACTAGACATTTTATACAGTGGGTCACTAATCGCCAAATTCCTGATCCGAGCTGTTATCGAGGTTTATTAAACTCCGAAGTCGACAGGAGAAAAATGGATGGAACGAGGTATTTATAAATTTGCATATTTATTTCTTTCTGTCTTTTTTATAACAATACCTATTTTTATATTAATGGACCATTTTTAGTAATTATTAATATATTACATAACGATAGAACATCTGCTGAAACCATTAGTAAATACTGAGTCTTAATAGGCTGAAAACATGGTGTGTGAGTATATATTGAAATGGTATTTTATTTAGACTAAAATTGTACCTGAGTTTCTTTATAAATGTACCCTATCGGATTGGAATAATGGGAACAGCAAAGGCTAAACCCGACATCGCCCAGTCCTGACACTAATGATTTACTGACTTTACTGACTGATTTTAGTCATTTACAAGTGCGTAAGTTGAACTTATAATCAGAAAAGTAATATCTTCTAATGAAAGGAAAAATATATAGGAAACAAATTAAAAAAAATGATTAACGAGTTACTGGGAACGTTCGTAAAAACGATATAGAGTAAACATTTCTTAAAAAGTACATTTGACGTACCTGGAGAAGAAAATGAAAAAGAACAAGCACGTAGGAAACGGGAAATAGAGTGAGTGACTGAAAGTAGTATGATTTTTTGAGATATTGCAAGCACGCACGTAGGCACATATGCCCGCACTCACACACATACACATACACATACACACATACACACACACACACACACACACACACACACACACACATATATATATATATATGCAATATTTTTATGGAACTTTTAACAATTGATTAAATTTTTTTAATATATTTTACAGTCATTTCTTTCCTACGTGATGCGACAAGATGAAAATATGTGTTCATTTTGAATATACAACAAGACGGGCCGGTTTTCCCAATCTAAGTATCTTAAGCCGATACGGAATACTTACTGTGTGGGTCAACCCGTTTTTGTCAATTAAAATTCGAATTAAAATTCGTCTTTAGCGATCTTACGAGTCATGGGCAATCTTTAAATCAATACAAAGAATGAATTTTGAAAATTTTTTTAATTGTTTTATATCACTGGGATTAAACACAGGTTATATTCTGTGTTTTATATCATTACGTAGAAAGGTCGTAGAAGCTACCGTAGAGGTCTACCTATCGTAGTATCCACGTAGCGCATAGTACTTCCAATACCGTAGCCGTTAGAACTTTGTTAATATTAATTCAAACGCTTTGAGTTTACTTACTAAACATCGCGTCGCGGCCGCTTTGTCATGTAAATGACATCTTTGTAATATAATGTTGGCAAAATGTGTGCAGGTCGAGGTTTCAAGGCAGAGGGCAAACGTTGTTTGTTTTGGCGTCCTTTAATCGTGATATTTTTGTCAGTTTTCTCTTGATGTTGATACTTTGAGTTTCATAGGTAGTAGTTTCAGTTTTTTTCCTTACATAGCTTTGTCACGGAAAATTTTATTAAACCTCGTATTTATGGCATTGTTGGTCCGTATCATTAAAATACATAATATATATAAAAATACATAATCACAATCGATTTATTTTGTATGGTTGGAATGTGGATATTGAAAAGTTTAAAATACTTTGACTGTAGTGAACTCGACTTGCAACTTTACCGACTGGTTATTTCAATAAATGTGGACCACACTCTGGTAGGCCTGTATTATCATAATTTCTATTTTTTCACATCTCTGCGGATGAAATTGAAAGATGTTTTATTTCAAATTCGTTTTGAATCTCTTTACTGTCCATTATAAACGATTTATTTTAATGTGACTAAAAAGTTGTCGTATATTTATAATTTTTACATTTATTTTCGTTTAAAATTTTCACTTTTATTTAATTCCCGCAAGTATAAATTTTCATACTTAGCCATTTACTCACTTGAACATTTTGCTAGAGCCTATTTGTATGAGATAACTAGCATAGATTTGATGTGAGGTGTCTACAAGGTTTCATTATGCTTGCGGATGCGGGCGTCTAATTTCTCAATGAAGTTACAAATTTTTGTTAAAATGCTTGTAGTATTCAGAAATTTACTGTGTTTATTCGTATTAGTCTTATTTCGTTTATTTTCGTATTAGTATATATCCGAAATTTTCTCAATATAGACTAAATTAAGATTTTCTTTAGATCGTTTACCCCAGATTAACTCGAAACAAACGAAGTAATTTTATCTCCATATTAGGTTACATAAAGTCTTATGTTAGATAAAGTACAAAACAGGTACCATAGGTTTTAGGCTTTAAAATGAATGGATATGACCTCTATTCATAACCTCTATTTATAACTAGCGGGTTTTATTTAAATTAGTCTACAAAGTTCGAGGTTATTCGATATTCTTAATTAATTAACTGTAAATCTAGCTTTGTAATATTGATGCTACATTTGTTCATTTCTTTTACAAAATTGCATCAAATGAAGTTTTTAGTCTGAGTTTGTAAATGTTTTTTCATTCTTCTTCTGTATTCAGAAACCATAGGATAATCTTTGCAAATTCTTGCTGGTATTCTGCTTTGAACGTTGTTGTATGAGAACATGATAATAATATTCTTCCTGATACTGTCACGCATTCGTGACCGCATACTTCGTAAAAAATGGCTCGAAGTAAGATTATTTTATGGCTACTTGTGGTTTCGCGCTCTCTGTTCATAATAAGATTCAACGTTTGAGTAATGAAAATATTCTAGAAGAAATGTACGAAAAATACCAGTTCCCACAGATGTCTAAATATTTTAAGAAGTTTGTTTATGCTTATATGATTTCCAAGGCATAAAGCAAGGCAAAAAGACCCTTCACGTGTTCAACCCATTCAACTTCATCCGATTCCAAAGATATCTGTGCCTTGACACGCACTTTACATAGACTTAAACACTAGCAGAATTTACGACAGTAGAGAATATTATTCGGTAATTATCGACGCATTTACTAAGTGCGCCTTGCTAGAGCATACATCATCCTTAAATGCAGCCAGTACTGGATTAGTTCTCAATTAGCTGGTTGCCTGTTACTGAACTTAAGAGTATTATCGCCGACCAGGGTCGGTGTTATACGTAGAGTTCAAAAATTTCTGTGTTGAATGTAAGAGTAATGTATATTTTATTGCGATAGGACCCAATAGGAAAAGTGGACAGGTAAAGCGTGTGATACGTACGCTTAAGTGTTTGCTAACAATTATTGAAAATTATTCGACTAAACAAGGCACGACGTATTACATAATTTCCAATCAGCACTTAACATCACAGAGTCAATTGTTACAAAATATTTACTAACGAAGTTTATGTTCGATACACGAACTCAAACTTTAAGTATGTCTAAAATTAACTTGGAAAATTCTGACTTTGACAACCGTCTAGATTTGGATTACGATAGATAAATGCGCCTCTGATAATCTTAAAAAAAACCGTTGCCTCAATGGCGTGCTATTTAATTGGAGTCATGCAATAATTACGTCTTTTTCAAAAGGGGAATTTCGTATTTATTAAGAGCAGTGAACGAAATAAGCTGGATAGGAAATTTTGGAGTCCATTTTCATAACCGCGATCTTGGAGAATGATCGTTGTATATAAATGATTATTAGTGGTGCCTATCGTAATTAAAATTATACACAGAGGAACTCGCATACTTTTTTTATCGCATTTGTGTACTTCGGGGGAATGGAGATCTGTTTGAAATAACTTCTTGTTTAATTAATTAGGAGAAAATCTTGATGGCACCGAAAGACGTACTAGTAAGCGCAGATTGCATTGATAGATTAAGTAGTTGTGATACAATGATTGCAGATTTTAATACAATGACTACAGACTCCGATACCATAGCAATAGATTCGAATACGATTAACATAGCCTCCGCCTCTGAGTATGAAATTGTACATACAGAAGCTGAAATTCATACAAACCTAGACATATTGGCGGATATGTGTCTTTTTTCTTAGTGATTTGGAATCTTTTGGCTAATTTAATATAATTTATGACTGTGTGATTTGGGTGTTATGTGAAGTTGATCAAAAGGACTGTGTTATCCAGGTGATCTTTTTGTGGATTGATCATAAGGATACATCCGTCCGGTCCAAGGTAGTGATATCATACTGATCGAAGAGACAGTGTCATCTAAGCCATAGTCACAAAGGGTTGGTTGAGAATACACCCGTCTAGCCCAGTGCTAATGTAATGAGTTTAATTGGGGAAAGGTTCCGCTTGGCCTACGTGGGATGGTCGAAAGTACGTCTGATTTTCTTCCTGTTTGCTTCTAAATATGGATGGTCAGGTTGGACAAGCGGATGTCTTAATTAACTGAAATGGTGACCCTTGTATTTGCTTGTTACAGAACCATATACTTTTCTCCACTTATCCACTCTAATAATATACGGAAATTTAAAAATACAAGTAAAAATGATTCCCCTATTATATCACCCAAAATATTTTCTAGTCAGTTTTATCGATAGTAATTTAAATATACCAAACCAATCTGAGGACAGATTCTAGTTGGTCTTGCCCTTATGGCGTCATCTTTGTTATATAGAAAAAACGAGAGATGATGACTGTCATTATCTATATATTTATTAATAAATATAATAAATTTAATAATATATATATATATATATATATATATATATATATATATATTTATATATATATATATATATATATATATATTTATTTACACATATATACCTACACGCACATGTATAAATAAGTACTTTTCGGCTGAAATACCTGTCTGCAAAGTATTTGATATTGGTTCAAATTTGTCAACAAAGGTGCAGCGACAAACAAAAACTAAGTAAAGTTCTTATATTTTGCTTGTGATTGTGCAATGATCAAAGGTTTTCGCTACTATGTGATGATAAAATTTTGTATTTTTCCTGTAAAATATCCATTATTTATCTATCAATTTATAATGGTTTCATTTATGTCCGTGGTATACGGTGATGTAACCCAAATATATACATTTGAGATATTCGTCATATTATTACGCCTGTGACAAATATACTAGGTAATACACAATCATCGGAATAATTTCAAAAATACGATTATGACGTGCTTAAAGAGCTCGTAGTGAAATCTAGTATAAATTTAAGTAAATATCTTGCATTCGTTTCTTGTTACTTTGGTTTTTACTTTTTTTGTATTATTTAGGTAATTATAGTTTAAGTTTACGTATTTGCTACCTATTAATCATTTTGATTTACATACTGAAAGACAATGATTTCTCATAGATAAATAAAGAAACAACTTCACTGAAATCATGCTGAAGAATCTTTGAATTATATATTTCAAACAGTGTGACAATCGAAGAAAATGGCTATTTTTCTTTGTAATTATTTATAGTAAATATCAGGTTAAAAAATGGGAATATACAATACATCGTAAGTATAAAAAGTTACAAATCTTAAGTTTAAGTTACCATCAATAAAATTTACTTTTGAAAATGTTTTATGTGATATAATATGGGAACCATTTTACCTTGTATTTTTACTTTTCCGTGTTTTATAAGAGTGGCTAAGTGAAGTAAAGTATATATGTATATAGTCGAAAGGAGTAAAGACATGTAGATTGTTCAAATGTTTTTAGATACATTTTGCATAAATCTACATATTGTATAAATCTTGGTGTCGCTGTTTCATGAAAATTTCAATACAACATCGCCAATCACGTTCTCACGTTGCAAAAATATCCTAAGGTTTATTTTATTAAATGTTTATTTTATTAAGGTTTATTTTATTTTATTAAATTTTATTAATTTTTTTTATTTAAGGGTTTATTAGCAACATCGTCGGAATTTTTCATGTGAAAATTTCTTTTTATCTTATTTTCTATATCAGGACATAAACTATTCAGAAAATAAGAACCGATAAGTTAACCAGTAAAAGTGTACTTTGTATGTAAATGTAAATTAATACGTTAAGCGGAAAAAGTACGAGGGTGAATTTACATATATTAACTTACAAAAGTCGTAGGTGGAACAACACTAGTCGCGCGTGCACAAAGTAACTGTCCGTTCGCGCCGTATAAATATAGGGCACTATCAAGGCACGGTAAAGCAGCTAATTGCAAAGCTGTCGCTGCACGCATACTCAAGAATCGCAGGCAGTCCAGTGAGGAATAGATAGGACTTTGCGTTGGAATAAGATACAATATAAACAAAAATATTCTAAAATCAAACTGGTAAAAGTAACTACGAATTCCTGTTCCATTAGTAATCATACGTCAGAAATACGGTAGTTGACCTATTCTAAATTTTGATATGTTTCGTACAACATTGTGAAATTTAAGTTAATTAAAAAATAGTCTTGAAAAAAATTCAAACATTAATTGAAAAATAAGCCCGTCGTAGGCTTCTAAATTTGGGAATACCGATAGAGTTGAGTATATACCTGTCTCTTTTCCTCTTGTAGAATATAATTTGCGATATGAAAAATGACCTCACAACACAGTATTGCCGTCCTTCTCTAAAGGTTAAATTTAAACTTTTATAACTCGGTAAATTTTTAAGATTATTAAAAAATTTTTTGACTCTTCATCTGCTTGGACCTTGAAATTATGATTAATGAAATAAAAAAAAATTAGTCAAATACCCAATTGTATAATATAGTATAACGCTTTCTGACATTTATGTGAAACATATTTTCTCACTTTTTAGTGACTCCAAAAATATTTTATTTTTTCGTTAGGGTAAGACACATTTTGTTTTACAAATGTAGTAGTTAGGTGAATAGAGTTGACAAACATTTTATTTTTGTCAACTCTACATTTCACTTTTAAATATAATTGAACAATGTCTTTTTGGTTCTAATAATTTATCTTCAATTATTACTTCTTTGAAATTATTCTCTATGTTTTCAATTCTATTATTCTCTATGTTTTCAATATATTTATGTGTCAAATTTGCTACCTAATCGAATGATCCAAAAATCTGAAACGCAGTGAATGTTATGCATTCACATGTTATACTGATATATTATACTAATGCTGAGGAGAAAAAAGGTTAATATTAACCCTTTCTCTTTGCCGCCTTTTATAACTGGGTGTGACAATTAAAAAAAATGACTGCGAGTTAGGATACACAAGTCGAATAAACAATTGGATCTTGTTTTTATATATTTACACACATATAAAGATATATATCCTTTATTAAGTATAATATAAGATATTCCTTTATTAATTGTGTGTCAGAAACTATTAAAAAATTAATAATTGTATCATTAAACCAATTCCTATCTCTTTTTCCACACCTATTTTTTTTGGGAACTAAAATATAGTTTTAAATCCTTTTTTGTCATAAAAAAGGTCGACATGAACGATTGTTATATTTTTGAAATCTTCTGGTTACAACTTTTTATTTGTATTTCGTATGTATTTACAAAACAAAATACGAAAAATGAAGATCCGGTA
This sequence comes from Druceiella hillmani, assembly GCA_039881145.1. Classification (NCBI taxonomy): domain Eukaryota; kingdom Metazoa; phylum Arthropoda; class Insecta; order Lepidoptera; family Hepialidae; genus Druceiella; species Druceiella hillmani. The sequence continues at coordinate 35,562,537 of JAYKKI010000014.1, read as the reverse complement.
TACAGGAACGAGTGACACAGTGATATTTTATGAGAAACTCTTAAAATTATGCGTATTTTACTTCCAGAATCAACTGCTAATTTACGTATTTTATATTATCTCATTATTTCACATAACATAACTTTATTTACATTGAGTTTCATTTTTGAAATTAATTAGGTTTTGTCTACATCTTTATTTTCTTCAAAAATTATTCAATATTTTACTTTTTCCAAAATTTTATAGTCGAAGTTGCGTAAAACCAATTGTGCAGTCTAACGGGCAGAGTAGAGCGTTTCTTTTAGATATATCTTTAAAAATAAACAAATTTTTTGTCCCATAAGAAAAGAATGTCTTATCTAGAGTTCTGTGCACAGAAACGAAACGAATAGCCGTCGCGGTAGGCGGTGCGGTGCGCGCGGTCCGTCTACTTGTTCGTAAACTACGCCGGTGGAATATCATTAAAACGCCGTGTCGGCACGCTCCAATTACCTTTTTATCTTTACCAATTGTCCTTACTCGAATGAGGTAAATTGAATAAATGGCACGAAAGGTTCTTTTTTTATTGGCGGCTGTTAATAATGAATGAGCGATCAGATTACCATGATTATGCAATGGGACGCGATCTGTAAATATAATTTCATGTTACTATTATTTTATTTATATTAGAGTATTACCTTATTTTTCCCGCAGCCAACGACGCTTTTCTATAGCGCTTCATGTTTGCCAATTTTCTACAACACACTTCACAAATATTAGCATAATTCCATGACGTGACCCTCTACAGTAATCTTTCAAATAATCTTTTCCAGTATAAACAGAGTTATACTCAAGTTGTGCGCTAACAGATAGATAGAAGCTGCGTTTAATGGTATATAAGGAGGATAAAATGTTAAATTCATAACTGTATTTGGTAGGAAGAATTTGGTTAAACAGTAATCGATATTTTTGTGCTTGTGAAAAATTTAGTCATTTTAATATAAAAGCATTTGCTATATCTTCTAGATATTGCAAAGAATTGCTAATAAAAACAAATGGACCTTAATAAATGCAGAAGATGGAAGCTAGAGATGAATAGACCATTTTTGGAGATATTATAATAATATCTTATGATAATGACACCTTAACAATGTTCGATAAATGAGATCTCAAACGACACTCTAAATTATATTGGTAAGAAAGAAGTGCTAATGGTTTGAAAGAGCAACAAAGAAAGAGAAGAATGGGGAAGCCGATGGACGATGACTTTGGTGATTTATATGTTTAAGTATGTCAATTTGTTTAAAAAAGATAAGTTTGGGCTATTCTTGAGTTTTTACGTAAGAGAAAAGTTAGCTAAAAATTGCACTAAAGTTGAACTGAAACGCTAAACTTCATAGTTATCATTCCACAGAATGGTCGTAGTGAATGAAAGTATTCCAATAGAAAGGTCGACTGAAAAGCTTGATTGCATATTGTGAGATATACGAGTAAATTTTAGCCAAAAAGGGGATGTTTGAATTTGATTTTTAATCTGTTTTATCTAATTAATAAATATGATGACAATATCTACTATAATTTTATGAACCTCAGGAAGGTTTGTGATAGAGTTACGAAACAAACATTTTGAAAACAGTTGTCGGTTTATGGAGTGATTCGATGTGTAATTAAGAGCATCAAATCGATATTTTACGAAGTACAACTAGTATTAGAGTCTACACGAGTTGGTCGATTACTTTGATGTTACCAAATGTTGAAGACAGGATTAAAATTTAGCCCTCGCTGTTCAACTTACACATAGATCGCTGGGTAAAGAAATTGGCTAACATGGATATGAACATAAAGTACCCTCGTCTGATTGCTGGTATATGCGGATGATGTAATATTATTAGCACTGGACGATATACATTTATAAAGTATCAGGTATGCTTAGAAAGGGATTTAAGTATTAACACTGTTAGTTTTTAAAATTTTATCAAAATAAAGAATGTGGAGTGATGCCCGTTGAGAAGACTGAAACCAAAACGATGTCTAACACAGTAGAACAGTTCCGTACATGCATAAGCCCGTATAAATATTTAAGGATAAAAATGTTAACGCTACTTTTTAACAATATAAATACTAGAAATCTTTTGCAAGCAAATCATGTCCTGAGTTTTTCAAAAAACCTAGCATATCTTTTAAAAGCAAATTATGTACTGAATTTTTTAAAAAGCTATGAGATTTGGAATCATCCATTTTCTGGTAAACTTAAAAACTAAGTTTTCTTAATTCTAGACTTTGCTAGTATTTTACGTTTAAAAGTTATTTTATTTAAATTTCTAATATGTTTGTTTTTCATAATTTTGACTTTGACAGAGAAAGGAAAATTTGGATAGCTATGGAGAGTCAGAGATGGGGAGGGATGGGGGAGGGGGATGATATCTTTTCGTGGATATTCTCAACAATATTTCTAGAAATATGGTACGTAATATCCTGAACCAAACATTTTAGGAGTCCATCACCAAAACATGTTAAACAAAAGGTCAGAGACCCTTGTCAGTCTGAATATAACGGTAAAGAAGTTATGTGAAGTGAACTACGAGTACTTCACCGTTTGTGGCTGACAGACCGTTAAGTAAGGAGAAATAAAAGGTATGTGCAGTGACGTTGTATTAAATCGACACGTTTTGCTACGAGACCTTACTTCTTACCAAATTTAAAAAAACACTTGAAAATGTTTGGTTGATAAAATTAAAAATATATATATTCAGTGAGACTGTGATATTCAAGGAAATGTGATTATATGTTAAAGTTGTATGATATTGACTTTATGGGTAGGTAGAAATAAAAAACTACTCTGTATATGTGGGAAAGTTAACGGGAAATAGAAAATTTGTATGTATCCGAAAGAAACGGATAATTTAAAATGAGGAAAATTCAAAACAAGATAACGTAAGAAAAAGAAAAGACGGGAGTGCGAGAAAGTTTGTGTAAGAATTAGAGAAACGGAAGAAATGTGTTCTTGATCACAATGTGTTCATGAACAGACAGATGTACTAATACGTCATATACACCTTTATCGTTGTGAAATCCGATGTATGACGATGAAGAGATGCATAATAATTAAATAAGAAACATAAACGGTACAGCGGTACATTTTACACAAAATATAAGAAATGAGTTTAATAAAATTTGAATGCACTTTATTTGCTACAAACTTATTTAACTCCGATTCTCTTGTTTACAAGATTAGTTTTTTATGAAGGGTAAACAAGGTTTTTTATTATAATACATGATATTATATTTTTCCTGTAGTAGTTTAGAAATTAAAATGAGTAACGTACATGATGTTACTCATTTTCATTTCTGAACTGCTTTTGAAGTTCAAAGGGATGCAATTTTACCGTCTCAAAGATAATGAAAGTAGGGAGAAGAAAATGAAGCAACGTTTTATCTTTTATTTAAATCACGTTATCTCTTAAAAGAAAATGAAAAAAGCTCTTTCTTGTTTTTTTAGGAATTAGATAATATTTGGTTTTCTACTGACTATAGTTAGAATAATCTCGCTTTAATGGGTTATAAAACAAATGCCATACAGTTAGATTAGCAAAATGGCAAGGAAACCAGATATTGTCTTAACTAGTGCACTATTTCTGTTATTATATCTTATTGTTTTATTATATATTTTTAGCATAGCTTTTGCTTGTATTAAAAAAAAGTTATTCGTGAACGGATATCGAAACTGGTAAGTTAGGATAAGCAGTTAATGTTGATTTTAATAATCGCAAGGACATGTGAAACGATATCATTATTCACGAATTGTTCCCCAACAAAATTAGGAATTTGGTACAGAGAAAGAATATAATATAAAAAATAACAATGAAATTACGAGTTTATTTGCCATTAGGAAATAATACAGTTGTATTGTGATTATTAATCTCACAATCATAAAGGCAGTAATCAATGTGATGGCACGTGGGACATATTTTTAGTTACATTGTACGTATCTACTCGTATTTCCAAAGCTAGCGAACATTTTCCCTCTTATAAAAATTAAAAAAAAAACTTGTTAAGCATGATGATGTTAAGAACTCTACGTATTCTGTATCCACAAATTGATATTATTGTTTAATATATAAATATAATGCATGGTACTATTGTCAATACCTATTCAACTTGTTGACACAAGTAAACTGAAATATAATATAAATTAACTGTTTGTAGCAATTATTTTCATAAGCATAGTTAAAAAAGTTAGAGTGGAGTGGACACATTATTTAAATCTTTGGCTCATATCTCGTGAAGAAGTCATGTCACCAAAATTTATTTTTAAAGAGCTTTTCTATCTGCGAAGAAAGCTTTTTCATCTCCAACTTTGACGTAAGAGCAGATGCATTAAAACAAGGAAAATTGTAGTTCATGTACTGGTGTATTTAAACTAGGTATTTTTGTAATATTACACCACGATCGGTCTAAGTTGAAAGAGTTACACGCCGATATATCGAAGGACATATAGACGTGATGAAATTAAAATAATTGCCTTATAATGATTCCATTTGGTTGTTTGGTTAAATAAACTCTATTGACTTTTGCATTTATACTGGAATTTATATATACTGTATCATATAGCAGATCATAGAAGAATATTATTAACACATCATTTTTGGGCAAAACGTTTGGCAGCGCTACACAAGCATGATATAACCGTGCGTGATTTAAACATTTTTACAACTTCTAATATCGATCGGTGGCTACAAACCAGAGTAGGTATTAACTAAAAGTTATGATTGGAATTGATCCTGAGGTAATCACATGGGAGTAATTTTAGAGTTTTAAGAACATTACAAATAGAAAATGAGTGAAAAAATATTTGGAAGCTATGATTCAAGAAATTGTTTGATCATATTCAGAATTAAATGAATGTAAAAATGGGGGAAGTTAAGGTTATATATGTATAAGTAGATTAATGAAAAAAGTAAATAAAGTGCGTAAAGATCGAATAAATTTTTGGTCAGATAAAGAACAATGCACTTAAGTCTTAATTTAAAAAGACAAGACGCATCTTATGAAGCGTTTCATTTTCGAGAGAAATTATTTATTTATTAATTATTATCTGAACCCGCGAATTCGTATGCACAGACCACTGAAAAAAGGTTTTTATATAGATGTTTTTTGCTATACTTCATCTCTGGTTACGGCAATTTTTTAATGTATGTCCGAGTGTAAAACTTCATTGCGCGATTTAAAATATGCGTAATGCCGTCTATTATTGTACATGGGTACTCTGTAAATTATAAATTTATATAATTACTACGCATTGAGCAACAATGGCAACAAAGACTTGTTTAGCTTGCCAATCTTTTTTCTTGTTATGTGAACGCAATGTAAATGAATTTTTTATATTTTCCTTAGGAAAAAATTGAAACGTGAGAAGCGACCAAGAGACGAACGTTCCACAAATTATTTAACTGCATCGTTGAAATATATTTTCTATATATAGACACGAAAAGCTACATTTGTAATATATAGATGGGAGATATACAAAAACTTACATTAACAATTTGAACACTTTATTTGCACCAATCATGAACATACTTTTACTAGTGTTGCAGGCTTTTCTATAAACATTGTACATACAATTAAATTGTGAGTTTATAAATGACAATATCTATCTTTACTTAAGAAGCATATTTGTTTAACATAACTCAAGTACATCTGAATAGATAACGATGAACATTTTACTAGATTTTAAATTAAAACTGGTTCAGTGGTTCGCAGTTATGGTAATTTATTTGCATGCAAATGTATGGAAAATAAACATTTTTGTCATTACTTATCTTGATTTTACGAGAAATATTCAAAATTTACCAATTATTAAAAAAATGTACTCATTATCATATACTAACAATTATATAGTTATGTTCAAGTTTCATTGCATATTACGCTCAATATTATTGTTTTATTATATATTTTTATATTAATTAATATACTATCATAATCAAAGAGAAGACAAACTGGAGACATATTACTCAGCATTCTGTACCGACAGGATGATATAGGTAGATATAGTGTTTTCTATTAAAGGTGGACTGCTCATACTTATTTGGCTATTGCTCATAATAAATTTCTTTTTTAACAAGTTTTATATTAGCTTCATTCGTATGTATGAATGTAACGATAAAACAATTTTTTTTATGTTGTAACGCTGTCAGCCGACAAGGGGCGAAGCTGGCCGAATTAAGTTGGAAAAAGCCGAAAAGTCACGAAGCTGTCCGAAGACATATCGCGATCCATCCAAACTCGCCATATATGTCAGATCAAAATTTATAAAATAAAATTATAGTTTAAAATAATTTAAAAAATATACTTTTGTGAAAATATGAAATAAAAAATACCCTTTAAATATACAGATTTTGGTCAAGCGCTAAAGGTGTCTCATAATTCGGTATAACTTAATATTTTTTTGAATAAGCTTCAGATAAGAATAAAGTTATTGACAAAAAAATTCCCCTTAATTTAAAAAAAAAATGGGGCCACTCCATTTCTATTGCTGACAATTAATGTTAATTAACTGAATCAAATAAGTTTATATTTCACTGCGGCTGCGTGGGTGCTTTATTTTAATGTACTATTTATATCTTAAGTTAAGTTTATTACTTTCAAAAAGCCTCGCTCCTGGCACGGTTCTACTCGGTGCATGCCGGCATTTGTTGCCTTACTAGACTGTTTTATGTACATATGTACCTTTACACTTCCGCTCCTATATGATCCACATATTCACATAACTGTACCCGAGTACCCCAGAACACAAGTATAAAGCGATAGTGCCAACAGGCAAGACGGTTATCCCGTACTTTGTCACGCCGCTATCGCACGGGAGATGATGATGCCTTTGTTGTTCCCGTCCAGACTATTATTCTTAATGAGTACGATTACATCGCATAACGAGTTCGAGGTAGATGTAACTGATAAGATAGCTGTATATAATAGCCTACCTGGGGGATTGAATCGAATAGAATTTTCGAGTAGCAAAATCAATTTCTGGTGTTATTAATAAAACACTCTATTGAGAAGTTTGATCTTACTTACTTTTACCTTAAAAGTACATAATTAATAAAAAATTGTTCTAGTATGTGAAAGTAAAACATAGTTTTCCTATTGATATGTATTTTTTTTGCAATATGTCAATACGCACTCCACACCGTGTGGCCGGTCGATGGAACCCTTATGAAAATGTAAAATGTTTTGTCGGTCTATATTTATATTATGTATGTTATATGGTTAAGTCTAAGCGATGTTTCAAATGTAAATCGATAATTAAAATTTATTTACGATGATTCTTCAATTTATTAAAACGGAAAACAATTATTATACTGTATGATTTTTATTTTTTTGCGGTCGTTTCTCCATAACGTTCCTCATTGGCGTTATCTGTTTGTATTGTTAATTGTAGGTAAATATCTGGCTACAATTTTAACGTTTTAAGTTAGTTTAGTTGAAAATTTATACGTGTGCAAAAGTTGAATGGAAATACTGAGCTGTCATAGCAGGTTCTCTGATGGCATTGATAAATTATTATTTCACTACTTTGTACATTCGTGTTTAGGCGCATTCGATTGCCAAGTGAAATATTTAAAAATTTTGGAAATTTGGTTATTCATATTCGTGTATTAAATGATATTACATGGGCACTTTCGAAAAGTATATTCGCTATACGTAAATAATTTTCAAGTGGGCGTTACGTTGATCAGCAGCGGAATATGTCGATGGAATGGATTCGTTATGCTAACTACGAGCATATGTTTCATATGGAGGTATATTTCATCATTACTGATGATGGTTTTCGCATTTTGTCATCTGTAGGATAGTAAAACATATTTCTTTAATCTTTTTTATTGTTTGCGATAGTTTGAGTTATTTCGACGGTATTGAAAACATTAGAAATATTCACGAGTTCTGTGTTACCCTTTTGGCCAACAACTGATGTTATTAAGCGCAGACAACAAATAACAAATATTTATTTTTATCCGATTTTAAAAAGAAATATAAAAAAAAGTAAATGCGATTTATTTGGATGATACATTATTACTTTTATTATACATTATATTTATATTCGAAATGTCGTGATTATAGATAGCGTTAGTAATTAAACCGATAGTGCAACAGAAATTATCGATTATTTATAATATTGTAATGATCGGAATATAATAAAACTATGATTTAGTTATTCGATATTTATGATTATAACGATTTAATATTTTCAAGTATTTCGTGCTTATATATTGTTTTCTTACCTCCTTATTTATTAAATAAAAGAAACATAGGCAGAGCAATGAAAACTTAAAATTACGAAATGGTTTCATAAAATTTTAAATTTTAAATCCGCGACAAAAGTATTGTCGAACAAGCAGAAATATTGTTTTACCAGTCTAGTAAAATAACTTCTAAACCACTAATTTATTTATTGCATTATGTATTGTAGAGTTGAAATATTAAAAAATAAAAAAATAGTATCAAATTTTTAAACGCAAATATTAATACAAATAGAAATATTTGAAAATAAATGCTTTGTTTTTGTTATTAATTTTTCTATATAACGATTGGTACTCACTGTTGTACTACACTGTATATAGTACTCACTGTTGTACTGCACAGTATACACATATTGAATTTTTCATTTTAACTTTACTTGTATAGATATACACAGCAACCACGGTACCCTTATACCTATAGATATATTGCTATTATAGCATGTCGGTAACGCAAACTCACAAGATTTTACTCAGCCAAAAAGCGTCTATGCGCACATCATATATTCGGCAACATGTGATGTGTTGGTGTATATATATAAATATATATATATATATATATATATATATATATATATATATATATATATGTATATATATATATATATATATATATATATATATATATATATATATACATATATATGCTTTCACTGTTGGCCAAGCATAACACGTCTACTCATAGTTACAGGTATATTGTTAACTCTAGCATGTCGGTGACGCGAATCTATAAGATTTTATCCTGCCAAAATCGCTCAACGCGCCTAAATAAGTTTTTATTTCAAACAAATAAATTAATATTTTTAAAGAAAATAATCGGTCTGCGTTTACAATTGAACTGGCTATTCACGAAGATGACATATTATTTATTTTGCTCCAGCATCAAATTCGAGAGCAGAAAAAAAATTTAAAATTTATTTTTTTATTGGTATTATTCCGACTTCACATATGAAAGATATGGTCGTATACGAAACATGATATATAACGTATACGAAATTTCTTCATATTTATTTTGTCGATATAATTTGAAGCGTTATAAATCGCTCTTACGTGCTATAAGTACTAAAGAAAAGAAATGAAGACGAATTATATTTCCGTGTAATATAAATTAAATTAATTACAAAGTTTTAAGACACAAACGTTACAGCACGCCCCGACGCTGGCGTCCAAGACAGCCTCATAGATCAAGCGGTGTTTATCTCGGGCTCTCGAGACGGCGCCGGAGTCGTGCTGGGCAGCCGCCGCCGGCTGCCAAACTTACTTCTCGCTCCGTGCACTGCACATACTTTCATAATAAATTGCGATTTCATGTTCCATAAATATGAAGTTATTTTTCTTTTGTACCGCTGTCCGCACAATGAAATTTTAATAGCGGAGTGTGAATGATACTCGCTAAATTTTCCAGTTCGACCGAAGACGGCGTGCTCTCAATGGTATTATAATTTTCATTTGTTTATGAAAATGTCATCAAATAATATAATGAAAAATTATTATTTTTAATTTATTTTATTGGGAATTAAATATTGATGATTTGTTTTTAACTTTTTTGTGGAACAGCAACATAAACAAGGAAGGGAAAGTACTTGTATAAAAAAGCATGCGTATTAAAGTAGACGCTTATACGGGAGTGACATTTATTATGACAGTGAAGTAAAACGTTAATCTGACAGTGAAGTAAGATTTTTAAAGAATATATGCTTATATGAGAAATTTTTGAAAAATAGAATAGTCGATGAAACATAAATGTGGTGTAAAAAAGAAAAAAAGAGGATAAGCACTTATTTCGAAATACTGTTGACATGTGCATTATGTAAGGTTTTAGATTGGGGACACAGAACTAATGGGTAAGAAATATTTATTAAAAAAGAAAGTGACTAGTTAAGAGACATGTGTGGTACTTCCTGGTAATGCATTAGATTTATGAGTTGTTGGAGATATTGCAAATAAGAACGGCAATGTTTGAACACATTTGAAATATGTAAACAAGCAATTAATATAAATATGCTAAGATTATGATACAAGGCCAAATGATGATATGGATAATTAAAATCCGTAAATTAGAGAAAAATCGATTGTTTTGTTTATTTATGTATTTTTTCTGAATTATAGTAACGTATAACATAAAAAAAAAATTATATTCATAAGAAAACATAAAAAAAATTTAAATACAAATCAAATCCCTATCACCTACGAGGATTCTTAACGCACTTTTAATGTATACAATTTTAAATAGTTTTATTTAAATAACATATTTTTAATATTATTTACAAACCAATAATATTTTTTTATAAACGTATTGCCTATTGTATTTTTTATAAACGTAAAAATATTGTGAAGTTTTTAAAAAACAATTATGTTTAGAAATATTTTACATTAAATTTTATTAATTAACCATTGTTTTGACACAATGATATATCCTTTAAATTTACATCTCATGAAATTTTAATTTTATGCAAGATCGCTTCCAAAATTTTTAGGCTAATTTATTTTAGCTTCTTACAATTGCATAATTAGCGGGTGAAATTTGTAACAGTAACAGCTTTTCCATTACTATAGGACATTTTTACTTTTTCAGTGAACCTTTCGAGATACGGAATTTAAAAAAAGAGTATTTCGAAATGTAAACTAAACATAAGTATTGTAATTAACACAACATTAACGAAAGACTAGTTTTGAAATACAAAGTAACTTTAGTTATGTTAAAAACCTCTGGTGGCAAATTGGTAAAATGCTAAAATTTTTCTTAAAAACTTGCTTCCTCGGATCTTTAAAATTGTATATAGGAAAAGTGTGAGACTTCGATCGGAAACGTATTTTAGTAAAAATTGTTTTATTGATATTGTTAGTGTTTTTAAGAAAACACACTTCCTCTTTCGATTACTTTATTTTTTAAAATTTTGATTGAACCAGTACATTATTTACATGACACATGATAATATATTATATGTCATCCTTATTAAACGAAGAACGGACAATTTTTGTTTCTCACAGAAAATATTTATAGCGTAGATGGATTGCAGATGACGTTTCTAAAAATCATCGATAATTTTCGATAATAATTCCATATCAATTTTAGGTCAGAAATTATTAAATGGACTTTTCAAAATTTCACTTTTTTGATATCTGATTTCAGAAATGTTCCGCTTCATATTATTTCAATTAATTTAACGTTGTTAATGTTATATTATGTTCCATAATAATATAATTTGTATTTTTTAAATTCTTTCTTTGTAGGTACTTTTAAAACGAGTTGGTGGTCATTGTATTACAATTTTAGTAGTGAAATTTTTAAAATAATTTTTAACATTTTTAAAATAATTTCATTTTCAGTCTTATTATCATTGTATAACTTGATATTTAATACTTCTATTAAACAGAGCAATAAGGTATATTGGATTGTTGTAAATATTTGTTTAATTTGTGAAATTTATGGCTAGATAGACGATTAATGTAAGCTACCAGAAAGAAATTTATTTAAAGAAAAAGTTTAAATAAAGAGCTAGATACGAAAGGATGTATCGGAATCACAGGCACATATAGTATTTTACATTATACTTTTGTATTATACCTTAATCTAGTCAATACACGACCACTTATTCAAAAGGAAAGAGGGGAAAATTTTCACGAAACAATTTCCACCTCCAGTAAGTGGGCCAAGTGGGCTCTTCTTTTTATATTATGACGTATACCGGAACAACGTCGGCTATTCCCCTCTGCAGGTAATAGATATATTCTCGTACACCTGACTGTAATATATGTACTGCCGCATACCTCGCTAGGTAATAGATGCGAATATTTATATTCATATTCATTTCCTCCCTCCTCCGCGACGCGAGATAGAATGTTTTAAATAATGTATTCTACCGCGTTTTATTACTTTTATGAGCTTCGAGATTATCATAATACATGTCAGGGTATGCAGCGTTTATATATTACAAGTCATGTGCGCCCGAACTTGTATATAAAGTGCTGCAATATTGTTAGCTATGTATTTGTTTGATTGAACAACAAAGAGGTGTATGTATATACATATATATATATATATATATATATATATATATATATATATATATATATATATATATTCATATTCTTTTTTTATTATAAATTTCCTATGTACGTGTATTTAAAATGTATAATGCACATAAAATAAGCGTTTAACTAATATTTGATGATAATCTGTAAAATAGGTGTATGTATATATATTCATATTCTTTTTTTTATTATAAATTTCCTATGTACGTGTATTTAAAATGTATAATGCACATAAAATAAGCGTTTAACTAATATTTGATGATAATCTGTAAAATAGGTGTATGTATATATATTCATATTCTTTTTTTTATTATAAATTTCCTATGTACGTGTATTTAAAATGTATAATGCACATAAAATAAGCGTTTAACTAATATTTGATGATAATTTGTAAAATAGGTATTTGTATATATATTCATATTCATTTTTTTGTTATAAATTTCCTATGTACGTGTATTTAAATGTATAATGCACATAAAATAAGCGTTTAACAAATATTTGATGATGATCTGTAAAATAGGTAAATGTATACATATTCATATTCTTTTTTTTATTATAAATTTCCTATGTACGTGTATTTAAAATGTATAATGCACATAAAATAAGCTTTTAACTAATATTTGATGATAATCTGTAAAATAGTTAGAACTTGGCTATGGCCATAATATTTCTGATATCTTCCTTTTTAAAATAAAAAAGAAAGAGAGAGATAAGGATGTATAACGGTTAAGATAGATATTGCGAAAGTTATAATATTCAATAAAAATAGAAGCCAAGCTGTGATTTACTCATTTACGTTTCTTTATCACAGATTTTGGCTTCTTTTATCTCTTTACGTTTTATGGAGGAACTTGCCAACTTGGCTTTTTTATATTAAGATTTTTCATGGCTTACCATCTGATAACTTTGCAGGCAAGGTAATGTTAATCTTTAAACTAGTTTTTATTTTTTTCTTTATTTTTTGTTTCACTTTTTTTTCGGATTCTTCGGCATGTGAGAGTTTATCAGTAGCCCATTGATCACGATATTCAACTTTTTTGAGTCGATACTTTTAAATGTATGTAATAGTTGCCGATTTTCATGCTTTAAGCTTATTGGGATAAAAATGAGTTAAATAGATACCATCAATTATCTTCACGCCAGACACCGCAAAGTAAGCTTACTCATACGAGGAATTTGCGGACCTGGTGTTAGTTAGTATGTATATGGTTGAGACTGGCTGCTGTAAATAGTTATAGAGTATGTCACATATATTGACTGTTGCGTTCGATGGATGCAAGTTCTGTTGATAATGTTGAACTTAGTATTAGGTTTTAATTCATGTATCAAGCAACGGTTGACCTTAATAATCACTTTTATAGCTTTTTATTATCACCAGAATACCTGTTAATATTTCATGCAAACAGACTTTTGTCTGCATAAAATATCGTAATGTCTGTTAACGAAAGAAATATCATAAAAATATTTTACTTTGCTCATCGAGAGAAGCAGACCTCCCACAATATCACCAGTGTTGCTACGATGTATGTATAGAATCGTGGAAACCGCCTACGCATGTACGAAAATTAATAAGTACACCGAGATAAAATTCATCTTTATTTTTATCCAATATTTTCTAAATTTCCTTATTGGTGTTTCAAACACCACGTGTATGCCAAAATTAACTTTTATTTTGGAAGTGATCTATTGATTTTGATTTACTGTAAGTGAGTGAGTGAACTACTAAATTGAGAATTTTGAGGTCAAATATTTCGGGAACTACAATCTCTCATTGCTCTCTATATCTCCTTATAATTGAACTTCCAGAATTTGCTAGAGGTGGTTCTTAAAATAGCTGCGAACTTCTTCGGGTAAAGGGTGCAGTGTTCGGTAGTGCGGATCGACCCTTGGCGTTATCGTGCACTCATATACAAATTATACAAATAATTACATTTTTAGTTTAATTTTTTTCAAGTTTAAAATTTTTAGTTTTTTTAAAAATATACTAAGTAAAATATCTTTTTAATAGACTTTTACAATCTTTACAAACAAGTTCTATTTTATCAGCCATTCTGATAGAAATGATATTCTCGTTCACTAAATTAAGGGCAACCTTTATTTCTGGCCTTTACAAAAAGTGGAAAGGATTATGAGCTGCAGAAAAAGAAGGTACGTAAAGAATAAGAATTTATTCTACTTTGAATGTGTTTAAGTAGTTGGTAAAAGTAGAATTCAGTCAGTAAACTCATCAAGGATAATCGAATACAATTTGTGATAAATATAGAAGCTAGATGTTATTAAAACCTCATCATCTAATCTTGCAAATACATTTTGGATGAGTCTCGGAGTAGCTTGAAAAATTGAAAATGGTTTCATATGTTTTTTTTGTAAATAAAGAAGAGTCTTCTTATGCGATAAACTGTTGCACAGGATGTAAACTGATATTAGGAATTTGTAATATTCTTGAAAATAAAGTGCAACAAAAGTATTATGAGTGCAGAATATTTATATAAAGAATTCAATGAAAAAGGTAATTTAATATAATTCAAAAAAATTGTATGTGACATGCAGAGTCAGATATGACTTACTTAATTTACTTTGTGTAAATCAATATACAAATTTCTTTAAAACTTCGTAGATTTCAAATGATATGTCCATTATATATGTATTTTGCAAATAAGCTCTGAAGTAATTGGGCTAAATTTTTTTTCCCCCGATATGATAGCATATCGGTAATGGTTTATATGTCAGTAGATACACAAATAAAACATCGCAAACTTGAATACCATAACAAAAATTAAAAAGTTTGGATTGCTGTATGCTCCGTGATATTCAGGTTTTAAATATTGAACTTAAGCGTTACTGGATGCATCCTGTGAACTGCCAAATGTTAAACACATTTTTATTTAGATAGGACGTAATAATACTTGTTGTCATATGTCGAACATACATGTATTATGTGCTGTGTGAACCGATCCGATGGTTCAAGATCGATTTTTACAAGTCCAGCGACATGTGTTACTGAGGCTTTCCCTTCAATATTCCGTTGAAATAATATATTAACGTAATTGTTAGATTAAATAGCGTGTATGGGTTATATATTAGCTTCATTTAATAACGAATCAATCACTCGTGTCCCACTGCGATGTGGAACCTCTCATTTTATATGAGAAAGATATACCATCTTATACTAAATTTATAGGAACTCATATATATATATATATATATATATATATATATATATATATACATATATATATATATTTATATATATATATATATATATATATATATATATATGTATGTATATTTATTATTTTTTTTGTTTTCCCTAAGAAATTTTTGAGTTATTTTTGATATCATGAATTGTAAAATTTATAGAGCATATGTAATATTTGAAGTAATATTGCCATAGGATCGGTTTCGTATTGCGGCAATATTTATCAAGTCATATTTTTAAAGGTATTTCTTTTATCACACTATAATCCTTTGGAATGGACCAATAATATATGCGAACAAAGTTGGTTCACCTTACTTCAAGATTTCTATCAATAATGGCTCTATTTTGGAAAAAATTAAGTAATATCCTTATTATGAGAAAGAGACAGCGGTTTCCCACTTCAGCGGTCCTTTCGGGTTTATTTCGCATCACAGGAAGATCTGCTCTGCCTGGTATATTTGATATATCAACGCTCGTATTTCTTCTCCTCTAGGGTGGATTTAGCAGAAAATAAATCACATCAGAAGAGATAAGCTTTTTAAAAGGAACGAAAATTGTTATCTACGTAGTACCCCAAACTTATCAACTGCTCATTTAGAAAAGCTGAAAAAGTATTAATTAAGCACAGGGATTGCATCAGCCGGTACAGTTGGGTGACTAATGAGATTTTCAGTTGTATTTAGTTTTTTTTTTACAGAAGCGAATGTTGCTTCCTTTATTTCTTTCAACGAGTCCAAGTTTCGCTAAGTTTTGCCGCCCATAGCGGGCATGCGCAGCGACTAATGGCCTGTTTGCAGTTAGCAAGTCTTATTTTGTTTCAAAAACAAAATAAAACGTCATAACTTGAGACGAACGCGCTCTTTTTAATTCAGCATTTCAGCTGTTATGTTTTTTAAAAAAATAATTTGTGTTTTTGGCAAAGCACGACGTTTTTAATTTATGGAGAGTTAGCGAGTTCTCTCCAAGTGAAGTGCGCCGGCAGTATGCTGTGCGATTAATGAAATTTCGTAAGTTTAAGGGAGAAGGGAAAAATAAGTTTTATGTATCTGATTAAATTATTTCCCAGCGAAAAGATTAGTAGTATTATAAAAATCGGGAAGAAAATTGAGTTGCTAGCAATGTGGGTTCATTCACTGCAATAGGCCATTATTGTTTAAAAGTTAAATGCAACGTATCAAATTTCTTCAAATTTAGTTTTATTTTTTCTACTGTTGTTTTTATAAACATCTTATGATTAATTGGAATGATTTGTTAATTTTGAATTTTTACGTATCTTTCATCTTTAATCTCAAGTAAATAAACATTTTTGACAGTTTCCATAAAGATAAAATGGTGAAATATTTTTGAGGTAATTATGATAAACAAAGTTAATTTTAACAATGATGCACACCTTTATGGTTCAAAATTTTGTTTTACAAAGAGCTTCAAAATGTTGCACATTATTTTGATTATTTCTAAACTCACAATATGAAGTTAAAGAATAAATGAGTTTATCTTTATGTTTTTCATTGAGATACAATTTCATCATACCGTGCCACTATTGAGGCATGTTACTATCTGAGATTTTCCTTTGAATCATTTAAAACGGGTTAGCATTTTCGTTTCAGTGTAATTATGATTGAAATAGAAGAAAGGATGGTTCCGTACTCACACAACGGAAACGACGTTTTGAGGCTATGCATCGAATTTGGGAATAAATTTACTTTTCACGTACGCTATCGAGTGGAATTTCATTGAAGAGGTTTTCTAAAATGCGATAAAAAATGTTAAGTAATATTTTAAAATATGGCGAATCTTCCCCGAGATATGAATCTCCAAAGTGGTGTAGGGAGTGAAAACCTCCTAACTTTTTAACACTTACGTCAAAAATTTGTAAAAATTGGGATAAAGGCATTTAGTAGTTACATCACAGTAGAATAATTTTTCTAAGCTCCACTAGTAAATTAACGAGATGTAGGCTGTCATGTTATTGGGCGTAGTATTCTCCATAAGAACTCTATAGTAAATTCGAGTCAGGCATATGAAAACGTAACTAAAACATAACTGAAAACGTAACTAAAACGTACGACAAACTTACATATACGTGAGTCGTAACTGAAAAACTTACGACTCATGTATATGTAATGTCATATCGACACACAGGTAACCATTATCAAAATAACTGAAATAAACCATTCTGCTCAACTCAAAGAAAAAAAAGAGATAAAGCGCATGTCAGTCGCGGTACGAAATATTTGAGATAATAATTAGATATATTTTATATAAATAATGTTAAATATTCAAAACTTCTAATTGGCGCCAATCAAACGTGTTCATCGTTAGTTAGTCACTTTGGTAGATATCGATATTTGGATACGGTTTTTAATATCACTATGGAAACTAAATATCGGTTGCGAGATGGTTTGCATTTAAAACCGATGACGCCCATGTCATCTTCGCAGCGATGATTGTGAATATGACTTTCTCGTAATTTAGTCAATTTACGTTCAGTTAATTTTGTGCCTAAGTGTATAGTGCAGCAAGAACTGCATAATTATTAATTAACACGTGACTACGAAACCCTAAGTGAATGCGTGTGTCATTCCCTTGGCTGTCATGTCATGCTCTTGGATGCTTTTGACGTGACAACGCTTCACACTGCAGGTTTGCATGCACGGAATGTAAGCATTAGAATCGGTCTGTATATCAACAGCTGTTTATAGAAAATCATCAATAATACATTCGATATTCTAATAACAATATTATTAGGTAGATCAAGACGGAAGAAGAAATTTAAACCGATGACATAATCTCTCCACCATTGGGACCACGCATTTTGAATGCTTGATTTTGCGAACTCAGTACATTTTGAAACAGTGATTGAAAACATTGACGGGTTTGATAGGTTTTAGCCTAGTTTTGTTTACAAATTCATAGACCAACAAGCGTAATACATAATAGTAAATACAGTGTATTGCACTCTGATCAATATTTACCTCCAAATATAAACTTCGATACTCTTTTTATTCACTTATGCATGTGTATTTTTGTTGTCACTCAGTATTTCAACTAATTTTGTAATAAGCGCACTTGTTTTGCACGCTAATCATTATTTACCTCCAAACATAAACTTCGATGTTTCTTCATTCACTTATGCATGTGTATTTTTGTTGTAACTTAGTATGTCAATCACTTTTTTAATAAACAAATCTGTTTTGCACACTAACCATTATTTATCTCCAAAATATTTTTATTCAGTTATGGGTGTGTATTTTTTTCATCATTCGGTATTACAACCCTTTTTATAATAAACACATCTGTTATGCACATTCACCATTATTTACCTTTTACCATATAAACTTCGGTACTTCTTTATTCACTTATGTGTGCATATTTTCGTTGTCACTCAGTATTTTAATCACTTTTGTAATAAATAAATCTTTTCTTCATACTGACCATTGTTTACTTCCAAATACAATTTTTTATCATTCAACAATTCAACCATTATTTACCTCCAAATAAAAACTTCGATAATTCTTTATTCCCTTATGCATATGTATTCTCGTTGTTACTTAGTACTTCCACCACTATTATACTAAACATATCTGTTTTGTACACTATTATTTATCTTGAAATATAAACTTTTTTGAAATTTTCAATTTTAGAAGTGAACAGAGAGTGAGATATATTATATAATACATCTGTTTTGTACACTAACTATTATTTATCTCGAAATATAAACTTTTTTGAAATTTTCAATTTTAGAAGTGGACAGAGAGTGAGATATATTATATAACACATATGTTTTGTACACTAACTATTATTTATCCTGAAATATAAACTTTTTTGAAATTTTCAATTTTAGAAGTGAACAGAGAGTGAGATATATTATATAACACATCTGTTTTGTACAATAACTATTATTTATCTCGAAATATAAACTTTTTTGAAATTTTCAATTTTAGAAGTGAACAGAGAGTGAGATATATTATATAACACATCAGTTTTGTATACTAACTATTATTTATCTCGAAATATAAACTTTTTTGAAATTTTCAATTTTAGAAGTGAACAGAGAGTGAGATATATTATATAACACATCTGTTTTGTACACTAACTATTATTTATCTCGAAATATAAACTTTTTTGAAATTTTCAATTTTAGAAGTGAACAGAGAGTGAGATATATTATATAACACATCTGTTTTGTACACTAACTATTATTTATCTCGAAATATAAACTTTTTTGAAATTTTCAATTTTAGAAGTGAACAGAGAGTGAGATATATTATATAACACATCTGTTTTGTACACTAACTATTATTTATCTCGAAATATAAACTTTTTTGAAATTTTCAATTTTAGAAGTGAACAGAGAGTGAGATATATTATATAAAGTGTCACTCATGCGTTTTGAACTCTTATTTTTTTAAAAATAATATTTCATAATTTGAATTTAATACTTCTTATGATCCCTAATTTAAATTTTTATCTTGTAATATTACCTTTCAGTTATCTTTTATTTGTTTTGTGAAAAGTGCACAAAATGTGATGAGTTTCACCTTTGTCGTACCTCCTCTGATACATTTTTTTAAGCGTCTCTCACACATTCTAATTATTATATTGTGTGAATATTATTCGTAAGATATTGGTAACATCGAAGCTTATATGCGAGACTTGAATCTTTTTCGTTTTGAAATTCCCAATTTAATACGGAATATAGTCCACGCTATTGCCAGTATGTAAGCTGAGAGACGTGATTTTGTATTCAGTTATTACCAAAAATCCATTTATTTCCAGATGGTACTCCACTTATTAGTATTGTAAATGTCATGCAAACTCAATGCCCACGCACAAGGTTGTAATGAGCCGGTATATACTCGCTACCTTGTCGAATGATGTTTTTCTCACTTTCCTCATAAAAGTTTATAGTCGCCCTTACCGTTCGTAACGTCGCCGATACACGGGTCAGTGGGGCGGACGTAAAATGTAACGGCCGTCCTGGAAAATGTAAAAATATCCTATCTTTCCCGGTGAAATCATATCCGCTTAACGTTAGGTTGGCTCTTTGCCTTTTTGCATGTGAAATTATTTTTTACGTACTTTTACGTAGTTATTGTGTGAGTAGTTCTTGTGCGTAAACATTTTCAATATCGAAATACACACTTATTACTTTCGAATTATTTCCACGACGAAATTTAAGCACATGTTGCCAATATGTGCGGATATTGTCAAATACACATATTATTGATAACTCGGATTATGACTATTGAAACTAAATCATATCTAATTGGCAATACATATATACATTTATAGTTAAGTATTCCATTTGTACTATTCTAAAAGTAAGTTAAAAATGGTAAAGTTAGTAATGACTTGTATAATATATTCCTCCATATCATCTTTATTATTGGTCTGTTATTATAGGATAATTATGCTTGACAGTTCGTGCATCTACCATGAGATTATTAATATTGCGAGAATCTAGTATGAGTATGTATAATATAACAAGCTTTCAACTATGATATAAGTATTAAATTTATTTGTTACTTCTTTTGATATCGGTGTGGTGACTAAATTTAATTTGTATTCTAGATCTCATTTGAGGAAGAATGTATGATAATTAAATCCATATTTAACAACATTTTGTATGTCAGATTTAATGTCTCGAAAGTTATCACCTTTGGATCAGTAAACGTTTAATCTGATTATTTTTTATGGTGGGTTATTCTTATTTGGGATAAAATATGTTTATTTGTAATAGCTATAATAACTTGCCAAATGTTTATATAAAATACAATAAAAATTTTCCGCCTTAATAATAATTGGCAAAAGTGCCTTAGATATTCTGTCGTCTTTACATTGGTTTATATAATATCTTAGTTTTATAGGGTTAAAAGGTATCTGTGTAATCGAGTTGTGATTTTTGAACTTTGTTTTTATAATCATATATTCAATTACACATTATTCTTTTGATTAGTGTGGTTTTCATAATGTAGAAACAATCGAAATTCATTAGAGAGGTTATGCTAGTCCAGATATTTTGAAGGGAATTTTAGAATTTTACAAAAACAATTTCATAATAATCGGAGTTTATCTTTTGCCTCGATCGACCTTGAATTTTGAAAAAAAAACACAAATATTTTTTTCTGGAAACTTGAATAACTTATTTCCGGTTATTGTTAATATGAATATAAGTAATAATTAATAAAATAATTTCTATTTAAGATCAATTATCAATTGATTTTAAAGACATTTAAGAAAAAAAATCCTTTGGTATAATTAAACAGTATTCTAATCCACAGGAAAATTATTTTTATTTTCAAATTTTGACACAAGTTTGCGAGACTTAATTTGTGTTTTTATGAAACTATCACGTGCTAACTTTGTGGCTGAACTTCCTGTAGTTTCAGCTATGGTCTTTACTACACTCTCCACTACCTGACCGTGCCAAGGCAAATGCATAAATGCTATTTGGATGTCTTTTCCTTGGGCCATGAAAGATTCGAGTTCTTAGTTAGACACTTCTTTTAAGATTGGAGGCTCGGTAACTTCAGTTTGCCAGTTAATAAAGTCATAATAAACTTTTGCTCTCAGTCTTAATTTGTTTGATTTTTCAGCACGTGCTTTTAGGATACGACGAAGAGCTAGTTCTTTGATATGCTTTTGGGAGTCTGACAGCATGGCAAGCAGAAGATTTTCCGCATGAGCAAAGTAAACGTCGCGTTTTATCACGGGAACAATAATTGTCAGTAGCTAAGTTGATAAGTAACGAGATTTAGAAATTAATTCCCACATATGTCTTTTATGTGGCTTTTAATATGAAACCATATTGGAGTATACACTTTAACAACATAAGTTGCTAAAGTAACGAGTTCATCAGAAGGAACTGATTTTGCAAAATAAAGGCGGAGAATTCAATTAGCTCGCGTAAGGCACCTAGCATCACCAGATATTACGGCTGATACTATGCTGTACAAATATAGTTGGTCCGAACTTACATATTTTTTATCTATGAGCGGTATTTCATCCGGAATCTTTTCAAATTTATCAAAATATTTTTTTTTCACAAGCTTCCAAAGCTTTGCCGATAATCTCTGTTAATATTCGTAGGCCAGAAGTTTTACCGTAAATATGAGGAAATAAATGACGAAACGGCAATTCGTTAATGTGGAGTAAGCAAATGATCCACTGTAAAGGTCTATTAAGCGTTTTTTCCAATAACCTTATTACACCAAAAACATTTTCAACATTAACTATCACATCGAATAGCTACAACAATACCATCACATCCCATAGCCATAAAATAACCCAATGATATGTCTTCTTAAAAAAATCTATAACGGTCCTTTCTATAAATTTAGCTGTTACATCCGATGGTGTCAAATGGCCTAAATATTTATTATCTGGTTCCTTGACTAGTGAAACATTTTTTTTGTAGTATTTTTCGCTCTTTTTCATGTTAATTAGCGTTTTATTTTTCCGACTGTCAAAGTATAAAAAAATAAAGTTATAACATTTCTTGAACCATCTTTCTTTCCTGAGTTTATTTTTGTCCACAATGGGTATTTTTACTTTTTTAAAATAGTGAAGGCAATAGCTGTGGCTGCTCTGTCCGAAACCTCGTATCGATCATAAGAAAAGAAGCCTTAAGTTTTTGTTTTGTTTCTTTAACCTGGGTGAAAATTGTTGCTATCGTCGGATACATCAGACTCTATAGCTGAAGAAGAAGAAGCGGTAATGAGAGGAGTAACTGTAGTTGAGACTTCGGTGCTGGCTTGTATACGAAAACTTGTTGACATTTCCCGTTTAAGCTTTCTATTTATGCTGTTTAGATTTATTTTTGTTGTAGCCACGTCTTTGTTTCCAATTATCATTTTTCTCACAGTTCTTCGGTCAGTGAGGAAACATTGTTCGTTTGATTTCCTTTCCTTAGGGCAGGCACAATTTGTGAAATCCAAACATTTACAAGATGAAATTTAAAATAATGCTTTACTGGAAGCAAGAAAATCTTCCGTTTTTTCGTAATTTTAGAATGGGTATCAAATAATTTTTAAATTTTAAATGATAAGCATTAAGTATTTGTTGCTGTTTTATACGAGAAACGGCTGATAATAATGTTTTTCTTCATATATTTTCAATTTTCAAAGTGATAATAATACTTCTTACAAAGTGATGATAATACTTCTTGAAAAGTTGATTCTTTTTGGTATTTTTAGTACATTTAATTGATCTGTCGTCCAATCGTAACATTTTGTTACATCTTCACAAGTTGGTAACATATTTTCCTTAAATGCACTCGTATAGAATAAAGTCTACAAAATACAAGATATTTCAAAATTTTCCGGGTACGATTCATGGTAAAAATTAAAATAACACAATGTTTGTTTTAATCAGATGCAATGCAAACCTAAAAGTAAAGCAGTCGCTGTTCGGTATAACTTTTATAATAATATTTACACCTACTCACAACTTCTGTTTTCTGTATCGTTGTTATTTGTAGTTCCAGATAATTGAAATAATTGAAATTTATGTAATTTTGAAGTTGATCCAGAGGCAGTTGCACTTAATTCGTAATGATATTTCAAACAAGCC
Source organism: Druceiella hillmani (assembly GCA_039881145.1). NCBI lineage: Eukaryota > Metazoa > Arthropoda > Insecta > Lepidoptera > Hepialidae > Druceiella > Druceiella hillmani. The sequence goes on along the minus strand of JAYKKI010000014.1, from coordinate 35,538,480 downwards.
ATACCTGGCCTTAAATGGCAACGTGCTATTGCTATTCAAATGTACAAATTTAAAAAGTTTTTTGACCCACCCTATTGTCTATGTCCAAAGAAATGTTTTATGAAAATCCTGTTTTTTTACCATTTGTGTTTCGTAAACGTAAGATGGTGTAAACTAATTCCAGTTCCAATCAGTCTATTAGAAAATGAAGAATTATAATCCAAATTCATCATCGTATTAAGAATTGTGTATATTTATGGCATATTTTAGGCAGTTATTAAGAAATAGATTTTTTAACTCATGTAACTATGTTTTCACAGAATATATTGTATGGTAATTATGTTTGTGTACAATCAGATATTGATCCATTTATATCGCACTTACGTCTATTTCAGGAAACGAAAATAGCTATGAATTATAGTCATATTTTTCCATAAAATAAATAAACCACGTGCTTTTGGTATACATTTTTAAAGAGGAACCATTGAACTTGATTTCCGATTTGTGGGTATTTATTAATTATTTGCATATACTATTTTGATTTCTATTATTAAGTACGGTTATTAAATTTTGAAGGTACATTAGAATTCAAATCAGAAAGCCTTGAAAACAAAAGTGTCCATATATTATATTTTATTTAATATCATTTATCGTACTATACATATTAAAGTAATAAAATAAAAAGATGTGGGTCAAAAACACAATAGTAGAACTATGAGCATAATTGTAAGTTAAGAAAGCTATTTCTATAAAGGAACATACAACAAGGTAATTTATGTAAATTTAAAACAATCAATATTCTTTTCTTTCATTCTATTCTCTAGTTAATGCAATGATATTTATTGTAAATTATTTACAATCTAGAATAACTGAGCTTACGTGATTATATTGCTTACTGGCTGCAACAATTGCAATAAGTATGACGTATAAACTAGTGTAGCGGATTGAAATATAAAATAAATATTTTAATAATTTAACTTTATATACAGATAAAAACTTGTTTTTAACCATTTCATTAATTATAAATAATGCTCTACACATCCTTATTATAAATTTTTATATATGTATATTTCGTATTAATTGTTCATTATTCGGAGTTGCCAGATAAGTAATATAAATTAAACAGTAAATGGATGTACACAGCATATCAAACTTAAATATCATTTACGAAGGATATTTGGGATATAGCTAAATATTATATATATTTATGAATATTATTATGTATATTATTACGTTTTTTAAAAGATCGTTCTTCCGGAAGCAACTTCTACCAAGGTCTACGTTTTGAAAAGGGGCAACCAAAAAATGAGGAGGAACAATTCGTAATCACAAAACGTGTTCGGAAGAAAATCAGAACTATTGACGTTTCGATTTCGATATTTCCAAGAAAGATAAATGTAACGTCGTGTGGTTACGAGGGTTAAACTTTTCTATAATCTATATATCTTTATATAATAAATCTATCATTTAATTGCTCAGGTTGTTCATTTTGCCATGTTAGTCGACTTTTCCTAATATAAAAGGAGCTGTACTTTACTGATATGTCTAAAATGTTATCCTTGCCGACTACGTAATATGCGTTTTGTGGATGAATAGTTTTTTCCTTATATATTTAGGTATTCTTGTCTGCCAATCTAGAATTTATATTCTTCAGACTGTCTTTATAATTGTAGAAAGTAATACTTAAATATAACGAAGCTTCAGTCCATTATCAAAATGATCAATAAATGTGTAGCTGAAATGACCATTATTGCCGTAACTGTGTGGAGTAGAAAGATACGTGGAAAAAAGTATAAAATTACTAAACATCAGATTGGATAATTAAAAAAAATATTTATGTCGTTTTCATCAATGAATATTGGGATTATAGCCTAACAACATATTGTAATACTCGAAAAATATGTTAAAAGTACGTTGAATTTCTAAATAAGATCGGAATAGTCTTTCACGTTAATAAAAGGAAGGGCGAGAATGTGAGTTCGCGGTATAGGATAGTTTGCAATTGAAAATTATGTTTGCTTATGAAAATGAATCATAAGTTTTCTTATATTTTGTTTCCTACTATAGTTTAATGATGTTGGACAGGAAACTTGTTCGAAAAAATTATATGCACCAAGACACTATGATATTAATTTTCACCAAATAGATATTTGTTGCACCAAAAGTAAAAATGTTTATACCTTTTTCTAAAAGTTATTGTTTGTTTATTGGAATATAAAGTTCATCAAGCGTCTATGTGTCAAAAGGAAAATCTGTTATCAATATAAAATTTATTGCTTACAGAAAAGTCCAAAACGACCATGGAGGAGTAGGAGCCATCCAGAGGAATCGAAATTACGATAGTGACACTGGCGCACGGCGAACTTATTGGAGACGCCATCGATAATGATTTACAAGAGTTTGCGCCCGCAGCTCAGAGTGGAGATGGAGTTAAAAGAGAGCAAAAAGGATAATCGTCTCTCTCCATCGCAATATTTCTATATGTGTGAATGAGAGAAAAACTGAACATTGTTTTTATTTCGCCTAAAAGCGTTAAAAGTGTTTTTCCCTGCCCGCTGCGAAAATCGTTTTGATTTCTCTATTAAAAGGGATTTCATCTCTATGCAATCGACATTATTTTACAAATGCTTCTGGTATTTAATCTAGCCTATGAATCTATTGTTAATAGATTTATATTATAAGCCTTATTCATTGTCAAATAAAGTACAAATTAACTAAAGACATAAAATGAAAATATTTTTCATGTTCATTTCTTCAATACTTTTTTATGAGACAAATAAGATGTATAACGGTTCTATATCTTAATTTAACTTGTTTTTGGTAATCATTGTATTTTTATGGGTTTGATATATTTTGTTAACTTTAGCTACATGGGAATCGTTTTTAATACGTAATTATTTTGTGAAATCTAAGGTTAATGTACTAACTTAATTTTTTTTCAATTATATATGTATATATATATATATATATATATATATATATATATATATATATATATATATATATATATATATTCTTAATATGTTTTAAGGAAACAGGGCAAATAGACTGATAACGAAATGAAAAGTTTGGAAGGAGGTTTACATAATCTAAAATGATGCAATTAACTTTAAAAATTCTTATATAATGTGAAACAAAAATTGACCACAAAAATTTCAGTCATTGCCATCTACCAATTAACCTGTAATTACACCGATGCCTTATCAGTCACATCAGCTTCCCATCCCGGCCTCACCGCAAGATGATAACGCGCACATTAGCAAGCGCGGTCTGAATGGCAACAACAAAGGAGACGTCATCTCCCGCGAGATAAAGACGTGATAGAGCAGAGTAATGGCGCTATCAACGAGTTTTCCGACCGTCACGCACATAAAGTAAAATGTTACGTCAGTACTTAAAATCCCACGGAAGAATGGCATTGTCAGAACAAAGTCAAGGTGTGAAGGATGTTTCTATTAACATTTCTTAAATATGTCGCTTTTGAGTCTAATATTTTCATGGCAATGATATGGAAATGGATTTAAAGTCATTAAACTCATTAAACATTTATTTTTTTACCGGTGATAAAAAAGTCTTAATCAACAAATTATTTCAATTTAATGGTGGTAATAGATATTATTACCACCTTACTTTAAACGAAGAAGTTTGATGACATTAAAAATGAGGTATTTTGTTGCCATTATACTATATAGTAAAATATTAAGATTCGCGGAAATGATTCCATTTGTTATCTGAAGTTTACTTACTAATGGGTATCTGAAGTTCTGCCTACGATAGTCAATATGCTTGGAAAGCGTCATCGGGACCATAGAACAGAGCCATGTCGCGACAACATAAATACTTCATTCGCCAATGACTTGCCCCGACTGTATGACGTATTAAATTTTCTTTGTGATGACGATCTTTCTATACACGATATTCTCCTTGTCTGGTTCTGAGCCCCTTTTTATAATTTAGATATAGACCTCCTTTAGTCAATGCCATTCTTCTTTATTCTATGCCACTTATGTCTACTTTGAACCAGCAGTTATTTTAATATTGTCGCAAAAATGTGGCCGGACCCCTTACCTTTTGTTCTTTGCTTGACAAGATCGGTTATCTTGCTTTGTTGTCTTAGCCATGTGTTCGTACTATGGATGCGTAGTATTTAACCAAATCGAATTTTCGCCATATTGTTCTTTAAGCGATTCGTAGTTTAATGATCTATTTTTTTGGTGAAAAGCTAAATATCGATGCCAATTAAAAACTAGTAGAATAATAGATAAAAACCACTATTACTATAAACCCTTGGTCTTACGAACGTTTCTCTAAAAGTTATCTTTATATGGATAATCAACGCCCTCTATTTAGATTGATGCAAAGCACGATGAACAATTCTTTAACTGACAAGATCGTTGTATACAAGTAGTCTTGTATGGGATATAAATCGACATTTTATTTGAAAAAAATTGTGTATACAGTTTGGAACGAACAAAATTTTGTTTTATATGTCACGATTACTTTATATAACCTTTGGACGCTTTTTAATAACCTTTGTTTGTCTTTTGAAGTTTTTACTATAAATCAGAGTAAAACATTCTTCATGTTCTATTATTGTCATTTAATTTATTTAATAATCTAGCGGTTCATTATATTTCGACATTATACGTCCTCGCCCTGGTGTATAGCACTGATCGCAAGGTATACGGCCTTGGACGGCGCGGCGCACCACCGGGTTCGGTTCCCGGGTGCTCATCGAGCGGGGTTGGACTAGTGTTCTAGTTGGCTGTAAGAGAGTGCTCTCGTCGCAATAAGTCCGCAATGTGTATCAGTTTTAAACATTAAAGAACGTAAATAAATAAATAAATCGAGCTTAGATCTGTTCTCTTGGGCGGTCGTGGATGCTGTTTGGGTCTAGGTCTCCAAAAACTCCCAATTCCAGACATCGGAATACACAATCATTATACATTTAAGAATCGTGTTGAACAATAATTCCTTATTATATTGTTTATGTCATTGTTATAAATTGAAACATAATAGTTTATGGTAAAGAAAAGAAAATTAAAAAATTACGCTAGTACAACGTTGTTTAGTTCGATCACGAAGCATTCGTTTAATTGAATGTGATATTTATTGCCAATATTTATATGACGTTTTTATATTATAATGTTCGTGAAATTAATGAAAATAACATTACTTACCGATAATAAGAGATCCTATCTTTTCCTTTATAGTTTTTGTAACTTTTTACTGATAAACAACATACAATCGCTACGCGTCCAACCCGGTAAATAGCTGTAGCAAATCAAAGTTAAATTTGGTATTTTGACTCCACTGCGGCGACATTTGAATGTGACTAGCGCCATATATAATGGCTTATATCGAAGGGCAGATTAGAAGTATCGAGTATGTGAGTTATTTGTACTGAAACTAAGAAAATTAATTATAATTTTATAACAAACATAGAATTATTTGAATAAAAATAATAACAAAAAAACAATTAATCTTGTTAGCCAAAATCACTAGTGTTGAACCTTAACGTTCTTTCTCTTTTTTCGAATGAAGTACATCTGTATTTATAAACTACTTACGTCAAAAAAGAGAAGATGGTCAATGTATTTATCATTATATTTATATTTATTGGCGTAAATTAAGGCGTATAATTCGTAATAAAGATTGTGCCGCTAATAAATAATGTTGTTTTCGATCGTTTACGGGGTTTTATGCTTAAAATTCAAAGCAATAAATTTTGTAAATATTTCTTTTGAAAGGAAATAGGAAGATTACGTTTTTTTTTTGGGATGCTAAATAAATTAGTTGAACTATTTTGCGATTAGTGGTAAAGAGTTTTACAGATGCTTTTTCTCTTATAATTGAACTTAGTTGCAAAATGTCAGTACAAATAATTTAAACGCCCTTTTAACAATTACTAGTATATTTGTTTAATGGCATTGAGTACTCTCACTTGTTACTTTGCTACAAATAATTGTTTTCGGCCAATCTGAATAAAAGCTAGTATTCGTTGCAATTTGAAGAAGTTTTGTCCCTGTCAAAACTATTCTTTTCTTTCGGTATTTCATTCGAGTTGCCTGATAAAAAAATCATTTTTGCTTGCAATCTGTAATTTTTTCAGAACTTATAGGCGCAGGTTCCAAAAATGATAGTTTCTCTTTGTCAAAAGTCTCCTTTATCTGCTTTCCTACTTTTTAAAATGTTTGTTTTCTTTCCTTTTTGTATTGTTTTTTGCCCAGTACGTTCCCTTTCAATCGTGAAAATATCAATTCAATCAAAATTCAATACTTTGTATGTTATGAGCGCCTGGAACCTCCATTTTGGTTTGAAATTTTTCTGACAGGCAATTATATACCGAGCTACTTCAAATTTCGAATTCCGAATACCGCCGACTATTTTGTAATAAATACAATTATCAGTAGCTGTTTCATCCTGTAAAATAATAATGTAACATAAATTACAATACTAAGTGAAATATATAATCTTATTTACAATATTACAAAATTATATTTACTAATATTAGTAAAATTATTTATAACTAATATTAGTATAATAAAAAGTTACTTTTTATTATACTAATATTTAAGCTTAATATTAAATAATTAAAACAGTAACGTGATATTTTTATAATTTAGAGAACGATGTTTGTAAATTAGCCCTTAGGTAAAATTTTCTTAAACTTCAACCTTAAAAAAGTAAATACCGAATGTTCACTGGCAACACACCAAGAAATATTGCTGATGCCTCAAATAAAAAATAATAAATGACATTATTTCGCACATTAGGTAGGTATTGTCGAACATAACCATAGACATCTAATTACGTAAAACCATCTTTGAAAACGTATATTCAATAATTACGGCGGATGACGTCACTTCTTGTCTTAATGATAAGAATTGTACTATTTTTCCTTTATTGTTTGATTAAAGGACACAAAAAAGAATATCTTCTGCTGTGTTTTTTTTTAATATTTATGCATTTAGTTACAATAATATATTTATACAAATATTATTCACGACGAAAAAAACTTTTTCACTCATTTTAAATACTTGTAAGTTAAATATAACCACGTTAAAAATATTGCACTACGTTCTAAATATTGCTGTGCAAGCGCACGAGGGAGAGAAGCGGTGGGAGACCGAAACGTCATCTGTCAATAATCTCGAATTATGAGATTATCGGACGATATTCGACTTTAAACTGCTTTCAGACTTAAAACATTTGTTATGATATTTTAATGAAAGTTCATTTACAATATATTTTTGTAACTTTCCAAACATTCTTAAAAAAAATAAAGTGATCGAATTTGTCTCCTGGCTAAACGGGACAAAGGCAGTCGTTCAACATTTTGAGAGCATTTTAGTTACTAGTTAGTGAGGTTGGTTCTGTCCATTATGTTGGTAAATGTTTCAAGGTTTACACTACATTATATATCAATTATAAAAATATCTAGACAAGCGTCAATTATATTGATTGACTTCAATCGTCAATATTTAGTAATCACTAAGAATTAGATTTTGAATATTTTACTAATCTAAGACTTTTTTTTTAGTTACAACCTAGTTCCTGTGTCGAATATGCTTGTAAAAACTGTTATATATTTACAATGAAAGGAAAAATTGAAAAAATTGTTATTAAAAAAAAATGTTATTAAAAAGTTAAAAATAATTAGTTTTTAAAGAAAATTTAAATTTACATGAAATTTGTAGTTTGTATGTAAGATATTTGTGGCTTCTAAAAGTTTTATGGCTATCCATTTAGTTATATAGAAATCATAATACAATGAAAATGAAAAGCCCTCGTAATAAAAATAAAACTTGTTGCTCAATTAATGTCTCGATTTTTGTGAATATACGAGAATTATTCGACTTATTGAAATTAGCCTAATTGTTCTCGAGTTTTGTGTTAAGTCATATATTTTTATAATATTAATAGTCCTACAATAATATAAAATTTTTTTATAATGTGTAAATACGGACGGAAACTAGATTCAGAGTTCGGCTTAAACTTTTCGAGATTGATTTTAATTTCACAACAAACCAACCGTTTAATGTAACACAGTTGCATTTTTTTACAACGTAACGGAAGCACATGAGCTAGCTGTATTAAGATTGAAACAACAGGAACTACCCTTCCGCATCCCCACTACCCTTAGTAGCTTTCATACACCCTTCCTCTTTTCATAAACCGCTCGCTATCACTGTATCGGAGTCCAGCAAAAAAGGCAACAAACCTTGCCAGCCGCTTATAAATACAAGCTCGTGACGCTAATACGTTGTAAGTTACCGGGACGATATTGTATCCACTGTGCAGGCGGTTTGATTTAGCCGTTCCCGGGACAGCTTTCCTGGAGGAGGGCCCGGGATGGCATTATTCATGCTAACTGCGCTGCGTTTCTTGGCCGCAGTGTTGTGTTGCGTTTTTGTCGGGGCCCGCTTTGGTTTGAGTAATGGCTGTGGCGAAGTCGCTGATGTTGCATGTGGAGATACGTGCTTTTTGTGGCAGCTTTTGGTGGAGTATTTGAGTGCTTAAATTGTATGCAGCTTACTGGTTGCATGTTGGTTACGATGCAGTGTCACGGTTGTGTCGTGTTTTTATTTAGTTTTTATAATGTGAGAGATTTCTGGACGAGGTCGATGTATATGTAAAATATGTGACACAAGTGTTTGGGTTTCAGGTATGGCTTTGTTGGGTTGGGTCGATTGTAATATATGCACAAGTATATCTTTTTTTTCTAGACGATTTTTTCGAGAAATTAGGTAATAAGTATATAATTGGTGGTCAAGGTATTATTTATTTATAAGATATATTTTTGGGTGAATTTTACAGAAATACATTGTGGTCCTCGTATACTAAATCGATTGTCATTTTGAGAGTTTACATATATATGGGATAAATTGAAATTCGTCGACGATTTTATTTATTCGATTGGTATGAAGTTTGGCACAAAAATAGCCTAGATTAAAATCTCAGCGAGTACATGAATTATGAAGCCTCTTATATTTTTATTTGGATGGATTTAGTCATTTTGCATATATTGTACATTTGTTACTATAAGATGCGGTTTATCTCAATTATCATTATCATTAGTGATCGCGTTTGGTAAAAGTCGTTCTACCTTATGTTCAGTTATCATTTTTACGTCCGAAAATTTTCACTCGGTATAAAGTTTTTGAAAATATTAAATAAGGTTTTAGTGTAAAATAAAGTTATAAGTTTGAATTGTTAACGAGGATTTGCTTTTAAAACATTTTAAATATAACACATAATTAAAAGTCAGAGTGTTTACTACTTGCTGATGTCAGAAAGCGTTTGATTATTATTAAAGTCATTTTGTATAGAATAAGCTTACTTTTGAGAATACATTTTTTATTGTTTCATGTCTAAATGTCAAAAAGTAAATATTATGATTGGTCATGTCCATTTTCCCTTTGGTTTTTGCCTGTTCTAGCATTACAGCTAAGTTTAAGTTCGATTGTGATAGAATTTTATAGGAAGACGTATTTGAGTTGCGTAAATATAAAGAAAAACAAGAAACATATTTGTATGTGTGTTCAAGTATCTATGTGTATACTTATTCATCTAACTTGGGGATGATATTGTTTTACCTACTCCGTAGTGTAGAGTATCACTGAAGACGTATTTTGAAATGCAACAAAAAATATTAGGTAATATTTTGTTCATGAGATATGAGTCATTATGACATTATGCGATGTGTTTCCCGTTTAATTTTTTGAATTAAAAGCAATTTAGATTAAATAATTAGAATAAGATTAATAGACGTAATTAGGTTATATGTATGTATTTATAAGTTTGCACGGAAACCTTATGTTGCGAGTTCTAGATATACTTAAGAGGCTTATTTGTATATATATATATACATATATATATATATATATATATATATATATATATATATATATATATATATATATATACATACATATATATATTTATATAAGTTTTTGCATTATTATAATTTATTCCCCATCCATTATATCATTATACATGGCGATTGCTACACTAGCTGTACAATAATCATTAACGGATTCCTACATGAGTGTAACACATTTTTATTGTATATTATGTGTCTAGGTTATACACATAGAAATGTTTTAACATATATTTTTACGTAATACAAACCTATATAGTCTTATTCTTGAAACTTTTCGTTAATTGAGGAAAATCGGAAAATATTGGATAAAACTTATATTTCAGTAATAAAATTATTATACTCTTATATTCCAGGTCTATCATTTTAAAGGTAGTTGAAAAGTATTCATGCTATAAATGTATTGTAGATATTTTTTTTCAGATTGTGTTATTTTATAGTGAATACATATTTCACGCGCATACATTTTAGGAGTAAATACACAATAAGAGTCATGTTAATAATTAGTCTCAATATATATTGGTAAAATTTAATTATAGCGTCCAGTAATCTAAATGTGTTGTTAAATTTTAACGCTAATTCGTTTTTTATGTTAAGTTTAGAACTGAAAATTTCGTTCGTTAATATGACAAATATATGGATTTATCCTCTTGTATATAACGTGAAAATAACCCTGGTTATCTTTCAGTCATTAATAATCGTATAATTAATTGGGTTAATCAATTCCTCCATTGCATTTTACCGAGGACGTAATTACCACCCAGGAAACCTAAAAAGCTAACAGGAAGCGCAGAATTATGCCGAGTATATGATAATAAAATTAGGGGTGAAGATTATTACATCCAATGGCCATAGCGACGCCCTAATTAGGGTGAGAAATTAAATTTTCCATAATTCGAGGGTCGTCGGTCACCCCATTTTCGTAAATTGCCACTTCAGGGCTGATATTTATGAAGGACTACGACACTGTTCGTATCTATGCAGCTCTCCGTTAACCAGTGCTCTTCAAATGAAGCGGTTCTCTGTTGCGACTGTTCATAGTGTTAGGTGTGTAACATTTTTTCGTTGTATGGGGTATGTTGGGTTTTGTGTGGGCATGTATTCTTTTAAAATATAAGAATAAAATGGATAAGTTTGAACCAACACTAAGTTTGGGCTAGAACAGATTACGTGATATAATTTTTCAATATGTTGTAGTCACAATATGGTCGAAAGTCGCCCATAGATATTTAAATGGGTTTCGTTAAATGGGTTCAAATGTATTCAAATGTTTGTGTTTTTACAGGAAACGCGTTTATGTAAAGTTTTGTGAAAAAAGTCCTTGTTTTTTTATAAAAATGTAAGAGCGATTAAAAATAACTTTGCTTTTTATAAGTGATATATTTCTAAATAATCTGTGTGATAAATTCTTAGTTTTTTCTTTAATTAGTAAATATGATAGCATTAATAAATTTTAGTGGTTATATGGGCGAAGTTGTGTAATGAAATTTTAAATAATACATTTAGGTTGCAAGTAATTAAAGGACAAATAGAGGTAATCCTGGTTATTTATCCGAACTATCAAATTTATTTTAATGACAGTAGTTTAGCAATAATAATCAGTGTCTCTCTTTGTAATAAAAAGTGATTGCACTTAAACACGGGTTTCATTTTCTGTGTTATTTAAAGATAGAAAGAAGAGTTTAAATTTACCTATCACTTGGCTAAGCTTTGCCTCACTATTCTGAATGAGCTTAAAATTCGAAAATTTATTTTTCTACAAGTTGCACTTAAATTTAGAGCCATAAACCGGAACTAGGGCTAGGTCAAAGAGTTTTAGTTAAGCGATGAATTAGGAATTGAAGTTACGAACATTTCATTGCCTGCTTTATAAGCTAATTGACTTTAGAATATTGTTGGAATAGAAAGGAAATTCACACTAATACACAAGTAATGCTAAAAATAAGCATTCAAATTTAGGGCTCAAATTTATTTTGATATCTAAATTTTTATGTTTTCTGACTATGGTACTGTATCATATCGGAGGCTGCAAAAATATTTTTATTTAATAGATATATTAGATGAGAGTATTAAAAAACATAACAATTTACATTTTACATAGATTAGATAATCATGGCTTTTTTCATTTTCACATACATCCTTGTTTTTATTTTTAGATTTTCTCGCCTGAAAAGGAAAAAAATGAACCCTTACAGGATCATTTCTTTGTCCGCCTGTCCGTCTGCCTGTTAAGAGAGGAACGCCCTTTTTCTAAGAAACGCGTGGAGGTATCAAGTTGAAATTAATATCAAACACTTAAGTTTATGGTCCTTTGGAGATGTAAAAAAATCAAGCTTCTAATCAACGCACTAAAAATCCCAAAAATACGGTCGTTTATGCCGCATTTTTTGACACTTGCATATAAATCAAAACCTCTAAGGTACTTTCTGTTGACGCAGGTCAATGGAATTTGGCTAGAAGCTCAAATCATGGAATTTGGCAAGAAGCAAGGTCTCAGAGCACAAGTAAAGGAAAAATCTGAAAATCGTTAATTCGTAGTTATTTCACATAACAATTTTTTTTAAAAATATGCTTCTATGAAAGATATAGGATATATTATATTTACGTTCTAAAAATTACAATTTAGTAATTATTTTAATAGGAATATTACGTACCATTAAATGTTTTTATATGCCCAAATCTGTACGGAAACTTTGTAGGGCGAGTTCTACTCGTGTTTGATAGTTTTTTTAATTAACTTTATTTACGCTTTTTCGTCTCCTAAATATATTTTATTTGTAATTTAAATAAATAATAATATATATTACAACACAATATATTCGATACAAACGTTATGTATTTGTGGGTTTGTTTTTGGCGGAATTTTTTATTGTATTCTTTAGACGCCTTATTTTTAAGTACGTCCTATTTGATATCTTTACGTGCAATAACGGCTATACTTTTCAACAATGATATTAAAAATAGTTTATTCCACCAAAGTAAAACACAATTCTAAAGAACATAGCAATTATAAGAAAAACATTAGTAACGCAAATTACTACGAAATATAGCAATAAAACGACAAAACAGCTATCTAGTAGTAAAGAGTGCCTCTTTATTTATCCGTTTTTTTCTGTTATTAAATTCGACTAAAAAGTTTTATCTCACTAAGGTCTAAGTAAAAGTTTTATATGGCTAACTAATAATAAAAAAAAATCAAAGATTTTTTTCCACATATGAAAGGGAAATATAAATATCAATATCAGCCCCGAGAGAATTTGAAGTCATCGCTATAAAATCGAATTTTCGTAAACAGAAAATAGCACACGATACTCTTTTTTTCTGTTACTAAATTCTCCGGGGAAGTTCTATCTGCGTACAGCGAGATTAGTTATAAATAAAAAACAAGATTTTTTTTTCTACTTATGAAAGGGAAATATAAATATCAATATCAGCCCCGAGAGAATTTCAAGTCATCGCTATAAAATCGAATTTTCGTAAACAGAAAATAGCACACGATACTCTTTTTTTCTGTTACTAAATTCTCCGGGGAAGTTCTATCTGCGTACAGCGAGATTAGTTATAAATAAAAAACAAGATTTTTTTTCTACTTATGAAAGGGAAATATAAATATCAATATCAGCCCCGAGAGAATTTCAAGTCATCGCTATAAAATCGAATTTTCGTAAACAGAAAATAGCACACGATACTCTTTTTTTCTGTTACTAAATTCTCCGGGGAAGTTCTATCTGCGTACAGCGAGATTAGTTATAAATAAAAAACAAGATTTTTTTTTCTACTTATGAAAGGGAAATATAAATATCAATATCAGCCCCGAGAGAATTTGAAGTTATCGCTATAAAATCGAATTTTCGTAAACAGAAAATAGCACACGATACTCTTTTTTTCTGTTACTAAATTCTCCGGGGAAGTTCTATCTGCGTACAGCGAGATTAGTTATAAATAAAAAACAAGATTTTTTTCTACATATGAAAGGGAAATATAAATATCAATATCAGCCCCGAGAGAATTTGAAGTTATCGCTATAAAATCGAATTTTCGTAAACAGAAAATAGCACACGATACTCTTTTTCTCTGTTACTAAATTCTCCGGGGAAGTTCTATCTGCGTACAGCGAGATTAGTTATAAATAAAAAACAAGATTTTTTTTTCTACTTATGAAAGGGAAATATAAATATCAATATCAGCCCCGAGAGAATTTCAAGTCATCGCTATAAAATCGAATTTTCGTAAACAGAAAATAGCACACGATACTCTTTTTTTCTGTTACTAAATTCTCCGGGGAAGTTCTATCTGCGTACAGCGAGATTAGTTATAAATAAAAAACAAGATTTTTTTTTTCTGCTTATGAAAGGGAAATATAAATATCAATATCAGCCCCGAGAGAATTTCAAGTCATCGCTATAAAATCGAATTTTCGTAAACAGAAAATAGCACACGATACTCTTTTTTTCTGTTACTAAATTCTCCGGGGAAGTTCTATCTGCGTACAGTGAGATTAGTTATAAATAAAAAACAAGATTTTTTTTTCTACTTATGAAAGGGAAATATAAATATCAATATCAGCCCCGAGAGAATTTCAAGTCATCGCTATAAAATCGAATTTTCGTAAACAGAAAATAGCACACGATACTCTTTTTTTCTGTTACTAAATTCTCCGGGGAAGTTCTATCTGCGTACAGCGAGATTAGTTATAAATAAAAAACAAGATTTTTTTTTTCTACTTATGAAAGGGAAATATAAATATCAATATCAGCCCCGAGAGAATTTCAAGTCATCGCTATAAAATCGAATTTTCGTAAACAGAAAATAGCACACGATACTCTTTTTTTCTGTTACTAAATTCTCCGGGGAAGTTCTATCTGCGTACAGCGAGATTAGTTATAAATAAAAAACAAGATTTTCGGCATTTATTAGATAGAGGCTCTGTTCATCGATATCACTATCACTAGTGAGCGTTCTCTCAATTCTACAAATTATTAATTTTTTCAACAACGTCGGCGCAACATTTGAAACAATCTGATGGATCTTGTTGAATAAAATCACTGACACACAGAATTCTTACAAAAATTATTTATTATTATTAGAATCATGTAGATGAATAATTAATCTTTTTTATTGTTCGTTATTGTTGTCTTCTAGCTATCCGTTATTAGTAACTAAGCTACCAGTATAACTTTGCATGCTATTTGTCTTATTTGAGATGGTTTGTAATAGTCCTACAATTTGTGGTTCGAAGTAAGTAATTTATGAAACAAGTTTGTTTCTTAACAGAAAAAAAAACAAATCGTTCACGAGAAATAAAGAAATTTCATAAGCAAATTCAAAATGAATTTTGTTAATTGTTATAATTATATTAATTACTAGCTGTGTCTATGACTTCGTTCGCGTGTATTTCGGAATAAGACAATTTTTAGATTTTTTTCTCTCTCATTTATTGCTCTTAGTTATAAATTGTTATATCAAATTTAATTAAAACCCGTCCAGTAGACGTTTTGTGATTCAAGCACAAAATAACATACAAATATACAGAAAACAATTGTAAAAAAATTTTTCTGGCTTCTATTATATTTCTATATGCTAACTGTATCACTCTTTTTAAAATATTTTCCATGTACAGAATACATTCTGTTACAATTTTATTATATGTAAAGATGATATTGTTATATATTTGTTACATATGTAAGTTTTATATAATTTGTCCTTTAAAGCTCTTTCATTTGTACACTTCATGATGGATTGAGATAAATGATTTTATTTAAATTTGTGTTTTTATTACTTAACATTTTCCTAAAAGATACGTATAATTTCTTTAAATGCTCCTTCAAAGATCTTTCAGTTAATATCCAAAATGATTGGTTTTAAATTAAAAGAAAATATCAATCACTAACAACTAGTGTTTTACGGTAGCCATATTTGATTTTTTTGAGAATATACTAACTATATAAAATATACGTGCATAAAATTAAATGAAAAAGGACACCTGATATGTTCGACACATGTAATAGTTGACTATAAAATTAGTGTTGGCCGTTTATGTACATATACTGCTATGTTATTAACATCGTTGAAAAGAGGAATGTTCGATATTTAATTTCGTTTTCGTATCTATTTGTCGATATGCGAAAATTTGAAATTTGGAAAGTAACAAGGAATTTAATAATGAAATACATTACAATTAAATATAGTAAAAATTAAATTCTTGGTTAATTTTATATCCTGAATTAAATGAAAAGTAATGTTAATAAGATCTTGCGGAAAGAAGCTGAATAATTTTCAATTTTTTTCTTATCTTTTCTCATTCACCTATTCTTTGATAATCTTAAGTTATTTGAACGCACTTGCCTTTCCAAGTCGCATACAATAGCTGCTTTATGACTTTTGCGAGTACTTTATTTGTAAAGGTAACTGCATAAAAGACTCACAAGCACTTATTCCTATTGTAACTCTGATTTGGGCATATATTAAATATCCTTCAGTGCACATTTCTGTTTAATACCATCATAACTGCATTATATTTTCATTATTAAAGGTGGCAATCGTTACCAGAGATGAACAAGCAGCAGCAGCAGCTGCTTAAGCAGCTGCTTAAGGAAGAATGGATTATTTAATAAATAGATAAGAGTTACCTATACATAAAGACTAAATAGTAAAACGATACTCCAAACAAATCTTATAAACAGCTTTAAGTTCACACCTTTCTGTTTAAGTACGAATAAAATTAATTATGATATTGAATATATTTGGCGTTAATTTTGCAGAAATTCATTAAAAAAGTAGAGATAATATTACATCAGGTAGTTTCATTTAATTGCGATTAATTATGATGTTATTCGTACTTAAACAGAAAGGTGTGAACAGAGTAAAACGATACGAATAACATTAATTATGTTATTTAAAAATTGAATACAAAATGTGCAAAGTCTGATAGTATTTAATTAGTTTGTTTGTGGTAATTTTTGTGTTTGCAAACGAAAGTTAATCTTTAGTCGGAGGTTTTCACGGGTACCGAGAATAATGTATTTTTCCTAGATATATTATACACAAAATGCAACCCGGTGAAAAAAACTCTTACAACTTCTAAACATAAGATAAATTTTATATTAAGTATTGGGTTTAAGAAGTTGATATCCAAAAAAAAAGCTTTGATTTTATGCTCAATTCTTCTAAAATAGATGAAAAGAAAGATAATATTAATGATAGGGCAATAAGAGAGACCTGAGTCATTTAAATTCCAAATTAATTATTTGGTTCTGTAAAGATGAATGAAAGAAACGGGTGGCCATAAAAGAAAGGGGTGGCCATTCCTTTCATTCAAAAAACATCAGTATTAGATCACGTGAAATGATATGCAGCTGCATATTACCATTCAGATATACACCGGTTTACATTATACGCAATACCGTGAGCGTGAACTAATTAAGTATTTTATTACGTGCACAAATTTCGGGATCAGAAATAAAATACGTAATGAAGATGGAATGTCAGATTACTGATTAGCATTATAGATGTTCGTCGATATAGAGCTTTACTCATTAAAATGCTTTAAATTTATCCCCTTGTAAAGTTGTTTACAGTAAATCGCACTTACTCAAGTTTATGATCTTATGAAGAAGACGGCATATACCTTACCTCCGGCAAAACGTTCTTATAAAGCGAATGGCCATCGAACAGTTTGAGACTGCAACGTAGTATTTTCACTATAACACCAATAGTATCATAATGGTTGCTTCCTTTTACTTAGACATTTATTATACAGAATAAAATGTTTTGGTGGATCTTAAATTCCAGTAGGGCAGTTCCAAGATCACGACTGAACTTTAATAAATATGTACAAATGCTTGAAGTTCTGGGTGTCACCAAACGTGAATAATTACATAGGTATGTCGAGTTATACTTACTTGCTTTCATATATTGTTATACTATAAACATTTTTAGGGTGTTGTAGCCAAATTAGGAACTCGTGTTGTACATGTCCGCCTATCTGTCCGTTTGTATGTCACAGCCGTTTTACTTGCAAACTATTGGCGCTATAAATTGAAATTGGTTATATATATTTTGTGGTTATAGATATTTATACCATCGATAAAGTTATGAAATAAAATCTTTAAAAAAAGTTTTTAGCTATCATTTTTCGTTTAGACATCGAATTTTTTTTTCGCCAATTCTTTATTGTTGGGTAATCTTTGAATGGATGTTTTAAAAATATTACATTGAGAGTATGTCATGACATACTTTTCCCATACAAGGATCCGTTTACGAAATATTCAGCTTTAAACTTTTCATTTTTGGTAGAGTTACGTGTTGAGAACACGATTCACTACCACCTAACCGCTATTTTTGGATATCTAAAAAGTATTTACAATAGTAGTGTATATAACGAAATTAAAAGAAAAATAATAGCAATTAATTTACGAGTAATTTACGAGTAGTAATTTACTCAGGTAATTACGCATACTCAGGTAATTTACGAGTAATAATCGATCAACTTATGATATTTAGTTCACAGACACTCTAAAGAAGTGACTTACATCAACCACAAAAATAACTTTGTTTTTAAAATATATGCTTATTATGTTTGTGAAAGATATACTAGGCTATATATTTATATTTTCGCATGTTTTACTCAACTGAATAAAAGGATACAAATAACATTATTTATGATGTTATTCGTACTTATACAGAAAGTTGTGTACTGAGTAAAATGATACTGTGAGCAATTTATTCAGTCAATTTTTTTCATTTATAATTATATAGGCTATATGTTTATATTTTCACATGGTGAGAAATATTATTAGGAAGATATGTTTTATGTTTTTACGCCTAAGGAAGATGGAGTAGGCAATACATTTACGTTGTGAAAAATTAATATTTATAAATAATTTAAAAGAAATCAAATCCTTATATCTGTAAATGTTTATGCCTTATTATGTACAGAACCCTCGTAGTGAGCTTTCCACTCATAATTTAAAACAAAACTAATAATTTAAAATAAATCGTGTCCTTCTCGTGTATGTAAATCTTTATGCCTTAATATGTACAGAATCCTCGTAGTGCACATTCTACTCATAATTTAAAAGAAAACTAATCATTTAAAAGAAACCGTGTCCTTCTTATGTATGTAAATCTTTATGCGTCAATAAGTACATAATCCTCATAGTGCGCGTTCTACTCATAATTTAAAAGAAAACTAATAATTTAAAAGAAATCCTGTCCTTCTTGTGTATGTAAATCTTTATGCCTTAATATGTACAGAATACTCGTAGTGCACATTCTACTCATAATTTAAAAGAAAACTAATCATTTAAAAGAAATCGTGTCCTTCTTGTGTATGTAAATCTTTATGCTTCAATATGAACAGAACGCTCGTAGTGCGTGTTCTACTCATAGTTAACAGCTCTTTAAAATCAGCTATCCTTCTAACTTTTAACTGCTTAATTTGAGTTTTAAGGATTACTTAATTTCCTATTTTTATCAAATAGGAGATTATTCTTTGCGAATTGTCTATTAGTACTATTTTTCCTTTTATATTTTTGAATCGTCTTCCTTCTTAGTAGTCAAATATGTAACATCGCAGACCATTATACAGAAGTTATTCTTTACAAACTTTGATCTTTTTTCTATTTAGTTGTTCTCTAATTAGATAGTTTTTGAACTGGTTTTGTTAAACTCGATATTGGATTTAAAGCTTTATAATTATATTCGTGGCATATTTAAAAGAAATGATCTGGGATTTGGCTCATTTATTTATGTTTTCTTAATTAATAGAAAAAAGACAATAAATTATATAGGTAATTTTCAGAATGCAAAGGCGCTAAGCCATAAATCGAGAAATGTTTTTAAAGGAAAAATAAAAATAGCAAGTTTAATCAAAATAGTTGTTTTAAAGAAAAATACCTTTCTTTCAGCAATCTTTCAACTTCTTTTCCGATTCAATTTTTTTAACGCTTTCCAATTTATATTTGTCCGTTTTTTCCACTTTCAGTATGTGTAGTTTAATCAAATCACCTCATAATGTTTTTTTATTAGACATCATATGTGCATCGGACACTTATTTTTAATGTTTTCTATAAATGTATTCAGTCAATTTTTTTCATTTGTAATTATTGGTACAAATTTTCTCTTGCTGTTTCATATACTGTTGTTCATCGCTACTGAGAAAAAGAATTATTCATGCTTTTACTCATTTAATTTAAATAAATATTAAATAAAGTTATTTAACTTATTTCTTTTATTCTAAAACAAACTAACTTAATTTCTATATTCTAAAACAATATAGTGATCTGTAAAACAATATAGTAATTGTAAACAGTGTGTAGTCCACGTAGTGCAAATAAAGCCACCGTTTTATATAGATTTTGAGAACTATCTAAGCAACAGAATGAGTTTAAATGAAATAAATAAAGTTTTATCTTTTCTCACGTAAAATAATATGTTCAATGCAAATAGAATTTGATACCAGCAGATTCCACATCCAGATCTCTCGCCTCCTCATTAAATTGAACAAACAAATTACTAGATTCAACATCTCGACGCCTCGTCATAAACAAACACAAATAGTGAACATTTAAAATATTCCGAACAAAGACACGAAGCCGCTCTGAAGCGCAGCATTCGGCTCCCTTTTTGTAGTTAAACCCTGGATTTATCAAAGTTTAAATTTGTTGAAAATTTAAGTAAGTCTGATTTATGGTGCGTAACAAAAGGCCACATTATACACTCGCTTTTGTCTACGGTCTCCATGGCGGCTTATTCAAATTGCGGAGGTAGATTCTGGGACAAATTAAAAAGCGTAAGGGCTCGGAATGTTTATTTTAGAAGTCGTTTTGATAAATATCATGCGATGCTTAGGGCTCCTCATTTGAATTCCGACGGAAAAGTGTTTATATATGATCTCTTAATGGAGATTTTGCCGTTTCACTTTTTCACTGCGCAGAGATTGTGTAAATGAGTTGGTCTTTGTGTTGTTTTATGTCGTCCACGGAGGGCGGGCGAGTTTGGACAACTGTTCGCGAACCAGGTCAATCGCGTGCGTTTCAAGGATTCTCTCGGGCTTCGAATGTTATTTTGTTATCGAGAGAATCTCGTCGGTTTTATGTTTGACCGATAAGTGAGAGTGCTCGATTTGAATAACGGTACACGACAGATAAGTTATCAAATTTTAATTCCGAGGGTCGAAAGCTTTTTGTTTAATTGAAAGTTTACCCTCGCAATGAAGTACGAGTGAAGATCGTTAGTCGATCTATCGTAATTTTGCGGTGAACTGAGCTTATGATATGCGTATAATGGACTAAAAAAATAAAGCTTTTTCCGATAATTTTCTTCTCTTTATTTTTCATTTCGTTTCCAAGAAAGCTCAATCCCTTTTCACCGATAACATTTTATCTTGATAATCCCTAATATTGTCGCGAAACCGTAAATAAAATCTATCTACCGAATTTAAGATTTCTTTCATCTTAAGTAAAGTACTTTTTTCATTAAGAAGGAATAGATATACGCATTTTCTGCCGCTCTTTTTTGTGATAGCATTTATTTTCTCGGAATAAAAATCCTATTGGATTATATTGATTCAAAGCGAAGTACAGTTTCCAAAATCTACGAATAAAAATACATTTTCTAACTGATTACGCAGTTTGTCGTGATGAATTCCTAGAAAGTTGCGAAAGTTCGAAACTGGTCGACTTATGAAATATTCTAATTAATTTTCATTTTCAAGATTTGTTTACCTACTGTCTACAGGTTTGCGGTGTGCGATCTTTTCGTGCAGTACATATCAAGAAAACCTTTTAATAATACGAATTAGCATAATTCACCTTAATTCCTATGAGGGGATAAGGCGTCAAATTATAGCCATTCCCTCTTTTAAGTGACGAATTTTCGATTGGTTTAGCCTCCATGAACTATCTAAAAATTTTGATGCACGTATGTTTATTTAGTTTGCATGAAATTTTGTAGCTAAGTTACTGTAACAATAAGTCATGAGACAAAATAACTACGACGTTCATCGTAATGAAGATTTTAATTATTTTTCAAAATATTCTTCATGATTAATGTCCCAGTTATTTTCTAGATGGCATGGTCTTTACATTTCACAAATCTTAATTTACCAAATGAATTTTATCTAAATATGTCGCTTGGTTTTGGTGAATATAATATTAAAAAAAAAGTTTGTCAGGTGGTTGGGGAAATACGAATGTGGGTTCATAATAAGGGAATAATATTATAAAATGTTTAAATATGATGCAGTAACAATGGTTGAGATCTAAAGTTTTGTGATATCTTATAAGTAGGTAAGTAAGTAAAGCTAATTGATATTCCAATTTATGCAATATTGCTATTTTGTAGGCATTGTAACTTATGACGGATGCAGCAACAATGGTATAATTCTAAAGTTTTGTGGTATCTTATAAGTAAGTAAGTAAGTAAAGCTAATTAATATTCCATTTTATGCAATATTTCTATTTTGTAGGCATTGTAACTTATGACAGATGCAGCAACAATGGTATAGTTCTAAAGTTTTGTGGTATCTTATAAGTTAGTAAGTAAGTAAAGCTAATTAATATTCCATTTTATGCAATATTTCTATTTTGTAGGCATTGTAACTTATGACAGATGCAGTGACAATGGTTTAGTTCCAAAGTTTTGTGATATCTTATAAGTAGGTAAGTAAGTAAAGCTAATTAATATTCCAATTTATGCAATGTTGCTATTTTGAAGGTCTTGTGGCTTAGGGGTTCCAATACTAAAATTGGGAAAGAAGGAAGCAGTTTGTAATAATTTAATTAAAAAAATAATTTTCTATCTTACAAATGTTTATAAACTCTTTAACGATTAACAATGATTAACGGTTTTAACGATTGACAACCGTTATTAAACGATATCTATAGAGGTTTGTTTTCGACTAAAATTATAGGTACTTCAATATTGGTTGATGAAATTTGGGTGGAAACCTTAAAAATGAAAAACAGTAAAAATGGCATTCTTAAACTTCTTCAGTTTGCATTAATCAAAGAAGTTAAATTTTGTATATTGGCGTGTTCAGATTAGTTAGGTAAAAGTTAATTTGTATTGGACATCAGATTTATTTGGAGCTCACGTAAATTCAGTAGACAAAAAAATTATGAAATATCTACATGATCACTCATGTTTTGTTTATTTATTCTGTCAATAATTCAAAAAAAGTCGAGTTCCGTATTTCTATTTGCTATTTGGTCAAGTAATTAATTTATATTTGCTATTTGGTCAACAAAGTGTGTAAGGAAATAGATGAGTTAAATAACTTTTTAAATCAAGGTCATCATTTTTCTCGATGTTTAGCCAACAGAGCTTTATAATATTCGTAATAATAATTCGTTTCCATTTAGGAGGCAATATACTTGGCACCTCTCGTAAATAAATGTAACGTTTTGATCAACGTTTTCGTGCTTCTTAAAAACTTTTCTAACCGTTTATTTTCGTAAAAGTTGCTTGAAATTTTATTACGATCTGTTTGCGGTTAACCACAATACTGGTTTAAAGTTGTCCTCGATGAAAAATTATTTATAAAAGCGGAGGTTAAAATTTAGCGATCGACATAAGAATTTTAAGTATAAATGATTTCATCGAGTAATAAGCCAGGTTACATTAATTAAAGGACAAGAAGAGAAATTAAGAAAACAAATCGTTAAATATATTTAACGGAGCATCAACGCGTTGGAGTCAAAGTTTTCTTCAGTAACTATAATAGAGTATTTAAGAAAAAAAAAATTCAATTATGTAGTATGACAGATTTCCATTAAACTTGAAATCGTACTTCGGTAAGATTTTTATTGAATTCTCATAATGATTTTCATTATAAATATATTGTTTGTTTTTAACTCCTATTATGGGAATCAAATTCTAAATCTTAATTTTAATTTATTATAGTCAGTTTAATGTTTAATTTTATAAAAAACAGTAATTAACTATTTTTAGTATATATTAATAAGAATTACTACCTGCCCACTAGCAGTAATTATAGGTGGAATAACCTGTTGTTACTTTATCAATGACATTTAATTAAAAACAATGGAATCCATTTTTTGACGAAAATTTATATCGTTAAGATTCAAATTTAAATGCTATCATGTATTATGCATAGTCATTTAGGAGGTTTAAGATGATTATTGCTCTGGGCTTTAGAAGATAATTTAGCTTAGTGATATAAGTACTCAAATCGTCGAACCGTAGTTTCGAGAGCACAACTTTAAATCTCATTCCGGCTTTAAAGTATATTTTTAAATTTATATAAATAGTATTTATAAGAAAATTAAAATAAAAAAAAACTAGTGTCTCATATTTTCCTCTATTTTATTTTTAATGTTTTAATATACGAATATTAGGTTAACCGTAAGTGACAACTTCGGGACTTTTAAAGAAAGATTCTTGAAACTTCTAAGTTTTACTGTAGGATATAAATAGGCCAAAGTGCAGTCAGTTGACAACAGTCAGCGCCGAAGCTTTAAGTAATTTACGTATAAGATAATGGGTTGAAGTCGATATCTAATACGGATTCTATTACTTTACTAGTTTCGTCTAGGCGCGATGCAAAGACTGCCACAAATAATATTTGTTATGTAATGGGCGAGTCCACGGTGTCTGACGCGACGGCAAAGATTTGTTTCAGAATGTTCAGGTATTTGGACTACGATATTGAGGACGAACACAGTACTGAATGTCCTGTTGAATTGGACGTTCAATGATTACGATGCCTAATTGAGTAGGGTCCTCGACTGACCACTCGTCTACGGGCAGATGAGCTTCACTGCAATCATGGCACCATAGAAATACATTTGCACGAAACGGGAAAAGTTTCAAAAAACTGTGTGTGGATACCCCACGACTTGCCATCATATCACCTTCGTAATGAGTTGACACTTGTCAACATTTATTGACATTGAAACGTAACTACGACTGACTGAATCAGTTAATAACTGCTGATGAGAAGTGGGTTATATATGTTAACCATGCACGCAAACGTCAATGGCTGGGTGTCGGAGAAACAGGAGTTCCGTCTCCAAAACTGAAATAAGTGGCAAAAAGATGATGCTCAGCTGCTGGTGGAATGTCAAGGGTATTTTTCATTGGCGTTGCTTCCACAGGGATTTACAATTAATGCAGATATTTACTGTGAACAATTGGATCGATTAGCTAACAAATTGAGTAGTTAACAGGATAGAGTTTATTTTCTACATGATAATATTTTTTACAAGAAAGGCATATTTTCACTACCAACTAGATGGCATCAAGTAGTAGGTAATAATGGTGCAAACTTAAATTAAATTAAGTATAACATATAAGTTTTTTAATAAAAATTATTGACAGCAACTTATTAGCCAACCCAATATATTTAGCTGGTTGAGTGATGCACGAGCATCTTCTTGTAGTTACCAAATGTACCTTAAATCAAAATTAGGTGACCAATGAGGTAAAAAACGTGGTCAGTAAAATTTAAAAGAGATTCTTTCATTTAAAGAAATAATTAATTCTATAATTTAAAAGAGTTCAGGTTGGTCATAGGAAGTTATAACCAAAAAAGCATAGAATTCGTGATAAAACTAAAAACAGATGAATTATGTACAAATATTAGATGAATATTCCTAAATTATATTGGATCACCTAAATGTTAGGAAACCTTTTATTCTCTTGATTTCCGACGAGTTGACTAACGCACAATGGGATATTTTAGTGTAAAAACACTGAACTGACTGGGCTTGGTGTAAAAAACATTAAAACAACTTTAATCTTGGGAAGACAATGCTGTAAATTAAATTATTACATGTCATCGGTAAAGTTATTATGACAGGTGAAACAATTTTTAAAGATGAAGATCAGACACTCCGAGTGGAAAAATCAGGTTTAGTCGTATGAATCACGGTCCTGTAATTTGATCAGAAAACTGGTTTTTTGGATAGCGTTGTTTCGGATGTACAGAAATTTGTATTCCCACAGTGATTTACAGTATTGAAAACTCCGAGACCAAAGTCATTTTCTTATAGCATTTTCATACAGATAATACATCACCATATAGCGCTTAACTAGCTCAGGACTTTTTTAAGAATCGGGAATTTATCAAATAGATCCTCTACCTGATTTTGGTTTCTTTCCGTTTACTAAATCTATAAATATTGAGGTTTCTAGAACATATCTGTTAGGGTATACTAAAAGAGGTATATTCGGTCTTGTTCAGTTAACATCTTTATTTTAGCTAGTAAAGAAAAAAAATATATTCCAATTATAGAACTTAGAGTGCTTTTGTTTTATTAGTTCTGATTAGAAGGAGAAGCGATGGAAACAATAAAAATGGGCACAATTATAATTGAATGTGGTTAAAAATATTCACAGTAGATATTTTTGGTTTAAAAAAAACTTCAAAGTCTACTGTAGTTTATCTAGCGGAACTATTTTATGCTCTTATACTGCAATAGAACAACTTCATGGTTTGTAAAAGAAGTGAAAATATTTTGCGTAGCTTGTATAAATTCATCAGTCAACTAAACAAAATATTAGCAGATTTGCTAGTAGCCAACCTTACATTATCTAGCCAACGTATAATTATTTCAAAATAACTGCTTTAGGAATGATTACATCATTCTTATATTCCGAATAAGAATAAAATGTTAACTATTTGCTCGCTGAAATACTTTACAAAATTTTACTACCGGAGGGGCTTTACGGACTCATTAATTTTTAATTACATTTAATCTTAAATTAAGATAATAAGGTAATTACTTAAAATCATATTAATATAATAAGAGTTTCTCAGAAATGAAATAGCAATGTTTATGTTACATCATATTATTAAAAACTGTGTCTAAACGAACAAGTAAAAATTATGATTCTTGTAGTAAGAAGCAATTTTTACGGATTGTATTTGAATGCTTAGCATACACAGGTTTATCTTAATTTTTTCATCTTTTTATTGCATAAAAACTGCACTGTTTTTCCTTATTATCCGACCATGTTTTATCAGCTGATATTAAGGAAGGTATGGTTACATTTGTGCCCATAGGAGTGAGCTTTTTTCATCAGTGTGATGACAAAAGACCGAGTTCTTTTATTTATTTTTTTGTGCTAGCTTTATGCAATTAATGTAAGAATTCCTCACGTCAATGTCACATTTCTTATTTCACGTCATATGATCTAATCTATTGATTCATTATACAATTTGTAATATAGAAGCCACAGACAAAATGTTATCATTGCTTTTTGGAAAAAAAATATAATCTGGTTCTTTAGAAACAAAAAATAACTCGTCATTGATATTTTCATTCTCAGTTACCTCTTCTTCTTTCAATTCTTAAATGATATTAGTCTTACCATCATCATTAGTTAACTAGAACTCTCCTGCTACCACTTACGAACAGAATAAGCTTCAAGAAATTTCTGTAGCTCCTACCTTTGCTCCGAGGTATTTTTGATGAAAATAAACTGCAATATTACCAATATGAAAAACTGGTAGTAAATCCTTTTTATTCAAACGTCACTTCAGATGCCGTTTTATAAATTTTCAAATTACGAGTAACCATTGCTTATAAAGTAATATTCTCTATGTTCCACTCTAGACGCACTAGTCCCGTTAGACATTTTCGTAACACTAAATGATCCGGTTAATACGTGTAGTATTAAAATATTACCACATTTTTACATATTTTTGTATTATAATACATTATCTATATAAATTATTATATTTTATACGAATGTAACAAAAGCCGCGCATCCATATCCACTTCATAGCCGCCACGTAATACTTCGCAACACTTGAGCTTGCGTGTCGCCCCTAAATTCTTTGATTATGTTTAAGTCCGCGGCGTATATTCAATACGATGCTCGGGGAAATGATCAAAGAATTTCGGAGCGATATTCGAAAGCAGATATAGCGGAGCGACGCAGTTTCCGTGAGCGCGATATAAATCAGGGCTCATGTCAGCTTTGTCTTCGAGTGTGGCCCGCAAAGCCACACCGTTTCACTTTTTACTCCCATAATTCATATAAAGATGAGATTTCGGCTTTTGTTTATGGCGGCCGTAATATGGGATTATGTAAAGTGTGAACAATGAATGGAAAAATGTTATCATTTATATCGTGTGGAGGGCGGGAGCGTTGACACGCGTATTAATGGTGATAAATATGTACGTGTTATTGTTTTTCTTTTTATTTATTATTGGGCTCAATATCATTTAAAGGTCAGATATTTCTGGATCAATTGTTATTTATCTGTATGTTTGTGTGAACTGAATAGAGATATGTATTTACTCCTTTAGCTTACTTTCTATAGTGAATTGGTTTTAGTCATATTAGTTTCAGTGTCTTATATTCACATATTAGTATTTGCCTAGCTCCACTGACTTATATTTGATCTCATGAAATATAATTGTTCCTAAATACGTTTCTATATATTGCGTTTCTATATATTTGTAAGAGTTGAGATATGCAGAATATCTAAGTTTGGAGTTAGTTGCTTATTGATTATGCAAAATTATATGAATTTTCATTATGCTTGCATTTATTTTATAATCATTATTTTTGATCTTAAAAAAATTTCAACAATTTTCAACAATTAAAGTAAAGTTTTCAACAATTAAAGTAACCTATAAGGCCGGGTCAGATAGTTTTAAATAATATTGTACAAATTTTAGGGACAATAAATTCGCTCTTTTTATCATGAATGATATAATAATATCTCGGTGCTTTGTTTGTGAAAACCTTGATGCCTATTGCAATAATAAAATTGGTTGTTAATTTGATTTTCTCCTGTATCTTTTGTTTATTAAAGGATTTCTTCACTTGTACGGTCAAAGAAAGAAGCTTTGAAAATTACATACGTTATAAACGTTCAAATATTGATAATATTAACATTCTCCATTTTTCTATGAATAAATCCTGTATTGCTCGTGAGAGTTTTTTCCGAGATAATATAATTCTAATAATAAATATATTTTTCTGTATAAAGGTTTTCTGAAATTTCTGTTTTTAATAATGTAAGATGAGGAGATCAGGTGCTTATCCAATTATTTCTTTTTCGTCTTAATCCGTAAATATCTAAATTAAGAATTCGAGAATTATTGTATTATTCTTAAAGAGCTTTGAAATAAATTAAAAACTTCACATTTTTGTGTTCAGTTGCAAGTTGAAGCTCAGATTTCATAATTTTTTGTTAAACGTGTAAAAATAGTTAAGAGAAGCTAATCATACAAGTTTTAGATTTTTTTTAATATTCTTTCACTGTTTACGTCAAATTATTGAAATACATTGGAATCCATACGTAAAAATAGTTAAAAGAAGCTAATTGTACTACAAGTTTTCAGATCTTTTTTGAATATTCGGTCACTGTTTACGTCAAATTATCTAAATACATTGGAATCTAATATAAGATATACGATTATATAAAATATACTAAGATAATCTTCATTTCTTTTTTATTATATGCCTAAGCTGTTACTATCTTATTCTAAAATCTTATTTCTATTTAAGAAGTATATGCCATTTTTTGTGGTAAAAGAAATCTTTTAAAATCTACCCTGGAGGTGATTATTTTTATCGCTGACTGCGAAATATCGTATATAAAAATATTAAGAATTGTGTATACAAAAATTGTGAAATATTATGTGCGACTACCGCACAAGCGGCAATGTTCTGCTTGACTATCATACTAGTGGAAATATTCTGTATGGCTACTACACAAATGGAAATATTTTGTATGGTTAGCACACAAGTGGAAATATTCTGTATGCTTAGCACATGAGCGGAAATATTCTGTATGCTTAGCACATGAGCGGAAATATTCTGTATGGCTAGCATGGATCGACTGAGGTGGAGGGTTCATTAGGTGTCGATCTAATAATAAAACAGGTTTTCGCATGAACTTGGTTTCAAATGTTCTGTGTGTGCGTACGTGCGTGCGTGCGTGCGTGCATGCTTGCGGGCGTGCGTGCGTGCGTGCATGCGTGCGTGTGTGCGTGTGTGTTTATCTTATTTTTTAGGAAACCATAAAGAGAATTTTATTGGAAAAATTAATGTGATTTGCTTAATCAACAATACGGCATACTACAATTACAGGAATTGTGATTTCATGTTAAAATAAAT
Source organism: Druceiella hillmani (assembly GCA_039881145.1). Classification (NCBI taxonomy): domain Eukaryota; kingdom Metazoa; phylum Arthropoda; class Insecta; order Lepidoptera; family Hepialidae; genus Druceiella; species Druceiella hillmani. The sequence goes on along the minus strand of JAYKKI010000014.1, from coordinate 35,508,515 downwards.
TTAAGAAGTAATAATAAATAGTAGGAAAATAATTTTCATAAACGTTAAGAGTAAGAATTATCTAAAAACAATTAGCTACATTGCACTATATAACTATGTTATTTTTATTTGTATATATTTGTACCTAAATAAATTAAGTCTTAACGCAAGCAATAATAATTTAGGACTATCACTGCTTTTGGTTATAATGACTTTTACATTAATGTTTTTACTTGGATGGGAGTTACGGAAAACTTGCAGAATGACTATGGAGTTTTCTAATACAATTTGTGAATTTTAAACTATTTTACGTACAATATATAAATAATAGGCTCCAATAACAAATATTTTTCGGCCAATGGACTTATATCATTTTGTTATTTTAGACAAGGCTAAAAGATCAATTTCAAATAAAGAAGTTGTTTATCATTATTGAACATTTCATTCAATATATGAGAAGTGATTCAATAAAATTGTGCAAGAATATGCATATAACTTAATGTTGTCGAGGCACTGTGAAAGTTATCAACATTCGGGCTAGGTATAAACTTTCTTACAAATTGAAATTTAATTCTACATGTAAATCCATTTTAAGTGATCGTAAATTACTTATGTTACTACAAGAAAATTAAAACGCTCAGGTTGTTTGTTTCAAAGTACAAACGTCTTAATTTACCTGTATATAGTATATAGAATAATTATTCTGTTAATGCTACTCGCACTTTTTCATTTTTTTAAACTTTTTAAGCAGTCTTAAATTAATAATAAACATATTGTAAGCAACATTGTTTTTAAAGGTGTGCTTCTTTGATTGTGAAAACATTAATACTGAAATTCTTGGAAACGCAGGAAGATAGTTAAATGTTTCGAAATGATTTCAAAGTATTTTATACTGAACAACTGAAATGTTGAAAATAATAAATAAAGTTTCTATATAAAGCCAATAAAGGATTTCTGATAAGCATTATAAATGGCAATGCTATTCAAGCAATTTGATTTTATAACCTGGTTACGTGAATGATAAGAAATCCTTCATATATTGTTGTTTTTAGTTGAATGATTAAGAGTTCACTTCACGCCTTAAAATAACATTTAAAGCCAGGTGTTGAAGAACTTTCACTTCAATTACGATATAATGATTTATTATGTGTATTCTGTTCTTGGGGCGTTAACAATTCCACCTTGTTATTAATTTTAATATTGTGAAAAGTAAATTGAATTAATTAAATTATATAGCATAAATCATATTATATTTTCGTATATGTATTTAAAATGACTACAAGATAATTCACTCAACCTTTTCGTGTGACATCACCGAACTTTACATTTGATTTCTATTCACTATTGTATTAATTGTATCAGCTATTTCACTATTGTATTTAGTCAAATTAATTCGAAGTGATGGCAGACAGAATACGGAACACTTAATGAAAGTAATAGTAGGTAATATTTACTATAAACAGCATGAGCTCATTCAGATTTCAGCCGCATAACCTCATCTAAAAGTAATCTTTGCCTGTAACAGATTTACAAAGATTATTAAAGTGTTAGCCGCCGATGGCCGTTATGCTGAATCTTCAGGGATTTTGGTGTAGCAATAATGAATCGAGATAAGGAGTAGCTAAGGTTAATTGTGAAATCCGCCACAAGTCATTAGGTCGTAATTTATTTGTTGATGGAGGTATTATTTCGAAGCTTAGATTCGATTACATTTCCAGTAGTTTTTTCTATCGAAGCATGATAGTTAATTGACTTTTTGAAGTGATCCGCATACCTGAATTCTTAGTTGCTTTCATCCATTCTGCATATCTCCTGACTTTTCACTCCATCCATTTAATATTAGAATCGCCTATTCTTTTGTAATCCGGCGTCAATTGTACAATATTCTGAGACTGAAAAGCTTTTTAGCATAAACGTTGAAACAGCCGTACGCGTTGACAAAGCAGTCAGGCGTGTCCGTGCCGGCTGATGGGACAATCGGGACAAAAATTCGTTCATACATATAATATAAAATATGCAATTCAACACATTTTTAAATGATAGCACTACATGTCAACAAAAAATTAAATAATTAAGTAAATAAACTTAATTTCCCATTTATTAAGGTTCGTAGTCAAATGGAAAAAACGGAATACTTATAATTTCGTCATCGTCTGTATATATGTTACAGTCATTTCATTCGGAGACTATTGGCACCGTATAAATGATAATTAAGTGGCAAGTCTCTTAAATGAACCGCTATAGAATGAAATAGTGGAATTATGAAAAAAATATTAGGGGTGGCACTTCATACATGTAATTGAGGGATGAAAATAAATCCAGTACACATACACGTGTAGGGTATCGTTAGATAGGTCTTAAAAATTATATAGATTTCCCAAAATAAATTTTTTATTTACGTCTGTAGTTGGTGAGATATCTAAAGTGTTAAAAAAAGTCTCCGCCCTGTAACTTTTAACCAACGTGTGTAAATTTTTTAAAAAATAAGGTAGTAGAACTAAAAATAAAATTTCAATAAATATTAGTTTCGAGAAAATATATTGTGTAGTTTGTGAGATATGGGATATTTTCGGTACCAATCGCAGCATTTTCTTGATCAACTCCCACTTGACCGATTTTTTAAATTTCGATTTGATTACGAATAAAATTTGTGTAAAAAAAAGAAAAGCAAACATTCGAAAATACAGCTTGAGTGTTACGTTATTTATAAAATAAATGGATAAAACAGATAACGGTTTTAGTTTATTTTTATTAATTTTCATAATTATAGGTAAAACTATGAACCTTATATAATACGTCTATTATTCTTATCGTATAAAAATACGAAAATATAGGACATTGAAAAAAATATGTTTATTCGTTTTAGAGCTGATAAGTGAATGAAATAAGATGTACCAAAGCATCTAACGTTGCAATTTCAAGTGTTCCCCTGCTTTAGAATACGTTTCCGGATAGGAATTATATTTTCGCAATTCCGAGACTTGCATCGGGATTAGTAAATAAAAACAATAAATGGTTAATAAAAACAATAAGGCCCTCGAACGCGCAGCCAATTTTACGCAACGTCCGTGCTTACGCAATACCGATATAATAAGGTATAAGTCCAAAATTATTGACTTTAGTTAAATTATATTTTTTCCGTACAATAAAAGGTAAATACTTGCAATATAGTCAGAGCATTTGTACCTGATGTATGCAGTTATGAGTGTAAAAATAATGAACACCAGTTAAAAAGGTTTTACAAAGGAATAGTTTTCATAAAATTCTATTTTTATTATTGCCATAAAAGAGTATAAAATACCTAAACCTAACCGTAGATAAAAAAATTACAATCCTGATATAATTAATGTTATCGCTAAAATTTTGTATAAGCTATTTCAGTTCTGTCCGCAACTCGCGGGGAGTAAGAATATAGCGGCAAAAATATCCGTAAGTCATATAAAAATGTGTCACCATTGGGTTCATTATTTCGTTATATTTCTTATGATATATAACTGTCTATACTTTTATCTTATTTTAACCGAAATATATACGTTCCAACGGCTCCTAAGCAATGCTCATATACAACGCGCGCACTCGAGGGGCTAGTTCTGCAGTAACCTAGTGACTGTTGCGAGAGTTGGAACTTGTATGTATTAAATTGACAAAATACCTAATAACCAATGTACGTTTATTTTATTATTTCTTCAGTTGCTATATAATTATTGAATTAATAAGTGTAACAATCAATAAAAATAGTCCTGTACCTGAGATCGGTATCGGTACTCACAATTTCAGAAATATAGAAATTTAAATTTCAATAACTGGGATAACGTCCTGAGTAGGTACAATGGGGCCGGAATACTTAGAATGGTTGAAAATTTGTAACTGGTTTAACAAATGTAAAACAATAATTAAGTTTTTGTTGATTGAACGCTTTGTTTGTGTTTTTGGTGACTTGGTTTACTAACTCGCATTTTATGGTCGCACCATAGAATATTGATGATACCTATAAGCTAAACGACTTGTTACTTTTTATTTACAGATTTTGTATTTGATTTAAAATTAGTAACACGGGTATGACTTCCGCATTAATTGATTAATCGTTCATCCTTCACGCTACTTGTTTCCTTATATTTTTTTTTTGTCAAGGACATTCATCTAAAATGTTATCAATTTAAAGGGAAATTGCTTTTGACAAGTTGTAAATGTCTATTTTATTTCATATTGGCAGTTAAAGCGATCGATGGCATTAACCTGTCCTGCTTATTATATATGACAGTGCGTATTTCTTTCGGAAAGACTGCAGAAAAGAGAATTGAAGTTAATCCTCTTTTTTGAAGGTTTTAAATTTTATTACTGGCAGTAATTTTGGAATAAATACCCTGTTGCAGGGAACCGCGTTACGATAGTGTTGATTAGATAGATATATTTCTTAAATTTATTGTATTAAAATATATTTAATTTATTCTTCATTCATTTATACCTGTCTAAAAAATAATTTTAAAAAATTACAAAAATGTAAGACCAAGTACTATATTCGCCATATTATGTTTTAAATTGGGTTTTAATCGGAAGTTTGTGGTGCTTAACTTGATGTTGTTTATTTTCTTAGTATCTTTTATAACTGTAGAGTTGGGGTTTTCGAGTTTAGTTGCATTTGTTATCTTGCATTTTATCGCCTTTTTTTTGTTTGAATATTTTGTATTTACATGCGTACATAAATTACTTTTGCTGTATTCTGCAAAGCGTTGGTTTTTAAATGTTTAATATTTCACTTAAATTATTAATCAGTTCGGAAATGAAGGAAAAGTTAACTTGCTCATATACTGTAACGAAACACCTGTATGTATTATATTATGAATAAGTTTGTATCTCTTGTGGTCTTTCATGTATTTTGTAACTTATTTTTCTTTAATTTCATTATTTTTAAATGAAAAATAAGATAGTAAGTTATATTTTATATAAGTGATCAGATATTTGCTTTTCTATATATGTCATACCGTGTATGAAATAATTAACAAAGAAACCGTTAAAAATCAAGCAATTTGGAGCAACCACAGTGTACATCTGGTATTTATTACATTTATTAAAATTTTGTACTTCTTGCAACCTATCAACGTAAAAATTTTCAGTATCTAAGTATTTTAAAATTCTAAACTGATGTAGTTAGTATTTATCGTGCTTTTTAGTAACTATCGGATATAATCTTGTTTAACACAAAATTAAAAAGGGAAAATGCCTGAAATTTGAATAGAGATAATTTACAAAATTGTCGAAAGGTTTAAAATAACGTTATACTTTGTAAGTAAATTGTAACTTGTAGTCGTAGTCGTAGCCACAATTTTTTTTATAACTTGTAGTCGTCGTAAATTATAACTTGTAGTCGTAGCCACAATTTTTTTTTCAGAACATGTGAAAACACGATGTGTTTTGTAGTTGTGTTTGATGTATTCAAAACACGATGTGTTTTGAAAAAAAATAATTAATAATTCCAAACAGGTAGTTTGTTATATATCCAGTTACACATTACGAGTTCTTTAAATGATACAATATATTTTCTATATTTTCTTTGTACCGAACAATAAATGAGTAAGTTCGTTTTACAAAGTGACAATCGTTTTACAGAATTCCATATCCAAAGGGTCCGAATGTAGCGTTATTGTTATACAGGATTTTCTGACCATAAGAGGCGTCTAGCTCCTGAATGGTATAAGTAACAGATTTAAATTTTACTAATTTTGTATAATTCTTTGAATCAACAACGAAAATCCTATTCATAAATCCATTATTTTTCGCTACTTGGTTAAGTATTAACTCTTATTTATTAATAAACAATTGTTAGTATTAATTATTAGGTCCCTTGAATTCCTGATCAATTTAACTAATAAATATTTAAACAATTACGTTCGCTTATAATAACATGTAAGTTATAAGTAACACAATCGTAAGGTTTTGATCAACTATATTAAATATAGTGTAAATAAATAAATCTTGCACCCAAATTAGGCTTATTAAATTAAAAAAACTGTACTAATGATATATAATTGTACGTGGATTTAAATAATGTAGATATATATGGAGGTACTTGGGTTACGTTGGAGCTGCACCATCTGGCAGGGAAGTGCAATAGAATCGACGGATAATCAAACCTCATGGTGCACCCCATGAGCACTACCTTTGTCCAAGAGACCAAGTGGAAGGGTGCGAAATCGAAACTCAAAGGAAAAGGGTTCAAGATCATCTACGGCGAAACGAACACCAGTAAAAACAGCAAAGACAACCAGTAAAGACAACATAACAAAAATAGATGCCAAATGGGTGAGTGATCGATTAATGGTAGTAAAATAATATTTCAAAATCAATCTTGTCTCAATATCATATCAGCACATGCATAAACTATAAAAGTGGTGTTCTGGAATGACTTCTACATAATAATACAAAATATCCATATATAAATAATAGTATATATTATACAGATGAAAATCCATACGAGGGCGAAGACATAAATGGACATGTCGGTGTAAGTAATACATACGGCGAGAGATGGTACATTGAACTTGGATACGTTACACGAAACGGTGATGGAGATTACATAGTTCAATTCGCATCGAACGTATCCTCAAAATTTAGGAGCGAAACAAATAAACAATGGAATAAAGCATATTATAACCCTGACTCCCAATCAATGGGGCTATATAGCTAAGAAAGACATGTTAGATGTAATCCAAATGACACAAAAATACTGAAAAAGGCAAAAACCGACAACAAAAACTTAAACATGGTTTTTATAGATTTGGGAAAGCCATTGATCATGTCCCCCGGTATCTGTTTTGGGAATCACTCAGATAGCAACTAGTTCCCGAATTTTATATCGGGTCTACTCAAGACATGTATAAATTCATCACTGCCCAAGTCCTAAGTTCTGTAGGTACAAGTAAAACGTTTGAAATTGAAGTTCGACTGCACCACGGCTCTACACCCAATTCGGAATGTTAGGCGACCAACAAAAACACCCAAAAACAAACTGCACAGAAGAGAAATGCGCATATAAAACTAGTCAGGGTATATACCTCTACTTGATAAATTTAGAAACTATGTTCTAGTTAAGAGGGACTGCCTTAACTAAACTATGTTCTAGCTAAGAGGGAGTGCCCTGATAACAGAAAAAGTGAAAAAAAATAACTCAGTATGAACATATGTATAAATAGACGCCCGGACGATGACATGGTGTAGTTTACCTTAAATTTGCCAACAACGAAGTGAGAACGTACAAAGCGACACTGCACTTGGTTGACCATGACCGAAAAAAGCCTTAAAAATGCCCAACTTGACACCAAAATAACACAAAACCGTTTTCACTGAAAGAGAAGAACGTGGAAGCGACCCCAAGTAAATGAGACAAACGGTTTAGGATAGTAGTAGTAGATACAGCACCTCCCTTCACAGCGCGAAACTGTCTAACACTTGGTTGTTTTCTGTTTTAAGTTTAATAACTCAAGCTCCAAAAAAGAGACCTATAAAATTATAAAAATGCTTGTATGAAAACTGAGAGATAAAAACGTTCGTATATATTATATGACTTGTATTATGCTTGAAAAAAATTACAAGTTGGTATAAATGTACCTTTAAATCCTTATTTAAATGTCATATTATATTGAAATTGATCCTAGATGCAAAATAATAATAAAAAAACTACTTTATATTATAGTTGTTTTAATGTAAACAAAAGTGCTCAAATCAAATTAGGCAAATTTAACTTCTTTTCTTAATTTTAAGTATTAAGCTTTTTAACACATAAAAATATATCTATACAGTCAACATTATATATGTATTATTTACAATATATGAAAGCATTAATTGATTATAAATGAGTAGGTCATCGGTTAATCTCCCTTTTATAAACAATAACATTCTATTAACTATAGAATTTGTAAAAATTGTGTTAAGATTGTTCGTTCATTCTTTCACTAATCTCTTACCTGCATTGACACAAAATATACTAGAATATTTATTTTGACGTTACGTAATGCTTTTTTACATTAACCATGTGGTTAATATCTCTACAGAAATGTTCCGAGATTCTAGGTATTCTATTGAAGTCTGAATCACAACTACCACATAGTATTATCCTTTTAATGTTTTTTTGATGTCACAAACTGCCACCCTTTCCTCTTGTAGTATTTCTATCTATTTTATTGTTCTGTAATGTATGTTGCTATTTATGTAACGTATGCTATTTATTCAGTAATGTATGTAGATCTAAATCACAAATGTCTCTCGGGTATTTTTTTAAGTCGAGTGAGTCGCACGTAAAGTTAATAGCGGGAAAGCTTAGTATAAAGTAATCTATGTATAATTCCTGTTTGATATGACATTTTTATGCAATATCATGTTCCGTATTTTTCATAAAAGTAGGTTTAACGATAATGGACTGTGTCATTTGTACTTATCTACTAGTGAAGCATCCCGTCATCTTAGTACTGTATTTTAACCGTTTCCTTGGGATACGGTAAACATGAGTACTAATGTTGCTGTGCTAAAGGCAATTTAACCAGAAATTCCACGCAACTAACATACTCGAAACAAAATTCATCCAAAACAATCAGTTTCTTGTAAGACAAATACGCTTTGCTCGATCACAGCGAAGCACCTTAGCAGGTGAATAATCGAGTTGTTTTTTTTAAGATCCAAGATTGAATTGGGTGCGTCATTATCTGCGGCGCGTACCCTCGTCAGCGAGCGAATTACCAGCGGTGACAGCACCAACTATTCGCCGTGCCCCGCTCCTTCTACGTACCTTGCCACATTTCACTTTGTACGTTCGTGTATAAAGGTTGCTCTTCAACAATTGTGTGGAGCAAAAAGTAGGAAAGAAATGAGAAAAAAATTTTCTAGGTTTGCTTTATGTCCTTGAGTAGTAATTGTTGCTAAGCGTGCAAACGAGTTGCTATTGAGTATGGGGTCAAATTTTATTATGATTATAAATAGGTATAAATATTTTTTGCGGCCTGCATGTCACATACGGTGAATAGCGATAAAGGGTTTTGGTTTAAACGTTTTGATATTTAACTGTATCACGATACCTCTATGTGGATTAAATGAAAGGTAATTGTACGAAGCATTCACAATATAATTACGCTTCTATCAGTTACCAATCAATCGTACTATCGCCATATCAAAGCGTAGATCTTTTGTTGAGGCGTATATAATGTAAACTTATAAACATTCTTAGTATAGGAGAATAGTGCGGTATTCCAATAAAGTGGAATTGGTGTGAGGTGAAGAGAGCATTGTTGATTAGGAAGTGTAATCAGTCCTTTATTTTATCAAGACCGAAGCTAGCGTTAAGGAACAGATAATTGATATTGAAAATAATATTATTTGAAATTAACTTAAACCGAGAGTACTTCTCAATTTTTTACGATTGATTCTTAAGAAATAATTTCACAAAAATTGATTTTGTTATAACTGAAATACATTGTAATAACTGAAATAGCAAATATTTCTGCTGAAACAGATATCGGTAAGCATTAGAAATAAAATATTACTTTTGCTAAAAAGTACTTTGCTACTTTGTATGCAAATAAAAGTAAATACTTTCCAATTTTAGTAACTGATGTTTACTAATAGAAATAATTTAAACATATAAGATTCTACTGAAATTGTATAAGTTACACCAAAGTCAAAAGTTTTATAAATAACTATGGTATTTTAAATTCCAATAAAATGTGGTAATTTAATCGCCAAAATACCATAAATAAAATTAAGAAAATATTATCAACGCTACGTAGTTGTAAATGGAATTTAGTATTGTAAAATCGGAAACAAAGATCTACGCACATTTGTTAAACTAAACTGTTTGAAGAAAATGTCAATCTGTTGGTGACGAAAATCTATCTTATCATAGTGATAAAGGTTTTCTTATTGATCCTGCCTGTTCGTTATGCTTTTCTTTTATTGACCATTTTTAGCTGCCGAAATTAGGATTCGAATAATGAATGTGTCTATAGTTTATAAAACCGTACCAAGTATTTATTTTTCTTTAGTTTAAATTTAATGTGTTTACATAGCATATTATTTCTGTTATACAAAAATATATATTATTGTAATTATAAATTTCCCTAACAGAAGATTAAATCACTGAGGGGATTAGATTTAGTTCGTACAACTATCCTCAGATTTCAAATAAGTTATAAAATTTTGATTCTAAGGAATGGTAAAATAAACCTTTAGAGATGTAAATACAAGAACTGTATATATATATATATATATATATATATATATATATATATATATATATATATATACACACACACACATAAATACAAGGAAATATTGGCACTGAAATTTCAGATAAATTCCTTGACATTCGTCTAAAATAAGACATGCCTAAATATCATACTGTATATCTAGTGCCTCGCAGCCCTGTAAAGTGCTCGACCACGGTTTGATACGATAATTTTATTGAATTAAGTGCCGAGTCTTAACATTGACACTTAAAATGTCGATTTTAATCAAATTATTGTCGTTAATGTCATGGACTTGAATACGAAAGAGGCTCACTAAAGCCGCGGTTACAGATTTCACTTTGAACGATTTGTGGGCTTCGCCACTTTGCAGAGGCGTCCTTTCGATTAATTTACATTTAAAGTAAACTAAGCTGAAGTCCTATAATGGAATTATGCTGTTGATTTGGCCTGAGTCACGTTTTCAAATTAAGCCTAGGCAGGGGCTGTAGATTTTGGAAGTTGTCCCTGAAAAACCCAATATGAACATTAGTCTTTGTTTAGTAGAACTTATTCGTAAACCAGTTGCATCATCAGAAGGCATTTCATTTCTGTTAAATTCTAAAATTCAATTAGAGAATTTGAAATAAATTTCCACGCAATTCTTAAGATTAAACTAAACATGCCATATTCCTGTATAAGCAAAGCATTAAGACAAATTGAAATTATACGCCGTTATAAAATTTACGTATACACATAATAGATGAATTCATAGTAAATCAACACCTAGGTCTTTTCATTATCTTTGAAGAGTCACACCATTAAGAACGGCAAAATTAAATTTGTTTGAAGAAAGTTGTACGAACAAAAAAACTATGTTATTTTAACATATATAATTAAAATGCAGTGACGTGTGCATAGTTATATTACACTTCAGTTTCCAATAAGGATTTATAAGAGTGTGTGTTATGTAATTATCATGATTAATACAATTTTTTGTCGGCCAATGTCTATCCGTAGTTGGGTATCCAAGTGATATTATATGGTTGTGATACACCATTAAAATGCAGTGAAATGTGCGTTTTTAAGTTTTTTGACTCAAACACAGTTATATTGGATTCCAGTTTTCCATAAGACGTTATGTTGGCATGCGCGTTATAATTATTACGATTAATACAGTTTTTTTCATCCAACGGCAGTCCGTAGTTGCGTAGCCAATTGACATTATGTCATCATTTGTTGTTGACCACTAGTGTCCTGTCATTTGCTCTCTTCATGCATGGAGGAGTGGATGCCACGAAGTATATCAGCAAGGCTGAAGCGATGAAGGTGGTTTTGGACCTAATCATGATCGGTAACTATCCCGAAGGTAGCGACTGCGATTTCTTTTGGCAGGTCTTTAGTAACAATATTAGAAAAACAATTTATTTATTTTGGCAATAGCGGTTGATTCGTAAGTTGATGGCTATATCTATAGATGAAGCGTTGAAGCTGAAAACTAATGAATTTTACTGCTTTATACTGGGAATAGATACACCTATCTCTCACAAGAGTATTGCTTTCCTTGTTCCCGTCTACATAATGGTGCCCAGGCACCAATTGGACTCGTACAAACCTATATCTTTGTTTGCACATGGGAGAGTAGTTCTTAACACAAAGGTACCAGCTCTCCTTCTTGAGGTTCAGAGGCGGTAATAGATTGCACATTAGCTGTGGGCTGTGTTCAACTCCATGAAGTTCAGTAACTTCGGCCACAGTCTTGCTTATAGTTACCCAAGGCGGCTCCACCCGTAGTAGCAAGCATTTTCAGTGTTATGGCATTATTTCAGAAGAAAGGATGGCAAGACGAATTAATAATAAAATGTTTACGTACGTTAGAACTAGGCAAATACTCAATATGTGATTATAATCGGTCATTGTACACCTCATAATAAAAAGTATTATTTATTACATTAGTATTATTAATTGCTATATTACTCGTTTTACGTATATTATAATTGAATATTGATTATTAGTGAAATGCACAGTGGATTTTACAAACTTTCCGCGGTTGTTGTCTTTTAAACGAAGGTGATATTAGTACTGATAAGATATGTAATGCACACAAACAAGCACACAAACATATATAAACGTCGGTGTCAAATATCGAATTTCAATTATATCAGTTTATTGGTTTCAGTATCAAGACACACACATGTAAATTATGTAAAATCAAAATCTCTTGAGTACTCGAAAACAGTTTTGAATGATTATAATGCCTTCCTAATCACTATGGTTTTACTAATGTAAATGAGTTGCCAATACTTGCAAATGCACTTTTATATATAGCGATTTTACGATATTTGTAGCACTGCAGTCCATATTCAAGAAATTCGTAGCTAGAACGTTAAATTAAAGAGGTGTGCCTTGTTTCTTAAGTGCAGTTGCTCAATGCTAATGGACGAAGAGGCACGTAGCGTAGATTGGAGACATTTAGTGCATCGTACGCCTCCAGCGTACTAGGCTGCATCGGTTATAAGTGAGTGCAAAATGCGATTGCTATTCACTTATATAGTTCATTCATGAAAGACAGAAGGATACTTGAAGGGGTATTCAAAAAAATTAATTTCGGGAGAATTTAGTCAACAAAATAATTTATATTTAAACATTATTGCTTTATAATTAAATATTATTGTATGTAAATATTGAAAGGCGCCGTTTGTGGGCCCTGTGAAAAATTATTTTCAAAAATGTCGTAGAATGTTCTCTTTTTTAGTTCATAAGTTTTCAATAACTGGTTATTAATCCGATTCTATTCTAATTATAATACAACTCAATTCTAAACAGCTGTAATTGTCCATAATGACGGAAATGCTATAATTTATATAATTTATATAACATTTTGAACTGTGGATTAAAACAATTTCAGAATAAAATTTGTGCAGAGCACGGGAAGCGAGTGACTGTAACCAATTTATAGAAAAAAGAAAGAAATTAAAAAAAAGGATGTAAATGTCACGTGATGCTTATTCATTTCCATGAAATTTAAAATTTAAGTTTTTCACTAGATTTTATCATATTATTTTCTTTAGTTTTGTCTCTCAAAGTTACTTCTAATGTAGGTTGTTAAACGCTTCGTTATTATACAGTGAAACATCTCCACCAACAGGATCGCTATTTTTATAAAGAGTTTTTAGGTATAAGATTAATTGAAAGTAGTAAAAATAAAATTTTATTAATAACTAAGGAATAATAAAACAAAATTTCTATTTAAGTGATATTAAATAGAAATTTTCTAATTTATCAACTAACAAGTATATACAGGAATATACACTATTATTAAATTAGCATACTACTATTAATAATATTTTTTGTTTTCCTATATCATTTTTACTTTTACCATATGAATTTTACTTTCATTAACGATTTGTTTCAAGATTTATGACAGTTTTTATAATATATTTAGAAATTTATCACGATTTACGCAACTTTAGTTTTCATTCTGGTGAAATTTTATTTGGCGATAAGCAAAATTGAGTTCGAATCAGGCGTGGTAGGTTCAGGTTAGATGATATCACTTTTATACTTTACTTATATTATCGTTATAAATAACCTTTATTATACCTTATCAGATTGTACATTATAATTTATTTATATTCTAAATTTGTTTTATGCTGGTTTCAATTTATTATATTTTTTAGAAGATTGTTCTTTGGGATATTGCCAAAGTTATCGATAAAGCGTTTTCCATTTATTTTAATATTTTATTAGATATTGTAGACAAAATCGTAATAAAACAATGTCGTTCAACGATGACTTGTGATTTTGTTACATATTTTCATCGAATAGATATATTTAATTAACTTTCATATTATTGCGTTCATATTCCTTATGTTTTATAAGCTATAGCTCACCTTTCGTTACCTTTCAGCAACAATATGGTAAAAAATTACTCTTGGTTTATAATGTTGCAGTTCTTTATTTTAATTATATGAAAATTGTATAAATATATTCCACGTGTGGATAAGATTATTGATTTCGCAATGATAAAATTATACTCTTTTTTCTTGTCTGTTATGTTTATAGATTTACTTATTAATACGGATCATTTACTTAATTATGATAATGGTTTCTGTCAAATAACTAGTTTTGAGGAAATGTTATTGAATACCTCTTCACTGATTCCATATTTAATATGACTTTTATACCAACAGAAGTTTTTATATATCGCATATTAAATGGACTATTAAAATTTTGTATTCGTTTTATAATTCAGGAACAATTTCACGATTTTTTTTATTCATGCACATATAAATGTTAATAATATAAAAAGAAAGACTAAATTAAGATACACTAGTTTTTATATTTATAAAATATTTAGAATCACTTGAGACGTTCCGGAGAAACAGAGAAGCTAATGAAAAGCTAACACACATATTTAGGCTTCTTTTCAATATTTTGAACAATCAAAATTATTCAAATTTATCTCCGAAGCTGATTTAATTACTTCTCTGCTTATGGTTTATGTCTTCACCCTCAAAACCTCCATAATATTTTCTTCCCCAAATACAAAAAATCTTCCATAAAGCGTCTTTCTCTGTGCAACCGAAAAAAAATGCCTTAAGTCAAAAAAATGCCTGAAATCTTGAAACTAGAAATTCGCCTTCTAATAATGTTTTCAAAGGACGTTTGTAAAAGTCGTGCTTCTCATAAATCTTAACTGTTATCCTTAATTAATCCCATTTAGCTTCCTTTCCTTTTATTTCTTAAATTATTTTTTACTTGTGTTTTTCTTTCATTTTATTTTTTTTAAATTGTGGTTATTCTAAATTTTGTATATTTGTTTAAATATCTTCATAAAGTCTTTTGCGGTGTTTCGTTTAACAATATGCTATTATCGTTGACTGGAAGAGATTGTAGAATTTAATCAAGTGTACGTTGTAAACTAAAGCCTAGTAAATAATATTGGTAAAGTGGTTAAATGTACATTGCACTCTGCCTGTTGTTTGCGAATGATATGAAGACTTTTAGTTATTATTGGTATAGCAAATTGCAAGTTTCTACAGCGTAACATTGAGCTATTGTGATATGGTTACATCTTATCCGAAGTAAATGTTCTGTGGTGAGTTATAGTCTGGTGCATGCTCCTCTCGAATTTGACTGTACCGTTGACAGAAGGCCGACGTATTGAGGTAAACGACTTGGGGGTTAAATTCATGACTGATTCTTTATTATAATTTAGCAGATATACTAAAAGAGTTATACAGAAGGCTTGTATTTGTGTTACGTAATGCCAGTATCTTCGCATGTGTTTCAAATTAATTCATTTCGAAGTAAGGTAAAAACCAGGTTAATTATTTGGAACTCACGTGAAACTAACTATAGCCTAATGTTAAAAATGATTTTTTTTATAAAATGGAAAAAATTCTTGTCCTATTTTGTTGGAAACAATCTCGTTCTTCGTACCTGATAACTTCCGGCACTCCCATAATCAATATCATTTTGCAATAACGGAATTTGAAATAGAATTATAAGAGAATTCCCCATATTTTCACGGTATAATTTGCTTATTCACTCGATCGTGATTGCATCAGAGCATGATTTGCTTGCAGTGAGTGAAAATAAAATGTTTTTAAATGCATTATAGTGCAAATTGTCATAATATTTGTAATTGAAATTTCCAGTCATAGAACCGTAATATTTCTATAACCGTGTGCAATTAAATAAATAATTCAGAATAGTCCAGAAGAAACGTGGCTAAAAAATTAATAATTTTTAAAAAATAAAAGTGAGTACTGAACACAACTCTAAAGAGATCATGAATAAGAACACAACTCTAAAGAGATCATGAAAAAGAACACAACTCTAAAGAAATCATGATAAGAGATCATTGTTATAGAGAGGTATCAATAAGTAAAAATATTTACAAAGGAACAGGGAGGTGACAGATAACCTAATTAACCTGTTAGATGCAAAAGCTCATTCGGGTTTAAAAAAATATAGTTTAAATATTCTTCGTATAAGTTTATTTACATGATTTATCGTAACAAATAAACGGTTAATATATATATATATATATATATATATATATATATATATATATATATATATATATATATATATATATATATAAAGGTAAGAATATTGTAAAAACTCAGGCTGTACTAGACATTACGATGTTAAGAACAGATGAACATGTAATTCTCATCCCACTTCGGTAGGGATAGATTCATGTTGTATATAAATGTATATATTAATAAATAAAGTCAATTAAATACAGTACTTTTCTCCGGTTTCAGATTAATCGTTTGCTCTTTCCTTCCGAATGCGCCAACAGAATTCTCACAAAACTGTATTGAATGTCTCAAAAGGAACAAATAGATTTATGTTCGCGGAGTTCTTTTGAGGCGAACAGATGGCGTCGCTCGCAGCTGCCGCAGAATAACTGCGATCGTCCGTGTAGGGGAGCTTTGGAATTATTACTTTCAGTATTTCAGTTGTTGTGGAAGCTGCATCGGGGTCACGGGGATGTTGTGAACTTTGACCCAGTGAATCGAGAGGTATAGGGGATGCAATATGAAAGCTGTGACTGTGTCTTTTTATTTATATGTTTTGCTTTTTCTTTGCTATTTATCTTCCCCTAACATATTTTATCGGAGAAATGGAGAAGTCTTATGAGCTTGGGGTGAGAAAATGGATGTTTGTGTGGG
This sequence comes from Druceiella hillmani, assembly GCA_039881145.1. Taxonomy (NCBI): domain Eukaryota; kingdom Metazoa; phylum Arthropoda; class Insecta; order Lepidoptera; family Hepialidae; genus Druceiella; species Druceiella hillmani. The sequence goes on along the minus strand of JAYKKI010000014.1, from coordinate 35,491,639 downwards.
TCCATTAGTTTATTGTAAAAATAGGGGTTTCTTTTACATTAAATAGTTAAAGTATTAGCAATTTTTTTAAGGAAATCGATCTTTTAAAGGAGTTATTAGCAAAAATTACAGTGTTTTGAGTATTTACGTATGTAGGTAACTATTTTCACAAACGATGAATTAGAGCAGTTTTCATGAGTTATTGCTTTATCGGTATATGACATTCTCTGCTAAGAATGAGTTCTTGGAAAGAAATGAAGAAACCAATGAAAATGTCTACGTGTATTTATGCATAAATAAAATGAATTCGTCAATTGAATATATTAACAATTACTAAGCGAAACAAAATAAAAGTAAAAGATTAAAAGCTAAGTATTCTATCACTATACCAAAATAAAAGAAAATTATCAATCAGCTTATTTGAAAATTGAAGGAGATACTTTGCCATCTGTAATGCTTTTTACAGATGGAAGTATTACTAGTTAATTTAAGCAATTATAAATTATGAAGGAATTTAGTTTTTCTCTAAGTATGTCCATTTACATTCTAGATTTATTTTCTTCAGTTTTTATAATGGGAGTAATCGGATATAATTTTCTTCAACTCCTTGCGGGAATTGGGTGGTATTGTGCATATTTCATTATTAAACCATTACCTTGATAATACCTCAGTCTGGAGTATAACAGCGTTTTATTATCTTGGCCATTAGCTGAGAGGATGAAGTTTTAATTATTTCTAACGTCTACCTGTCTTTTATGCATTCACATTACAATATTGCAACACGAGTTCAGGATGGATACTTCGTCGTCTGCTTTAAAAATGCTATTACGGATTGGCCTGGTACTTCACGATCGATAACTAGTCAGAGTAGTATTTATTTAAATTACTATGTTTTTTCTATGTTTCATATTTTTTTAAAAACAACAAACAGATCTTGTCTTTCAGAAATTTGTTTTTATGATGTATGCTCATGTTCAACGCTTTGGCCAAATCTGTAAGTTGGGCATGGTATTTAAAATTAATAAATAAATGACTTTTTTGGGATAATGATCTACAAATATAAGTTTGAAACATAAAACTAGAGATTAATTTTGAATTTAAGGTATTTGGCCGTATATGTCATCGTGGCCTCCGCTCTAACTTTTACCCACGAATGGTAAAAATATAAAAAAAACGTAATAAAAGTGAAAAAGTCAATATTTCACTGCAAAACTGTTTCGATCAATTTGAATTAGTCAACTGAACAGTGACCAAATCTTTTTCTTATGCCCCACTTAGGAATTCCAATCGGTAATATATTTACATCAGGAAAAAGAATATTAGAATTTGCAACAGTTGAATAAAAATACTAGTACTGTTTAATAATTTAAATTGTTTACGCACCTTTGAGTATTGTGTAACGAGTTTTTGCTGCATTTAATATATTTTTTTTAAAAAATTTTGTTTTATAATTTCGTTAATTTTTTTAAGTACCAAAAACTGCACTAGCAGTAACTTTAAAATATTTTTATTACATTATATTGTTCCAAAATTTATTTATTGAACTTACAAAGAAACGTGCATTTCAATTCACATCCTAACACCAAAACTCCGCCCAGTTTATTTAAAATTGAAAGATCTCATTTTTCATTTATTTAATATTAGTATAACAGACATCAGTTATTATAGATGGAAAACGTTTATACTTAAACCTTAATATAAAACACGAACTAGTCTTTTTATATCCTAAATGTCCAGGTCGTCATTTAGAAAATCGATAGCATAACAGCTTTGTTGTTTGCTGAACATGAATGGACACGAATATTATCTCTCTCTCGGGCTAAATTTGGCTCGCTCCATCGATTCGCCTCGTGGACAATAATTATTGACAACCACTCCATTTACAACGGCAAACAGGAAATGCAATGAAAGGGAACATCGCATTTCAAATGTATAATGATTTATGGAGGGTATTGTAGTGCGCTGTACTTGTGTCATGCTACTGGAAATGTAAAGCATTTTTTTTCGTAGGTATCTCTACTAGTGGTATCAATATTTCTTTGCTTGCTTGTTTATTTGTTTGTATTCTTCATTATTTTGTTCTATCACGTGCAATTTGAAAGACCTATTTTTATTACTGAGGACTAAGTCGCTAGGTTTATTTCTTTTTCTATTATTTAGAACAAAATAAAAAGCATATATATATATATAATTACGTGCTTAGTTATTTATGTGCTTGATAGAAGAGGAACTAAAATAGGTGATATTTCAAAAAAAGATGATTAATTGAAATTACGAAAAGTGAGTATGTGTGGTACATATGGTATTCGCGAAACTAAAGAAATTTGTATGATTAAAGATATATTTCGGTCAGTTTTGATTGCAATAGTATTGATATAAAATTACGTGTCTCGACAAGAAATGTCACATATCACCATTCATAAAACTAAAATATTTTATACAATAAAAAATAAATATATTTGAAAATATCTAACGTTGTATGAAATAAAACTGAATAAAGGAACTGATGATTTGTCACTGCACGTTCAAATATTTTTAATTTATCCTATCAAAATTTGTAAGATTTGATTTCTGCTTAGCGCTATCGCGTTATACTGTACTTATTTTTATTTTCTGAAGAAAGTAGTTTATTTAAAAAATAATTTTAGAACTTGAATATTATATAATTGTGACATGAAAAACATTTATTTTTTATGTCAATACTTTATTGCTAAGGTTTCAGATGAATACAAAATATTCTTAATAATAAGTATTCTATTGGGTGTAAAATTGTTTTGATGAACCGATGTCACGTGATGTTTAAATGTTTCTGATGTTGGGAATGTTATAGATTAACGTGTTGCACATTATTTTATCTATCGTTATTTTCTTTATGTGATTATAATGATTTGAACGTAATCTTTGAACGCATAATTCATCAGTCATAGAGTGTTTCCTACAGTTTGGCGGATAAGATTATCTTGATTGTATTAGGCATAATAATTGAATTATTTTTATTTATTAATGTGCTACATACCTGAATGACAATTTTTGGTTACATTCAAAATCTAGTACACAGAAGAATTTGAAAGAGCTGTCAATTTAGCTATCGGTCATAAATTTCCATATGTCATATAAAATAGTTATATATGTGTCATATAAAAATAGTTAATTGCTTAATGTTGTTGATTGCTTTTTATGTTTTGCTTAAAATGTAAGCTTCGTTTCTATTGTCAAACAATTTAAGATCGAACGGATAAAAAATTCAATTAAAAAGGACAATTTCAGTAGGATGTGAAATGTTAAATCAGTATAAAAAAACGACCAAGCGTAATACGAATAAAGTAAGATTCATTATTTTCGGATATTTTAGGATTTTATATCTTGAAATTCTCAATAATTTTAGTTCAAATTTATAATAAGATACTAGTATCTAGAATTTGTGGAGATTTTTCAAATTAAACAGTTAAAAATTAGGCGATTAGGAAGGGGGAAGGACACGTTTTTCATATGTTAATATTTCGCGAAAGGATGTTAAAATGAAAAATTATAAACTACACCTAAACGTCATTTTGAAAGGCCTTTTTAATGTCGTTCGATGGTTTGTGTGAAAAAAGGAGGGTACCATACAAATACGTACACACATGTATATATATATATATATATATATATATATATATATATATACATATATATATATACACACACATATATATATATATATATATATATATATATATATATATATACGTTAACGAAACATGCGAAACCGTTGAGATACCCGTCTGATATATAACATTTCGTACATAGAAATTTTAAAGCTGTGATAAGTGGAAGAAGGGACATGACGAATTTATAAATTTTGCTTCGGAATATTCAAAATTGGAAATGAGAAAAGAACTATTTGGAATTAAGTTAAAAAACGGGTCAATAATCTAGTTAATAATTATTTTAAATTAATATGGCCATATATTTTGAACCAAAAATACATTGAATGTATAGGTTGACGTTATTGGAAAATATTTTTGTCAGATAGCTTCAGTTATAAATTTATTAGAGTTTCTACGTTCATAAATTTAAAATACTCAATGTAAATGATTTCTAACAATTCGCGACTACTAAAGTTACTGAAAGATATGAGAGGACCAGTATTTCAATATATCTAAAGTTTGAAACTGGTAAAATGTAAAGAAATTGAAACAGGAATGCCAATTAGAAGTGGTAACGAAACCAGGTAAGGGAAAAATGCATTCATTTATACAAGTCAGTCTATCTACTATTTAGCTTGATAAGGGCATGTATCCTGAACATACTATAAATTTTCAGTTAGGACTATACTCCGACTATAAGACACTTATTTTTTGGAACTGACATTCCATTAGTTTAAGTTGTTAGCTCCTTTTTCTCACTCTATCAAAAGTGGGATTCGTTCGAAGACTTTAACCTTACCACTTTTCATACAACCGAAGTATATTTTCGGAATCTTCAAAATTTAATGAATACCTCGGTTGATATACTTGATCTAGACTTTGAAAACGACTATTTAATTCTCATATTTAGAAGTGTTTTGCGAAAGTCTTGCAATTTCTTAACAGAATTGAAACCCTAAAATTTGGATTAATATATTTTTTAATTTAAGAGTTTCTTAACTAACGAAGAAGCCCTTATAATTTTGTAATTACTGTCTGTCTATCATAGCCTTAAAGCATCGACTGTTTAAGTTTTCGCAGTTAAGTTTTAAGTTTAAAATAATGTGCATAAGTTACCTCACCATACAAGGAAAGTTGAGTCAATATTTTTTTGCGCGTCCATTATATACCACTGAGCAATCATTTAATACGTCCTTCCTAAAAGAGATTCAGGTTTCATTTAACTGTATTTAATTATAAGCTTGTATCTTAAGGTTCAAAGTGACGGTAGAGGAAGAGTTTGGAAAAATTACTAAAAATTACTACATTTTTTGTTTAAAAATATGTAATTTTTCGTATTTTCCCCAAGACTTATTCTTCAATTCAGAATATTACAAACTCAGCTGGATAATATTCCCATGCAATAAATTGGCAGTACTCATTACTTAAAGCTAATAAATCAATTTGAGTTAAAACAAATACCCGCCTTACTGATAAAATTTGTCGCAAAATCAAAGGCCGCGTAAAGAATGCAATATCGTACTCCCTGACTTCCAGTAATATTAAAATAATTCTTTAATTTACAGCAACATTACCAAATTTCATTAAAAGTATATCAAGAATTCTTCCAGCAAAAAAGTACAAAGCGGTTGTATCTCGAGTATTCATCCTTCTCTATTCATAAACTCCACGCTGTGGTTGCTTTGACGAACTTTATTTGAATGGAGGTCAGCGTAGGGCAAGTAATGATATTTGACCAAAAAATATACACCTCAAAAATATTCAAGTTTCAATGAAGGTCAAATCCAATATTAATATGGACGTCGGTTTTCTGGAAAGTGTGGAAATATCGTTTTAGTGTAGTTTATAACTATAAGAACAGTAACCGAATTTAAAATTATTACGATCATTAAATATATTTTATTTTTACTAATTTAGAGACATGCAATTCATTTCTGGGCCATCAGTAATAATACAGGCTTCATGTAATTCGGCATGAAGCCTGTATTATTACTGATACAGGCTTCGCTAGTTATTTTTATCTAGAATTACAATCATTATCATTTAATAATTAAAATATCTATAATTAAGTTCATTATAGATATTGTTTGCCATGCCAAGTTTTTTTTCTTTACGAAATATAAAACTACATTACTTAATTATAGTTGAAATACGAACGCATTTGAAGCAGCTGTTAAACATATTGTAACTTGTCTATTATAACACATCTTGATGCACGATAGTCTGGTTAGTATTGTTTTACTATATTTTATAACAATACTATATTGATGGTTCCGCTCGCATGGAAATTGTAATGTTAAATTTTAGTGGTTTTAAATTTCTGCTTATATCAACGTCATCAGTCTTATGAGGGAGTGTTTTGTTTTCGAGTTAAGTTAGCAGATGAACATAAGGCAGATCTATTTTCTACCATTCTATTGTACACATAAAACATTGGCATTCGTTTATTAAGAATATGAACTATTGAACCTATTTGTTAAATCGAGGCGATCTTGAGGAATGGCATTAGTATACAAGTCTGATTATATTTCGACTCATTGCGGATTGTGAGTAAAGGTCAGTTTTGCCATAATTACGAACATAGGTCATCGCGTTTTGTGTACGCTCATGCTTGTAATGCGATCTTTCCGTGTATGATCAAGATCATGTGACTAATTGGATCACATTATTTGATTTTTTGTCCGCTGTTAACGCTTCTTGTGGATGAATATAATTTCCAACACGATATTAATTTTGATTTCGCTTAATGAAAGATAAAATTTGTTCTTCTACTTTGGGGTACATGTCCACCAAAAATTCATTTGTCAATATACTATAACGCACAATCGAGATGAACTCTTTACTACTTATTATCCTAATAGTTCATGCACGAAATGATTTTCCGTAGATGTTCTCCAGTATTAGGATTAATTTGTAGAATGGATTTTGTATATTTATCTTCACCTCTACAAAATATTAAAGGATATTGTGTGGGATTAAGACAACAAATTCTTTGTTTCGTATTATCACATAACACAATATCTTTTGGTCCTAATTCTTGACTGTCGTACTATGGTACCTGTAATAAGGTGAACTAACTGGTTATAGTTGCATTGTATGTACGATCATGTTGATGAGAATCTCAATTACCAGCATGAATTATAATCTAAAAATCAGGTATATTTTTTGGTAGAGAGTTTATGACACATTTGAACGAAATATATTTATTGTTTTCGTGTACAAGGTATTGTAAATAACGTACTAAATCTGCTTATAAGTCACTTAAGCTAGTGAATCGAATATTTGTTTGAGCATTGTTGTAGTCTTTATTGAAATATATTTGTAAAAATTTGTGTGTAATTTCGGCTACTGATAGAACGTTTCCGTTAAGATAATACACTTGACCGTGTACTTTAAATGTAGGCATATATCCTGGCTCGATAACTTACTTTGCTCCAAATAACGTCATTTGTAACGTAATATTATAAACTGTTGATGTTTAATAAGATATTTCATTAAAGGTGTTGTTCTGATAAGATTGGGACAAATCAAATCTATCGACACCCCATTAAAATATATCCAATTTAAAGAACTATTCATTAATACTTAACTATAACTATTTAAACATTATATTTAGAAAAATATTTTACCCTGCCAATACCAACAGCTGTGTTAAATAAAAATTATTTGATTAATTTTTGAGTTGTTGACAGATTTATCAATAGCAGTATTATTAAAAAAAATGATATGTAATTTATTTTCTCAATAACGAAGGACTTTTAATTTATTTACTTACTTTTGATTCATATTTTGATCTAGTGATTGATTTAATACTGATTGCAGTCTGACTAGTTCCGATTGTTTATTTAGTCCCTTAAGGAAAAGTAGTGGGGTTTGGTGAATTTTTGAATTTTTTAGAACATTCTCGAATTGTTCAGTATATCTGAGAATATATCATTTCATGGTCTTTTTTTAACTAAATAGTTTCGGACAGGGCCTTGCATGAGACGTCTATGGTCAGTATGTATTACTAAGGTATTCTAAGGAACACCTCAGTGGACATAAGGCCCTTTTGAGTAATTTCAGATGGAGTTTGAACTCATTTGATATTTCTTTATAAGTACTTTAGTCATAATGGCGGTCAGGGTCTGATGATGTATCTGAAAGGTGGTGACCGAATTCGACAACGATGAAGAGTAGGTTCATCAAGATTGGGCTGGTTTTATTTGTATTGACAAGTTTTTTGTCAGGCTTTCATGATAAAGGCACCGGCAAATAGAGGCATCGATTCATAAATCTATAATTGTAGCATTATTTTCCAAATTCATTTATATTCGGTAATAATAATGTTAGCAAGAGTTTCAACTAACTAATGTATTATTTTATATATTTTTTAATTTATATTATTTTATATTTTCAACTGAAATGATTTAACTCGCAAATAATATTTTTCGGGTCAAGAATCATTATTCGCGTATCCGCGTCTTAATTGAAAGTAAATTTCCTTCATATGATTGCGATATTCTGACCAGTATGGAGTCGTTGAGCTGGGAAGTTATAATATTTTTTTGCGGAGAATTATTTTTTCATATAATTAAATAAGTTAGCTGATTTTATTGAAACGTCGATAATGTGATAATAAAACAATTCAATTAATGAAGTGACGTTATAACATTATGTTATTTGTTTTAATTATTGTTTATTGTTTATACCTCAAGATCTAAAAATAATAAGAGCATTATTTAAAAAAGAAATATATGTAAGTGTGTGGGTCTTTCTTTCTTGAATTTTAGTTTCTAACACTCGACCTTTTAATTTAGACAGATATCTATTGGTTATCATGCCAACTTCCAACTAATTAAGGCTTCGTATCTTAAAAAGTAAAAAAAACGGAGCTCTCATAAGACCATGACAAGTCCGTCCGTCTGCCTGTAATTAGCAGTTTTTCTCAGAAAACATTTGATGTAGACACTTTTTCATATATTGTGTGAGATAATAACTTAAAGAGAAAGTTACAAGAAACACTTCATAATTTTATATATGGGAGATCTATTATTGAAAACGTCTACAACAATATATCTCCCCCCCCCCATTCCCCGAAGCGTGAAAATGATAAAAAATAGCATTACTAGAGGTTTACCTAAAGTATATTGGATAACTATAGTAAGAATACCAAATCAAGCTCACGTTTTTTGATAAATTCTTGGTATTTTTATCACTGTGAACGATATATTAATACAAGTATCGAAAGTTATAAAGTAATATAAATACGAGTGCTTAGTTGAAACTTTTGCAATACAATATATTTACGTGGTGATAAATAATGTTAACATTTGGGAATAGTTTATTTGAAATACTGCATCCTTAAAGTAGTCTCTGTGTGAGAGTAAGATCTGAAAATAATTATAAATTTTTTTTTTGAAAATTATTCTTTTTAACAAGTCTGTATAAAATTGCATTTTTATTGCGTTTTATTTAAATAATATGAAGTGTGGTCAAATATATATGTACAAATAAGTGTGGTCAAATATATAGGTCAAATATATGTGGTACAAATAATATGAAGTGTGGTATGAAGTGTGGTATTTACTTCCTTAATATGTTAATTCTACAATTTTGAAATTTGTGTAATTAACATTTATAAATTATAAAAAAATTAAGAAGGATTTTTACCAAAACTAAATGTTAGGCTCTTTCGTTTTTTCAAAATATTGATATCACATCATTTTATATTGACTTTGTTTTTAGACAATTCTCTCGACGTGTTTTAAAAAAAAATTAAGTGTGATCAAATTACTACTTTTCCTGTAATGTAAATTGTATAATTTTTGGGAGGTATTTTTTCCAAAACTAAATGGTAAATTTTTTTTGTTTCAATGTCAACATAATATCATTTTACATTGACTTGTAACTTGACTTAAGTGAGAGTTCTACTCAAACATAACAAGTTTTATTTTCAATAATGTACTTTATAAAATATTCGAGACGATGCAGAGATTATATAAATACTTAAAAAATATACCAGATATAAATTTTACTTTAATATTTTATTATTATTTGAAGCGGACTAATAAAGTAGCCTTAAAAGAAACGAGTAAACTACTTGACAAGACGAGTGAGTATTTTTGGAGAATAAATGGGATCAAAGAAGAGGACTCTATGGCTTACGATTAGACAAAATTGTATGGGATTAATTAATTTTAGGCTGGAAATATTATATTGAAAATATAAATAGTTCGTATGGCGGAATTATCTGTGGAGTATTGTAGGAATAAAGGAATATTCAATCATTTATATAATATTGAATTACGAATTGTTTGTTTATGCGACATATGGGATATATGCCGTAACACTAAAGAGTCAGTTATAGTGTATTATTGGACTCTCCTCAGTAACGATATTTTGCTTCCTTGATCGCTCCTCTCTTGGGTTACGATCCAAGCTCTCTCGAGCAAAAAAATATTATATCTCTCGCCCAGTACAGAAAATTGAATGATATTCAAGATTATTTGAGAGGAAATAAGCTTCACAGATAATGAAGCGTATGAGATTATATTTTTGTCAGTGAATTTGTAAATCAATTAGATTTTAAATTAATTATGATTCGATGGTACATAATCACACCAGGTTTCAGCCTCATGTCACAGGTAAATGGATAAAAAAATCAGTGATTTTGTACAAGTTTTAGCAATGTTCCACCACGGCAGCCAATTATATATGGTAATTTTGTTTTTATATAAAATTAATAATCATAGAAAAAAATAAGATGTGTGTTGAAATACAAACAAAAGACATATTGTTATTTAGATTTACTGACATACTCAAATATTCTCTATAAGTCTTCCGTCTTTTTTTCTGGTCTGTTTGGTTCGTTATGTCCACTTTACCTAACTTTATCACTGACAACTGTATAATATATATATATATATATATATATATATATATATATATTTATATATATATATATATATATATATATATATGTGTGTGTGTGTGTGTGTGTGTATACATGCATATATGGCGGATTGAAATTTCGAAGCCCGGATGTGAAAAATAATTAACTTTTAGAAATTAAAATTTATTTTCTCATACAGACTAGTAAACAAATGTTTTTTTATCTAGAATTACAATCATTATCATTTAATAATTAAAAATTGACACATAATCATGGAATAAATATTCCTAAATAAATATTCAGCATTCAATTGAATATAAACTTCATCATGAATCATTAAATCCATTAAAACAATTTAAATAAAGTTTAACTAATAATAGAACTTTTATTTAAAATCTGAAAATTTATTGTAATTTGTTGGTTTTAAGTATTTGTTTAATTATAAGTCATAATTTATAATTTATAATGCACATAAATACATACCGAAAGTCAGCCTCACTTAGACAAATACTTTTAAATATATTTTAAAAAGTTTATAAGCACTATTTCTATTACGAATATTCAGAATAAGTTTTTTATAATATGAACCAATATTAAATTTCAATTACTAAACATATTATTTAAAAGCACAGATATAACTTTGATTTGTATCAATATAAAATACTTGTTGTATATTTATAAACACTCCAATAACTATCATGAACATAGTGTCAGCCACTACACGCACATAAATATATGTTTAGTGAGCAACTTCACCCTGTCTATTTTTATTGCATTTTGCGTGCGCTTTATTTTCACTTTAACTCCAATAATTATTATCAAATTATTACAATTTCTCAACATAGGTGGTGAACTCCGCTCCGCAGAACATTTAAATTTATTTCCTTTAGGCCCTCAAAACAAGCGCTAACTGCTGTTTCTGTTAAATTGCGAAAAAGATTAAAAGTTGGACGGTGTCATATAAGATGGATATGGTGGTGTGGCAGTAATTCTAACTAACAATAAAGAAATTCAGTCTCTAAGGTTTTGTGAGTGCACGCGTTGTCCTGATGAAACATAACTCTTTTTGTTAAGCTTTTTCCTTTTATTTCATCACCTAACCAAAGTAAAAGAGCGCAATATTAAATGAAGTTTATGGTGGTTTTCTTTGGCAGGTTATAAGGCATAATAACTCCCTTCGACTACTGAAAAACTGATTCATTTATTTTATTTGCTGGGGAAGTAACTTTCCACCACGGTCTTTTCAGTTTTTTAACTACTGTTTTGACTCTGGAGTACGGTGGTAGATGCAAGTTTTATTAGAAGTTTGTGACTACTGTCGAAAACTATCTGTCGAAAAATTCTTGTGAATCAACTTTAAATAACTCTAAACGGTCGGTCGCGAGCATTCAATCTACTCTCTCTTACACACTACACACATACGCACCCACACACATATACACACACACACATGTACGCACACGCACAAGCATACGCACACGCACACGAAGAACGCACACGCGTATGGGCACGCACACGCACACGGAAATACGGACTAAACTATGAAGTATATAATAAACAGTAACAAAGTAGAGGACGGAACAAATAAAGTTTGGAGAGGGACATCGATCCATTAAAGATTTATCATAGGTAGAAGAACCGAATAAGGATTGCCAATATAAATCGATTTGGCAGTGTAACATAGCTATTAAATAGGACTCGATGGAGATGATATTTCACATATTCTACTTGGTAAAGGAAAATGCCACAGTAAACAAATTCAAGGAACAAACATTAAGCAAAGAGCAAAATTTGAAATAGAACCTTTCTTTAACTCACAATTAATATTACATGAGCAATAAATTCGGCTAACGTTTTTAATCCAATAAAAATTTTAGAAGCAAAAAAATTCGGGGAAAAGAAACGAGTGACTGAGTCACGAGGTTGTAACTTCTCGTCTCAGTAATTTCAGCAGATTCAAACGCCGTGGTGGCTTCGGTAATATTAATTTGAATGGAGGTCGGGGTTAGGCGAAAGAGGGTACTCGACCTACGAAATGTACTTCGCGAATATTACTCCAATTGAGTTTGAAGGAAAATCGAATTGAAAGCTGGAATTTGTTAAAATATGTTACAATATTCGTAGTATCGTCCATTGAGCGAACAAGGTTAAGAGTCGTTTAATGAGACTTCAGGCGAAGCGAAGGAATATTTTTAAGTACGTTTTAAGGTATAATACAAACGGTTATAAGTTGAGTAGCAACAGAAAACAGGTCGGTGTAAATTTTGTAGTAAACATTTTGTATGTTGCCAGGAAGAACATTTTTCCATAATAGTGGCGTAAAATTAATATTAATCCATTATTGGTGAATGTTAATTGGTGATTATTTGTGAAAGTTATAAACTAATAAAATTTCCTAAAAGTTTTGGTATAATCCACTAAACTTATATATTATAGTCGTTCGTGCAGATAATTTAAATAGAAAGAGCGCGATAACACATTTAGTATAATGCAAAATTAAAAATTAGGACTATCTTATTTACATGTGTATAATATTATTTACGCTTTAAGGTTAGTTCCAAGTCTGCCTGATTTTCGGTTTGTGTAGAGATGAAGCACTGTCATCGTTTAAGATATTGACTATTTAGTCATACGGCAGCTTGTCAGTCAAGTTCGTAAAATAATGTGGGTAGGACACTAACCTCGTGTGTGTTTACGCAAACCATTTCGAGCTATTTTCGACTTCTTGTGATTTAAAATCTATTTGACCTGTGGACTTTTAATTTTGTTTGGCTGTTGAGGTCTCCCAATTTTTGTCTTTCAAGGTCACAATGACTCATTTATTTATAATTTACAACTTGTAAAGTGGAAAATTTTAGCAATTATAAGTAAATAAATTTGAAGGAACTTTGATAGAATTTATTTTGTATTGAAGTTGGAAACTTATTTCACATTTATATGTTGAGTGGGATTGTTTTTCTTCTTGCGTTCTGTAATTCAAATTAGACATAAAATCTTTTTAAGGATATTTTAAAATGACCTAGTATGAAATGTGTAGTATTCACAATTCATGTTTTTGAAAGGATGCTAACAAACCAATTCATTATTAATTCAAGTTTTTATTACCATAATCTACGCCCTATGAACTTTCCATAGCAAAAATATAATATAATAAGACTGATATCAAATATTTTATGCATATGACTAGACAGAAAATATTCCTAATTTCATGTTGACTACTGAAAGCCACGTGTGCTGCCAGGTGTGATTTTTATTATTCGTGACAGGAAACAATAGGACAATAACGAGAGAGATAGTACTATTAAGTGGATAGGACTTAGAGAAAAGTCTGATTTCAGGAAATAGTTATTTTAATGATTTTTACCCCAAAATATAATTTTGTTATTTTTTCAAGAAAATTTTCATTAAATAATAAGAAAAACATTTTCCACATATTCAGCAATTTCGATTAGGTGAAAAGAATTTTGATTCAAATAATTTGAAAAAAGTGAAGCGCTCTAGATAATACATCATTCAAAATTCATAACATTACAGGTCCGGTTACAGAAACAATGTCTAAAGTTTTAATGAAGCAAATGTGATATAGTCAAATACATACAATATCGGCGAAAAATACTTTTTTGCCAAAATCATCAATCATAATTTTTAGCCGAAGTCAAATTGAATAACTGTCCAACATTAGCACCCAATCGTGTGGCAAAATCTCCAAGCGCAATGTCAGTACAATCGCACAGGTGTAATGTGAAAATGTCATAGATTTATTTTTATAGAACGACTAAACTCAGCGTTATACCGCATGAACTCAGTTACATTATGTGCAAATAAAACGTTTTGTATAAAATGATTCTATTTAAATTTTATCTACAACTAGTTTATATTACTTTAAACTTTACTAACCACTAGAAAATTTTCGTATCAAAATTGACAGAAAAAAAGGATCACTTTTCGAGAGTTAATGACATGTCTACTTAATAAAACGTTATTGTCCATAAAGACTTCTATTACAATATAAATTGGACGCAAATTATTTTTGACCCGCTCTTGCCATGTGTTGAAAAGTAGTAGTAGTTGGCTAGTAGTTACCATGTATCTTTGATATCGAAAGTATAGTAAGGATGTTACGTAATAAAGAAGAATGCTACGTATTTTATCCCTGGAAACGGAAGCTATCAGAAAAAAATATATTTTAAGTCTTCACGAAATCAATTCATCTATCGAGGTATTTGAAGAACATATTTATTGCTTTAAAAACTATTTTCAAAATGAGCAACATTTTTTGAAAGTAATTTACTTTTTTCTTTTGTAGAATATAAGTATTATTGTGTTGATTGTTATTCAAATTGTGACTATTTTGGGCAATTACTCTACAAGACACCACACACAAATACACTATTACCCTACAAGATCAAGTTCGTAATTGAATTGAATGACCTTGCGTTCTAAGTAAGAGACTTGGTTGTATGTAGATAGGTGCAAAATACTGGATGTGTCTAGAGGAGTTCAAAAATACAGATATGGCATAAAAAGAGTTAAGAGTGTGTACACAAACACCGTGTGAACTTTCTTACATGCTGACTGCAGTTGAAAAATATGTCAGCAATATAAGGTATTCACGCGCCCTTTAAGTAGATGTAACCTGATGTCGCAGCTTTTCCATTTTTATTATCAGTGCATGGATCACTAACGATATTACATAGAAATTAGCTGTTTGAATTAATATGGTTTTTGTCATTGAAGCATAACATGGGGACTAGACTTTTTAAAACCAAAACCAAAATTCGTAGAAATTGAACTTCATTATATATGTTTCCTTTTTTTAAAATCCACGAAAATTGCAATATCCCACCTGTACTTAACAAAAATGGAAAACCTGTTTTTTTAGTTAGTGGTAGTTATATTAATATTATACAAATAGGTTTATTCTAACTATAGCATTTTTGATGATATGTATTTTATATGTGACTCTTTTAAACTTAGTACTAAAATGAAAAAAAGCTCAACCACAAATTGATGGTAAAAAGTTTTCAATTTCATTTAACTTGCCATAAGGATGGCGGTTTTAACTCCATTTTAAATATTAAATAGCACGGTATATATTTCAAAACATCATTTTCATAAATTAAAGTAATAAAAAAAATGTTGTTTATGTTGGTTTTTATTCAATATATTAACATTGAGGTCCTATTGAGAAAGAACTCAATACTCCATATTGGAAAATGAAGAAAAAAAAACATAAAACTAAGTATGTAACCGACAGAAAAGACTAACCAATAACTTGATATAAAACCGACTAATATACGGATTTAAAAGTTATGTCGTTGGATGTATAACCTCCAGCGCAAGTCGTTGATTCTTAACGATTACGCAGCCATATTTTACGGCGCTAGTGAAAAAATGTATGTTTAATTTAAATATAACATTTAATAAACTGAACGCGGCTTACACTTTGATGTGCAAAACAAAAAGCATGGACGAGTCCGCCCTCTATCAGTTTTGTTAGCAATATTAAAAAGCTCGCATCATTTTATGCGTGAAATATATAAAAATGCTGATGAAATGAAGCTTCTAATGAAACCTATGAAAATATACCGACATCAGTGCTAGAGTGACGTATATCGTAATATTAATTGTTAGGGTTATGTTAACGTAGATGTGAAAGATAATTATAGGTTTCTGCTATAGTGAAGTCAAAATGAGTATTTCTTGTAAGTTAGAGTGCGGAGTCTATTATAATGGATGACGCTCAGTTCAATTTAATGAGTAGAATATGTGGTATTGCAGAAAAAAAGTACATATATTTATATATATATATATATATATATATATATATATATATACATAACGTATTGTTTGACTTTACAGTTTATTGTTTATTTGTTAAAAAAATTAATGCCATCATACAAATTATTTCATGATAGCGTAGTAAAAACAAACCTGTAATACATCGAAAAACTTTTAATTCACTTTGTATTGCACAATACTCTGAGGTGATAAAGACGATGTTTGCGACTCGCTTTGTGATTGTTTTAGACAGACAAAACTTTATTAGTATGAATGACCTTAAACTAGTAAAATCGTCTAGTAAAGATAAATTAATTAATATTATATAGTTAATATTTCTAAAAGTATTATGTTTTCAATATTTCCAAAAGATTTTGACCAAAAACCGAATAAAAAACAAATCAAGAATTTTTAGTTGCTTTTATGTGCCTTTGTGAGAAATTTTCAGTTTGGATATGCAAATGTAATATAATATAATATAATGTTATGTACAAAATATTCGAACATACCATGTCTCTTAAAAGAAAAAATCCTACGGTTGATTCAATTTCTACCTGCCGTTTGAAATAGAAAATAATGCCTTATTTTTTCGTCATTTTATTTTAATATTTTGGCTCATACAAAGCAAGCTGTGTACTTCACACCATTATTTTATATTTCTAAAGTGAAATTCTACTCGACTTCCACCAATTTTAATTATTTAACTCAATATTCCAAAAAGGCCTTTTGGAGTAATGTTTCAAAAGCCGGTTGATACACAATGGAGGTATCAATATCGAAATCTTAATGAAATAAAAATCAATATTCCATGTTATGAAATATTCAAATTTTAAAATCAAATATACGAACAAAGCTAAACATTAACACCTTTCAATTTATTTAAAATGCATGAGGAATTCAAAAGTTACTTCGATGAAAGTTTAGCCTCTAAGCGTAAGTCGTTGATTCCAAACGACCAGCAAAATTGTGCGGTGCGAGAGAATGAATTTGTATTTCGTCTCGATAAAATATAACATTTAATAAATCGAACGCGGCTTCCACTTTGATGTGCAAACTACAAAGCTTGGGCGAGTGAGCCGTTCGTGCGCTTTACGCAGGCTATATTTAAAAGCTTTCAGCATTTTGTACGTGAAAAACGTAAAAATAAAGTGTTTAATGAAACCTGTGAAAATGTGTGGCAGTACTTGTATGATGTCTATCATTGTTTTCATTAAGTAAATGAATTTAAGAGAACGTTTAGATCATAGCGAGGTAGGTTATAAATGACATTTATAGATTTGTCCTTCGGCGAAACCAAACAGGGGTTGATAAATTTCTTTAATCATAATATTATGTTGTTTATATTCTTCACAATTCAAATAACGAAATCTATTGTGATTAATAGTTTCGTTCAATTAATTAAAGGCAGAATTAAAAAAGAAAGAGCTCGCTAAATTGTTCATTTTAAATATTCACAATATTTAATAATTATCCTTATTTTCTGCTATGTATTAGAAAATAAAATTTTCGTTTTGGTTAACATTAATATTGTATTTCAACAGATTATAACATGACCGATTCTCTTCGAGTCTATTTTCTTCGAGTTCCCTTTTATGCATCCCTATACAGATACCTAATCAATCTCGTGCTTTATTTTATATTACAAGGTATGATCAGTTTTTTAATACATGAAAATGAATTGAGTGAAATATTACTTTACGTATAGTTTTTGAAACTAAATATAAATAAATACATATATATATATATATATATATATATTTACGTGTGTGTGTGTGTGTATACAGGCCCATGTGTAAATACACACACATGTACAAATAAACAAAAAATAATTTAATTACTTTGGGAGAAAAAGTAGTGATCCTTGCGTGATTAAGTAAAAAGTTGCTTGACTGTCGCCAGAAATTTTTAAAATGTAAACTGCCAAGAGAACTCTGGGACGTATTTCTTCGAAACTGTACGAGTAGAAGGTTTAAATATACGTATTTGCATCCTGATGATACGTTATTACCCTACATGAGTATTTTCATAATTTAATTGAATGTCCTTGGTTCCAAGTGTGAGTCTTACTTGTAGATAGACACAAAATACTGGATGACAGGACTTCAAAAACATAGAAATGGTAAAAAAGAGATAAGACTGTGTATTAAAATTTGTTCGCAACACGAAAAAAGTTTACGGTATTCATACGCACTCTAAGTGGTTTAATTGAAATCAGACATTCATTTTGCATATAGTAAGTATTAAATAAAAAGTAGAAAATGTTCTTTATTATTAAACAAAATATGTTCCCCGTAAAACTGTTTTTCCATTTTAATAATTTAATTTTTATTAAGTTAATAGAAATTGTCAGATACAAAAAATAAAAAAATTTGCATTTATATAAAGGTTTTGTGCGAGCAAAATTTGATGAAATAAATTATAGTTATTTATGATAGCAAAACTAATTTTGATTACATTTTGTAATTTCTAGCAAATTTTATCGCAAAAAGCTATTGCATGACACCAAAACTTTAAAATTACTTTTTTATATTTTTTTCTAGTTCTTAGCTTGGTCTTTTGTCAAATAGCTCTTTTTCGGAGTGCTTCACTGTTATAAATTTTGCTTGTCGAATTATTTCTTTCTTAGCAAAAAATAACTATATTTGACTATGTTGCTAATCACATGGCTTTCAAATATTTTCATAAAATTTATAAGTTCATTTATTCTTTTTATCGATTCTATCATAGTGATAATTGTTTTTTCCTCTGCAATTTATTCTTCTTGAGAAATACATTTAAAAAATTGCTTTATTTCAACTTTTTATTAGTATTTTTTTATTAGAGTTTTGGGCCTTTGAACGAGTGTTAAGTAGTAATTTGTTTGGTTTAATGTCCGAAGAATTTTTCTACGAAGGTATATGATACCATAAATAAGAAATGATAAAATTTATGATTGGTTTTAACCTATTGGTGATGGTATTTTTTCTAGAAGTAAATTTTTAAAAAATCGCGAGAGGTTTTCTCGTGTAGATATTTATGGAAGTAAGACTGTTGTTTCACTTTAATAACAACAATCTATTTCTTTCTATATCAGTTTTTTAACAAAAAATGAAAAATTTTTCTTGAAGAAAGACTAAATTATATTAAAAATTTGTAGCCTATTCTTGCTTATATATTTTCATTTTGTGAGCAAGCAAACTTAGCGGAGAATAAAGCCATGAATAAATAATAAAAAAACCAATTAAGGTACAATGCCTTTGTCTTCGACTTTCAGGTAATGTTATCCAATTTCTCTAAATATTGTTTTTAAATTGATGTCTTCTTCCCATATCCACTAAGGAATAAATACTAAAATTCAAGTTCTTACTGTAAACGCCCACTTTATTTAGAGTTGAGAGATCTTGGATTTAATTAAGTACTACGATAAGAGATATCAATAGGTGTATATACGGAAAACACTTATATGTAAAACTGGATATTAAACACGTGCAGGTCTTTTTATCTCCATAACATTTATATAATTCCTTAGAAAATTAATATCACATCACTGTTAGGATTTTGTACATCATTTCATCTACCGTTATTACACCTAACCGACATTAATTTCAACGATAGTTTCTGCAGGCATAGACCTAGGGAGATCGAATTTGTCAGATCACTGATTTTACGAAAGTTTAACAGATAACATTAGTTTTAGGTGTAACAGTCGAGTAATGTTTTACTCATTGTGGCGCTATTTAATAAACTTTGAATGCAACTTGTCATTATATTCAGGTGTATCTGAAGGAGATGCAGTTAGACCTATGATCGAATCGATAAAAAAAGCAATGAGTGGCTTCGGCTACTATCAAACCATTTCAATATGGACGAATAAAACACTATAATTAAATAAGAAAAACCCAGAAATTTAAACTAATTTTTGATACCATTTCATTGTGATATGCAATGTAAATCAATACAATAAGACTTACTATTTGCCTGATGGAACACGCATAGTATAGGATTCGTTATTTGTTTATATCTCTTGAATTTGTTGATGCAATTAATAAAAACAGTTTAAATTAGAATTTTTGATTAAATGCTAGTAACTAGAATTTTTTTAGATTTTTCCAAATCACAGTTGAAAAACTACAGGAGCGACATTTGGGAGTGAAACACTTGTGTATCATATTTGGTCAATTATGAAAAATGAAAATGAAAAATGATAAACGAAATACAAACTTTATTTTGAGAACTAATAATGGAAAATGGTAAACTAAATATAAACTTCATTTTGAAAAATTTTTGAAAAATACTTTATATTCATGTCTGATGTCTATTTTATTATTTTAACATATTGCTACATAGTAACTAAGATACGCATTAAAATTATCTATTTACAAAATTTCAGCATATATAGAGAGACGGTTTTACCGTAAGAATATTATGGTTGACATGACAATTTTATAAGCGTTCCTTATTTTACTACGGAAAAATAATAATTGAAAACGGTTAAGAACTGTTTTCAACTCAGTTCAAAACTATTTCCTTTCAAAGCTGAGAATTAGAACTTAAGTTAAAGTACATTTGATCAATTAATTGAGCTGCGACTTTTTATCAGAAATGTGACCATATATTCTGAAATAAAACAGTAAAACATTTATTATGAATTTTGTAAAATATATACATATATGACGTCAAAAACTTCATTACAGAACTTTGCAAGAATAAAAATGTTGACATACATAGTTTCCGTATAACTCTAACGATTTAAGTAGCACATGTGCAACGACTTTCAAATAATTTTTATCAGATTTAATCGAAATTCATAGTCATAATTCGGGAAATTTTTACAAAACCTGTCTGTCTTAACCTAGTGTAACCGGCCTGTCTTAACCTAGCGTAACCTAATCTGACCTGACCCAATCTAACCTTATCAATTTATCTTATAATAATCCTAACTTTATCTAACCTAACCTAAACCGTTATCCTTACTATAAATTAGTTTTCTCCATGTACTCTCCTTGATATATAAATTAATAAAAGGAAAATATATCCCGAAATGAACAACTTATTATAAAGTAGTTTTCTCCGTATCCATTCCATATACATGGAGTATATGATCCAATAAAAGGAAAATATATGCTAAAATAAATAAGAAACCAGGACACATCTCACTCATACGTAATAACAGTCATCAATGCGTGAGCCGCGCTGTTGTGGTATAATATATAAAGAAAATTAGGGGCACTCACGTACATTATACTTATTAGAAGATAGTTTAGAAACTATATTTAATTATATAACCAAACGTCGATTAAACTGATAAGGTGTTTTAGCTAATTAAATGATATTATTATTTACGTAATTATTTAAAAAATTTTTCGAATATACTCTGATGCAAAGACAGTGAATATTTGATGTGTATATTAAAAGTATGATTAATAGATACTCCATTTCATACAAGATATATACAAATACTAAAGCATTAGTAATATTGTATCATTATATCCTTCTCACTAACAACGGTGTCTTTACTTGATCACTACTCTCTTAGGTTACGACAGTATGAGACTTTCATTACTGTTATGTCAGCTCTCTTCAGAAGTTCGCGGGTAATTCCATCATCACCGGGCACCTTGTTGTTATTTAGTAGTTTGAGCATCACATATGTTATATTATTAACGAATCCTCCTGATTAACGATGTAATCTTCCACTTCCTTAATCAGTCATCTCTTGGGTTATGATGCATACCCTCTCATGCAAATGCTTTATTATATTTTTTTGTCCAGAACGCAAAATTGAACCATATTTAAGATTAAACTGAGAGATAGGAAGCTTATGATTCAGTGAGACTTTTCTTTTATCAGTGAGGATATAATTGAACTATATTATAGTTAGATTGTGAATAAAATATTTATGATCTGATCGTACTCATAAATGGTTAAAAAACTCAATTATTTATTTCAATTTCTTGGAATGTTAAACTGCAGTAACTAATTAATTAGTGTAGTTTGTTTATATATCGTGGGTAAAGTTTGCATCTGTCCTACAAGTTTTTATTTCTCTTTAAGTGATGAAATTATTTTATAGCTTTAAACCATACGCAGTTTTGTTTTGTTCGCTTTGTTCAGTAAAAGTTAGCAGTCAGTTTTCATTTATTTTCGCTATTATTCCACAAGATGTCATCAAAAAATTATGCAAATTTTTAAATATTGTCAATACAAACTTCATAGAAGACTGATTCACACATGCTTTGTATTTGACTCGTGGAAGTGACAGCCCTGTTCAGCTTATTAAACGTTAATTGAATGTAAATTATTACATAGTCACCATGTGGTCGGATTTTATTGTCGTTTATGGGCACTGCTTTACGTTGATAAATAACTTGATAAATACTGTGTAAAATAATACATAAAAGTGCATATATATATATATATATATATATATATATACATATATATTTATATATATATATATATATATATATATATATAAATATATATATATATATACATATATATATTTATATATATATATGTATATACATATTCATCAATATTAGGATGGAGTGAATGAGAAACATGAAAACTTATAGAAAATTATAAAATACATAATCAACGGTGAGTAGATGGAGAATTGAAAAAAAGGTAGTTTAACTTTGGTAGAAGACATTAATACATTAAAGAATGCTGCATCGATGGAAGAAGCGAATAAGGTATACCAAGATAATGGTGACTCGATACGGTGGTGTAACATTGCTACTGAGTTGCATTCGGTGCAGATGGCATTACAACTATGCTACTTGCGCATTTGTTTTAATGAAATCAGAAACTGTAATACAGTGAAGAAAAATGCCATAGTAAACAAATTCAAATATCAAACGAAATGGATTTCAATTACTTTCCCAATATCACTTACGAAGCTATGTAAATAATAAAGCATTTCTTCAATTCGCCATTAATATTATGTTACCATTATATTTGGCTAACTTTTATAATCCTATTAAAATTTTACTACGAAAATAATATTTCGTTCAATAGCAACGAGTAACTGAGTCGCGAGGTTGTAATTTCTCGGCTCAATAATTCCAGCAGGTCCGAACATCGTGATGGCTTCGGTAACATTAATTTGAATGAAGGTCGAGGTTAGGCGAGCGAGGGCACTCGACCCGCGAAATGTACTCCACGAATATTACTCCAATTGAGTTTGAAGGAAAATCGAATTGAAACCTGGAATTTGTTAAAGTGTATTTACAATGTTAGAGGAACATGCTTAAGTTATTTAATGAGAATACAGGCAAAGGAAATAATACTTTTAAAGTACGTTTTAAGGTTATGATCATTTTTGAGTTGAGTAACTACAGAAAACAGTTCGGTGTAAATTTTGTCCCAAACATTTTGTATTTTGGCATTAATGCTATGCCAGTGTACATGCTAAGCTAGTGATGTAAAAGCCATTTTAAACCATTATTTGTGTGTGTTATATATTAAAAAAATATGCCTACAAGATTCGTGTTCGTGTGTGCATTTACATAAGGTCAGTGGCCGCCTTTAAATTTTTGCAACTTTCGATCCTTTATAATCTTCAAAAATCTATTTTACCATTAGACTTTTAATTTTGACAGTCTATTAAGATCTCTCCAATTTTTGTCTTTTAAGGTCACACTATAGTGTATTATTTCTTTTTCTATAGCAGTAAGCTCCTCATGCTTTTTCTTCTCCCGATCCTTGTTGACCAATTTGGGTATTAAAGTCATATAAATCATTACATTTTTTCCACCATGGTTGTTACACATCTTGTCGTCTGTCGTAAAATTCTTTTATTTATTGATATGAGGCTTCTGTTGTAGATGCATATGTTTGTATAAATGAAATGGGCATAGATACAAATCTTAGATTTGTAACATAATTGTTCTCAGATTTCTATAATTAATTTGTACAAAAGGGGCAAAAGGAAAAACGAAACTCCCATAAAATTACTTACGTGTCTACTCGTCACCCCTTTTTCACAGAAACTGCTTGGTATAGAAACTAGATATAGTTATAAAACATATAAATCGCATATGTTTGGATAGCAAAAAAATAGAAATATTCGTATGGAAATTTTCAAGGGGCTAAATTACAAAATTACGCGAAATTTTTATTTACTTCCATACATAATGTGGGAAATCGTTTGAAAGGGCTAGTTACACGAGTCTCAAAAATGTTTTTTTCCTATAATTTTATGTACTATGCCTTTAGCGATGTACTGAAAAATATGCAACAAACGTATGTTCCCCACCCTTGTTTCCAAAATTACTCAACCAAAAATTATGAAAAATAATTTCCAGAAACCTATAGCGATATAGGAAAGGTTGTAGAAAACTGTAACGATGATTTTTTGTGTTGTATTTTTTCAACACGCGCCATGTTTTTACGTCTATAAAAGATGTAGTAGGAAATATATTTACATTTTTCTGTATTCACAGCCAATTTTTGCAGAAACTATGTGACATAGAAACTTGAAATTTGGTGCAGTACATCGTATCAACCCACATATTTTTACTAGCTAACTTTTTAAAAATGTTCACAAAGGAGGAAGAGGGTGTCCTTGTTATGGCACCCCCTCTTTCTAAAAAGGCATTAAAATATTTTTTGGAATTTTGTACAACATGTGGGATATCATTCCAAATATCTTGTTATGAAGGATACAAAAGTATTTCTTTCATAATTGATATTTGATTCTGAAACTATTGAGCAAAAAGTCATGGAAAAAAAGTGGTTGGCAAAGACTGACTAAAAGTTAATAACGATTATCATAGACCTTACAATTTTTACGTGGACACTATGATTTTACGCCTGTAAAATAAATAGCAGGCAATTTATTTATACTGTGAAAAGTATATATCGTGCCCTTATATATTAATAAGTGCCTAAACGTCATTGTTCACAAAGGCTCCAATTGCGGTACAAATTGGACATAAATTCCTTTCTATCTGTTCTTACTTGAAGACGTTGGAATTAGGGTATTTCCATGCCGCGGTTTATTGGATATAGATCTGCAAGAAGTTACCATTCATTGGGTTAGGCCCTAATATTGATCATGTGTTAATAATGATACGTGTTTTTGAGAATATATGTTTCTATATTAAAATGTGAAATTTAAGGATAGATTTTGTTACTCAGAGGATGTGTTAAGAGTTTAGTTCAAATTGTATGTATGGTAGTCAACGCTATTATGAGACTGGAACGTTTATATATATATATATATATATATATATATATATATATATATATATATATATATATTTATATACAAATATATATATATATATATATATATATATATATATATATATATATATATAAAGGTCGATGTTACTAAAGTTTGTTGTAGATCATACTATTACGATTTGAATATTCCTTTTTGACTCGATATCCATTCATTTCCATTTGACGAAGTGAAATGCAAAGTATTATTCGCAAACTCTCTGTTTATTTATTTATAGCGTATACCATTGAGTCAATTCTCATCGAAATGAAATAAGCAACTGTGAACAAAAGTCTCATAGGGTTGATATTTTCTTAAGAAATATAAGTATCGTTATGTAGTCTCTTTTTCGTCAGAATGTAAAACATTTTCAACAGTACATCTATTTGATAAAAAATATTTTTTGATATTTTGCATTATATTTTCAACATTTATTCTTTGTAAGCGACATTCGTCGCATTTGACATGCTCATTGAAGAAACCGAATACAAAACAAGTCTAGGTCTATTGGACCTTATGTCCAATTCTAATAGGTTTATTTACATGTAACATAATATAAGATTATGCACAAGGTATTCAAATATGCCACGTTCATTAAAAAAAAAAACAATTCGAGTGTAGTGGATACAATTAAATATGGCCTTTCGCTACAATATAAAAAGTAACCCTAATTTTTTGTGTATAAAGTAACTCTAATGTTTCAATTGATTTTAAAAATATGAGATTTCTATTCCAAAAGTTACTACGTTGAATATTTAGCCTCCAACGTCGTTGATTTCTGACGACAGCGCATTCTAACTTTGCGGTGCTGGGGAAAGAATTTATATTCTGTTTCTATAAAATATAATGTTTAATAAACCGAACGCGGCTTCTACTTTGATATTCAAACTACAGAGCTTGGGCGAGTGAGCCGTTCGTACGCTTTACGAAGGCTATATTTGAAAGCCCGCAGAATTTTGTGCGTGTAATACGTAGGCAATACAGCTTCTAATGAAACCCGAGAAAATATATTGGCGGCAGTACTTAGATGATTTCGTTCATCGTAATTTTGATTAAATGAAGGAATTCAAGAGGTTGCTTAGGTTACGAATAGGTTGATGTAAATTATATTTAACGGTTTATTCTCCGGTTAAATCAAAAGGCGGTTAATAAAGTTTATAAGTCTCTATTTCGTTATACCCCTTAATACCGAAATCGCTGATTCCATTGCGATTAACGAAGTTTCGTTGAATTTATTATTCGTAGAATATGTTATATTGTTGCAAAAATAAATAAGTGTAATAATAATTGAACATTTAGTGTTTAATTTCTTTTATTTACAACTGATTATTTAGAAAATTAAATTTTCAATCTGACGTAATATTGTATCTAAATAGTTTATAAAACTGTCGCATTTCGTTAGAGTTCAATTTTGTGCTTCCCGTAACAGGCACCTAATAAATTTTGATTGTTGTTTAATATTACCAGGTTTGATCAATTTCTTAAAATTATAAAGTGAATTGAATGAAGTATTTGTTTACGCGTAGTTTTTTGAAAAAAAATTATAATAATGGTGAAAAAAGATAGAGCGGAATTCTAAAATATATTTTATTTTATGAAATACGTTTTAGAATTCCGTGGTAAAAAGAAATATTGTCATGACCGTTAGTCGGTCACAACCTCAAAGCTTTTATAGTTTTGTATCTATGAAATATAATAAAGATTTCAAGTAAAATAACGCTGAAGGCAACTACCAGATTCTGTCTTTTGCGTGTTCCGATACGCAATTGGGTGGTTTTTATTTATACATATATACATGTATATATGTGCGTGTGCGCGTGTGCGTGTGTGTTTGCGTGTTTGCGTTTTTGCGTGTGTGCGTATGTGCGTGTGTGCGTGTGCGCGCGTGTGCGTGTGTGAGTGCGTGTGTGCGTGCGCACGCGCGCGTGTATTTCACGTTTCTTTGAAACTAGAAAAACAGTGTGCTTTTACACTCTTTACGTCCTGTCGATACACTTTTATTGAAATTCATAAATGACACAAGTATTGAAATTCTTAGGATTTGCCTTCCAATTCTAAAACATCTTGTATAGAACGACACAAAATATTACTGGATTTATAAAGGAATTCAAAAACGATTCGGGAACGAACGAACGAATTGACAAAAAAATGGCGTGTACTTCATTTATCTCTTCAAAAATTTCCATTTATTTTCAAGTGTTATTGGGACATAGGTTAATTCAGTTTGTCGGTATCGATATGAATGATAAAATAGGTTGCATGTAGACATTGAGTTTAATGTAAATGCTATTCTTTAGGGATGATCAAGCATAAACATATATTTAATTTTAGATAACATAAGAATGCGTACACTCAAAATCGTTTACAATAGCTATTGAACTGCCTTAACTTATTTTTTAAAATGCGTATTGGTGTGTGGCCGTTTCGTTAGTGTTTTATTACTGAATTGTATAAAAAAAGGCGTTACGTAAGTGATCCAATACTATGAAATATACGCACTGGTTGTATCTGTCGTCTTTTATAAACATCATTCATGGTAAAATATGACTATAAAAGAAAATTTTCATCTACTTATATTATGTTGAAAATATTAGATTACGTGGTAGGAAAATATGTAAACGAACTTCAATCGAAAGACAAGTTATGGAAAAAAACTACTTCAACATTTTGTTAATTTTTTTCTTAAATTTGACTAAACAACTTGACTGAATAAAGTATTCATCTGTTTGACTGAATAAAGTATTCATCTGTTTGGATGATATGCTAATGTCTTAAACACATCACTAAGAATTGTTAACAGGCTAGATACAACAATAAAATAGGTTTGAATTTTTTTTCTTTTCAATTTACAATATTTTTTCTTTAAAAATTGAGATAAACAAAGCAGTATAAATAATAAAACAATATTACGGTAATATTATTTGGCCAAATTAGTACGGTGTTGTGAAACTCATTGTTATTTTCCGGTATACTCGTATTTATTAATATTTTGTTCATAGACATGCAATTTTGTTTAATTTTATTGTTATTTTATAACATGCTTCGATTATGGTACAGTTTTTTGGGATGAAATGTGGATTTTACCAATAGATTTATCAATTCATTTATTTCCAAAATTTAGATTTTATCAATTCATTTAAAACTTATCACGTAACTTTTACACGTTAAATTATATTGAGAGTATATTTTTTTCGAGATCATGAATAATTTACAAGTTTCTTACAGAATTTGCGCCAAGTGTTTTTAAAAAAGAATATATTTTCTAACGTCTTCCTTGTTACTGAGAATTCCTCCTTCAGCAATGAAAGTCTTCGAGTTATGGTCTTCAGGACTTCTAATGAACTGTTTTGCAATACCAAAGTTCATATCGTACTGCGAAAAAGAGCTGACATGAACAGAAAAGTATTGAAATGTCTTTTCGAATTGATTTACTTCAACTAGGATGAGAAAAGATATTATTAGAATGTTATTCATTTCCTGTCTTCCGTAAGATTTATTAGAAACGAAGCCTATTCATAGTTGAATAATTAGTTTGAAAATTTTTTTTCATTAAGTTGCTGATTTCATTATAAATCGTTTTCTTACTCATGCTAAGTACAGAATTAATGTCAGTACTACACTATTAAAAAAATAAACTATTGTAAAAATAGCGTTTCGATTAATTAGTAATTTTAAAAACCGGGAGATTCTGCATGTAATCATAAATATAATTTAATAATAATTGTTTCTTTCTTAGAGTAAACTACTGAGTGCTCTTTTATAAAGTATTTGATTTAGCTAGTACGTAACGTCTGGTAGTTTTACGAGCGTATGATTCACCATATGGATATCGTAATTTTTGTTGCTGTTAATTTTTATAAAGATGAATTTTTCTCCTTTTTTATACCTCGAAGTCTTTCTTTGACTCCCATCAATAGATATCGCACCGTTACTTTATGTAGATAGTGTAGTAACGACAAACACAGTGATTCTCAATGATGGTTAACGCGATACTACAGAAATAAATATAACGATCGTTGTTTGTAAAGCGACTGACTTAAAAAAAGGGACAAGGAAAACTTATTATGTTATGAAATAAGAACGGTTGATAATTTGGAGGAGATATGTCTTTTTCCTAACCAGTTGTTTAATTCGTCTTTTAAAGACGAAATAAATATGTAATAGTCATTCGCCAATATTATAAGACATTTGATCAAGAAAAAACTTCATAATCCTCATATTTATTCTCCACTAGAAAATAATTCTTCATAGACCAGGAAACCTTTAATTTGAAACGTGAAACTTGAAACGTCAATCTTTTATAAATTCCATCAAGGTTAATTGTAGAATAAAAATGCAAGATTTTAGATTGTTGCGCCAGCCTTGTTAAGCAAGTTAACATTTTCGAAGAAAGAGATATTTAAATAGACCGGAATTATCCCGACATTACATGTGCTGTTTTCCAACGACATTTCATTCAAGATGCAGGTAGCTTACATAGATTCTAAACAGATGCAAATAGCATAAGATTGTTTGCCAGTGAACACAATAAAGAACATAATTTAATTCGATAAAAATTCAGGTTATGTTGACATAAAAATAATTAATTTTTTATTCCAATGAAAATAGACAATAGCAAACGGTAGAATGAAGAAGTCAAATAAAATAAGTTTGAATAATATCCATTCTACCATTCGGAATAAGTTACAAATATTTTTACGTAATCAGATAAATACAAAATGTAAACTAGAAGACTACAAATCGAAACATGATGAGTGAGGGTTGCAGTATATGTCGCGAATCAAAGTGAGCTAATATTAACAGACTACAAAGTAAAGAAGCAAAGCACTTAAAAGTGAAGATTCGTCGAGATTGTTGAGATTTAGTTTTCTAAAGCGATCAGTATCCGCAACAACTGCCGCGTTCGGTAAACGTCATAATGTATTCGGCTACTTTAGACACTTAATGTGACGTTACGAGAGTAGTTTAACTTACGACCCAAGCAAAATTAGATAGAAACACAAATTTCTCTTCTTGAATTTCTGATAGTTTACAGAGTGAGGTTGAATAAATTGATTTTTTCTAGTAATTTCTGATATGGCTAATTTGCGGAGTAGTTAGATTTGTGAGTTTAAGAATATACTTAAATAAAGCATTACTAACTTCTGAATGCTTCTCTCGAGGTAATGTCGATTTTATAATCCCTGTAAAATATTGCACAGATAACGGATGACCATTTCAGATTGTCGTTAGTTTCATTTATATTGTATTTAATCTATTAGGAGAGAATTATGTTCCAAAAAAAGTATCGAATAGGTGAGAATTTATTAAAATGTCTTTTACCTAATTTATTTTCAATTTTTGGTAATTTTGCTGAAAATAATTATTATAGAACTAATTTTGAGAAAGTTTTCTAATAAATCAATTCAATTTGTTACCATATTTTTAATAATAAACAAACAAACATATTTATATAACATTTCTAAAAGTTAGCAAATATATGCCGCATCCATAGAGAGAGAAATTTATTAGGATTCCAAAAGTATTATTTTATATAATGTAATTCTAGAGAATTTGCTGAAAATTTTTATGTTTCTTGTCAGAAAATGTTTGGTGTGGGAATTTGAGGTATTGATTCAATTCGCATTAATAAAGCCTATGTCATTGCGCATATTTAAGAATTTAACACACAACACTCTTTACGCAAACATTTTAGGTTAGGCAATAGAAAAGGGCAATAGAAAATTTGTTCATTTTATTTCATTTGTATATCAATTAATAAAGAATATCTTCGGGGTTTAATTTTATTGTTGTGACAATTATTTTCCATTGTATTGTTTTTAATTTTAATATATATGGATTTTCAATGCGTGAAAAAGCTCTTAAGTTCGTTTTGTATTTTTGCTGGTGGAATATAGTTTTTTTAAACTTTTATTTTCTTACAGACCTAAATATTAAAATATTTTCTTAATTCGCCAGTATTATCGTATTAACCATAAATTTTCCTAATGTTTAAAGTCCAATTATAATTTTCTTACAAAAAATTATATTTCCTAAGAAAGCTGTAGTCTTCCGGTAACTGAGTCGCAAGGTTGTTGACTTCTTTGTCAACATAATTCGGGCTACTCCAAATACAGTGATAGCTCTTGTAATATTAATTGGAATGACGACTGGAGTATGGCGAGCGTGGGTAGTCGTCTTGTGAAACGTACTTCACGAATATGTCTTCAACTGAGATTGAAGAGATATTGAATTGAATGCTAGATTTGTTAAATTATGTTACAATTTAGGAGTATAATCGGTTGAGGAAACAAGTTTTTAAAAGAGTCGTTCAATAATATTTTAGGCGAAGCGAAGGAATATTTTTGAAAATGTTGAAAGCTACTGTATTTATGTTTATTAGTTAATTTACAGCGATAGGAAAGAGGCTCGTGTAAACCGTATAGTATACTGCCATATTTTGCATTTTGACATAAAATATGTAAAATTAATTTTATACCATTACTTGTGAATGATATTATTATTTCTATTTATCTACAAATGTAAATAAAAGTGCATACAAGTTCACACTAAACTCAATTATATTGTTATCGTTCGTAAAATAAAGTTAAATAAAATACACTATGCCATGAGCAGAGGCATGGTATGTAAATTATTTTGGTGCAAAATTTGTTGTGAATACTTGCAATTTTACTTGCGTTCCTTCAAAATGATCTGCTCTTTAAAATTAGTTATAATTGTATCATTGTAATGAAATTACTTATATTTTATTCTGTTCGTTGTTTCTATTTTTTTATATTGTGTGAAGACGAAGTACAGTTAGCTTATTAAACATTCACTATTTTTTTGTCAACATTCTTAAGTATACATTGTAATCTTTTAGCACACAGTATATTAAATCTATCATATAATATTTCGTTTTCTTTTAAGAATTGTCATAAAGTTATTTATTATAACGTCATTTATTAGCTCAATTGGCATATATACGTAGTATGATAAGCTGAAATCTCTGAAGTAAACGTACAACATGGTAAGATAGCATACACCTCATGCCATTACTTTTGATAGAGAATTTTTATTTCGCCAAAGCTTCTGCCAGTTGCGTGCATATGTGAATTTTGTTAGTTATTCTTGCTAAATATGGAATATAAAAAGAAGAAAAAATTAAAACATTCAATAAGAGGATACGTAACAAAATTTTTTTTCATGATATAGCAAGAAATGTGTATGTAATTAGAAAGAGATAAACTGTGAAAGAAAATTTATGGGTAATAGCAAAAAATAATTTTGGAGGTTTCTAGAAAACACGGTTGAATCAAATTTCAAAGTTACACGCATGGAATAAAGTATGTCGGTGTTGGACGATGTGGTGCTTCGGCACTGATATTATTGATAGAGAAACTGCTGCTTTTTGATATCTCATGCGTCAAGTAATAATCATCTAACAATAGAATAAATGTTAAATGTATTTCCAGCTGCTTTTATTAGGCAAAAAGGTAAGTAAAATTTTGTGCTAATAATTTCATGAGAAATATTAACATTATTGCTTTGTTTCTAGAAAAGTAATTACTAAAAAATTAAGAATCATAATTAAAAGTTTTCAATTTATTCAAACAATTATGACCAAAGATATAATAAAGATAGTTAGTAACTTAAATCAGTAAAAATCTACTTTTGTGTATTTACATGTTCATATCTTCTTCCATCGAAATGAGAATGTTAATAATAATGCACCCTTTTCGACGTTTGTTTTGACGTGACTCTGCTAACTCGAGAGAATCGCGCATTCTAAATTTTACGTTAACTACGATAAAATGTTAACGTAAAATTTATCTGATAATTTCGATATTATATATAGGAATCGAGAAAGGCCTGCCTTTGTAGAATTCCAAAATACACCCGTGCGACAGTAAGCCGCGTGCTACACTAACTTACAAAGATATGATGTCGTAATACCGACGGTATCTGAATTCCTTCCTATCTATTGTTAGTCAAATATCTTGGAATTAGGGTATTGCTGTGCCACTGTCTATTAGATACAGATATGCTAGAATTTAACCTTCTCCTGATTATGTCTTAGCTAGTGATGTAGAAAACGTATTAATAATGCTACGTATTTTGGAAATTGTCCATTACTACATTATAATACAAAATTTATTGAGGTTGTTCTTATTTGTGGATATAGCACGAATTTAGTATATTTTTTTTTAGAATTTAGTATAAAATATATGTTTGTTATAGATAGTCACAAATTGTTGCCTACTATGCGGATTTTTATGAAACTAAACAGTTTGCCGGAAGATGGAGTTTTGCTGTTTGTCGAACTATATGAACACGAATCTTCATTTTTGAACCGATGCTCAAGTAGGCAAATATTATTTGTAAATAATTCATTAATTTGCTTATGGCACATACCGTCAAGTCAATTTCCATCGACTTGATATGAGCAGCGTTAAAAGAAATTTGTATATACACATATTTTCTCGAGCAACGTAGACTTCGTTATGTATCCCTTTTTCTGTCACTTTCAATTACTTTCCTATTTAAAACGGTCATATCAACTTTTGCCATATATTTTCACCATTTATTTTTTGTATGCGATATTTGTCATACACAAGTTACTCATTGCTATAAAATGAGAACCATAATATTTGTAAATAGAGAAAATTTAAATATTTAAGCAGTGTAAATATAAAGTGCTAGACTTATATTAAACAACAAACGTGCATGTAAAACTTACGGCTAGTTTCTTTACGTTGTTATGGCTATTTGCGTCAAAAGAAAAGTAAGTTTTTTATCTTTTTAAAATTAAAAAAATCATTGTGTTATTATTATTTAATTTATTTAAACCCATTAGACGGTTCCTAATGTGACGATTTTAAAAATTATCCATTTTTCCTGTAAGGGTATGCATTACTAATAGTATATATTTACTCTATCCTGCATTTAGTATGAAATTTACTAAAAATTAATATAATACTGTAAAATCTGATATATTTAATACTTATTTTATTTGGTAAATTTTTTTATTACATGAAAAAAAAGTCGAGAAAATGATAATTTATTAATGAGAATTCTTATTTTACCTGGAATAACATTTACTGAATCGTAAACGTATAACTATGCAAATAAAAAAATCAATAATCATGTTTTTCTTTGTTTAATAAATACGCGAAAATGATACTTTAATTGTTCCTAATTTGAATGGATAATAAATTTCTTTTATTTCCTGTTAGTTCATGGCTAATTTTACCTGCATATTATTGAATATATTGTTTTAATATATTAATATATGGATAAAACTATATATTATGGTTTCGATCTTAAGTAAGCTGTGGGCCCTTAGAATCTAGTACTAAAATTTTAGCCGCTCTAACAAACAGCAAGTGAAGAGGAAAAACTATATTATTTAATTTGTCATGCATTTAGGAAAATAGTTTTACCTCAAATTTAGACACTATTGGCACTTGAAATATAACGATTTTATGTTGAAAGATTAATAATTCCATAATGACTCCAGTGAACATTTTTCCGTTTATGCTTTTTGCAAGTCTAACTATTGAATTGATTTCGAATCGGCCATTTTATAATTATTTTCTTGAACACATGATTGAGCAGTGAAAATAAGATATGCTATAAGTTGAAAAAGATTTCACAAACAAATTTGTATCTCATAAAGACGATGTTTTCGATTTTATTTCTTTTCGAGAGAAAAAAGTCTGATAGTAAAAGAAACCTCAAAAACTTGCAAAATCATCAAATAAAATATAAAATTGTCGGTATTCTAAATCTCAATAAACCGCGATTATTTTTTATATTGTCAATGTTCCTAAACCGTTTATGACCAGAATTAAATACAAAACATATCGCGCAGATCTACTTCTGTTTTGTTTACTTAGGATACGTATAGTTGGTCCAAACACCATATAATGTGTAAATATGAATAAAAAATACAGTATCTATTTACATGTAAGCGCGTCGCTTTAATGCGTTCTAGTTCGCCATTAGTGGTTTACAATAAACGCATTTTTTTAACTTAAAAATCGTTACGTAATTAATCTAAAAACACATAAAACTACATTTATTCATTTATTCCGATAAACATAAGAAATGTGGCAATCTTGCAAAAATTGCCTTCAAAGAGACGGGGGCGTGTATTAACTTTTCTAATTTTTGCATAATCAGGCAAAAGAAAATGATGGCGTTTATAAAATTATACAGGGTGACGGCACGGCTTGATATTACGTTCTAATAGGGTAGTAAAATGTATGGGAAAGTTTGAAGATGTTTTTAATTTTTCGACGATGATGATGACGAAACGATGTTGCGTTGGAAATGATTGGTAAGACCGTTTAATAATGATACAATTTCTTCATCAGAATCGCTACTCGCCTTTTCCACTTTGCTTCGATTCATTAATAATGTAAACTTACTAACCAATAATAAATTTCTTTCAGTATTATAATTTATTTATATCGTAAAGAACTTTCTAAACAATGACTGAAATTACATGATAATTAAATGACAGAAACCTAGACAGCTGATAGTGGGACGACCATATTGCCGCAGTTCATTTATGAAGAGGAATTTAAACCACTCAGTCCAGCTATTAAAAATAATCTAGAGTTTAAACACTTTCCACAAAGTTAAACTGGCGTTGATCTTCCGAAATTATGAGTAAACCGTCATTTGAACTCCGTCGCTTGTTTGAACTGTGATTTTACGGGCCTAAGAACGAATGCCATCTTTTTATATTACGTCTTTCCCAGCAATTAAATAACAATTCGTCTGTCATCATAAAATTTTACAGTCGTTACACGTTGCCAAATTAAAATTTGGCTCTATTCAAATAGGTGTGTAATTATTATTCCATACAGAATGTAAAGTTTAATTATTTTATAAACAAGATGATTTACATAAAAAAAGCGGAGTAGGTGGATTAGAAATGATTAATTTCATAAGAGTTTGAAGTGGTGCCCCCATGGCTTATTACATACTGTATAATTAATGCGAAAAGAAATGACCTTTGCTGCACATACAATAAAAATTTCTTTATCGATATAACGTAAAAACTATGGAAGTCTGTTCGAAAACCGATTGAAAAAAAAGTGATATTCAAAATTATCACATAAAAGTAAATGTAAATCCAAACATAATGTCAGAAACAATCAAAATATGAACCTATTCCAATTGATCGAAAACTATGAGAGATTCAGAAGTTACTTTATTGGAAGTTTAGCCTTCAGCGTAAGTCGTTGATTGCTGACAACAGCGCAGCCAAATCGTGCGGTGCGACTGAAAGTATTTATGTTCCATTTTAATATAACATTAATAAACTGAACGCGGCTTCCGCTTTGATGTGCAAAATACAAAGCATGGGCGACTTAGCCCTCTGGAAGCTGCGTGAGGCAATATTTAAAAGCTCGTAGCCATTTACATCGCAGCATCCTAATGAAACCTATGAAAATGTATTGACGGTAGTGATTGAATGGCGTGGATCGTAATATTAATGATGTGATGAAATTAAGAGCACGTTAAAGTAGATGTAAACAATATTTTTAGATTTCTTCTCTAGTGACATCAAAGGGAGTTTACTAAATTAAGCGTACCTCCATGTTTTTTATACTCCCAATAATCTAAATTGCTGAATCTATTGTAATTAATGACTTATCGTTGCATTTGCAATGTATAAAATATGTTATATAGGTGAAAAAATTATTTAGACTTAAAAAATAAAAAGCTGGAAAAGAAATTAAGGCTGAATTCTGTAAAAATTCAATTTTTCATGCTTATATTTTATTAGTCACAAAATCGAATCTACATTCTCACGTAATATTCATAATATTTCATTAGTTTTAAACACGGTCGCTCTTTTGTTGGAGTTCTCTATGTTTTTTATACTCCCAACAACCTAAATCGCTGAATTTATTGTAATCAAGACTTATCGTTGAATTTACT
Organism: Druceiella hillmani; assembly: GCA_039881145.1. Taxonomy (NCBI): domain Eukaryota; kingdom Metazoa; phylum Arthropoda; class Insecta; order Lepidoptera; family Hepialidae; genus Druceiella; species Druceiella hillmani. The sequence continues at coordinate 35,454,228 of JAYKKI010000014.1, read as the reverse complement.
GTGGATAAAATATGTTTAATAGTTGAAAAAATAATTTAGACTTAAAAAATAAAGGGCTCGAAAAGAAATTAAGGTTGAATCCTGTGAAAATTAAATTTTTCTTACATATAAGTAAGACTTACTTATATGTAAGAAAAATTGAATTATTAGTTACAAAATCATATCTACATTCTCACGTAATATGCATAATATTTCAATAGTTTTGAACACGGTCACTCTTTTATTGGAGTTCTCTTTTATGATTCCGTGATCTGTGACTATTACGTTGGATCAATTGGTTTATGTATTGAATCGAATATAATGCAATATTTTTTTATGTTAACTTGTTGAACAAAAACAAAATAAACATGTACGTAAATATACATTTATTGTTATTTTTCGGTTTACGTCGTAAAACAAAGAATTGTTATAAATTTGTTATATTCAACAGTTTGGTACTTATGCGCATAAAATTTTATAAATTTAATTAGTTTTAAGTAATGTGAAACTAAAGACACAGGATTTTATTTCTCGCGGGTTCTGAGAGGCACTTGGTTCTTATTTTTATTACACTCACACACACTCACACATACATATACGCCGACAAATATATACAAATATTTACATTGATAAAAACTTTTGGTACGAGAAAATTTTGATTAGGTGAATAATTGTTTATGAATATGAAAATAAGTATTATTACGTTTTCTAATGTTTAACATCCTGTCACTGACGTTTGCAATGACGCTGTTCCAGGGGGGCGCACTAACCAATGCGACGATTGGGCGGCTGTCGGTTCATAACCCCTGGCGGAATAACCGGCGGCCGCTTAAAAGGATCACTTAGTAGCATGTAAAAGGGGTCACGACGTGGCAAAATTATATTCATGGATCAGTTCGACTTAGAGTTCAACTTCTACTTCACTACAGTTCTAATAATATTTAAATACTTTTTAATTAGTAAATAAATAATAAATAAATTATCTTACAACGACGAGGGCGATTTAGTGGTAATCGACTCGATTTAGTCTCGATTTAGTGGTAATCGACACGGAGTCGATTACTCTGAGCTGAGCCTGACTACATATTCAACAGACGTAGATCTGGTGAACGTCGAATCCTCCAATCCAGTAACAGTTTTTTATTTCTAACAAAATCCGAATATAATTTTTCGATGATTTTATAAAATATAGAAAAAAAACATAAAACTAAGTATGTAACCAACAGAAAAGACTAACCAATAACTTGACATAAAACCTGCTAATATACGAATTAAAAAGTTATGTCGTTGGATGTATAACCTCCAACGTAAGTCGTTGATTCTTAACGATTGCGCAGCCATACTTTACGGCGCGAGTGAAAGAATGTATGTTTAATTATTATTTAAATACAATATAACATTTAATAAACTGAACGCGGCTTACACTTAGATGTGAAAAACTACAAAGCATGGACGAGTCCGCCTTCTATAAGTTTTATGTTAGCAATATTAAAAACTCGCAGCGCGTGAAATATATAAAAATGCTGATGAAATGAAACTCCTAATGAAACCTATGAAAATATACCGACATCAGTGCTAGAGTGACGTATATCGTAACATTAATTGTTAGGGTTACGTTAACGTAGATGTGAAAGATAATTATAGGTTTCTGTTATAGTGAAGTTAAAATGAGTATTTCATACAACTTAGAGTGTTGAGTCTATTGTAATGGATGACGCTCAGTTCAATTTATTGCGTAGAATGTGTTGTATTCTAGAAAAAAATAAAATAAACTCGAAAAATAGAGGGGAAACTATTATTAAACCGTATTTATGAGAAAATTGAATTATTATGCTGAAGTAACACTGCATTGTTATAGTTTCGAACACGTTCATTATTTTTAGTTACCTTTTACGCCTTCCGTATACAAACATCTAAACAGTCTTCATAGTTATTTTACATTATTACCTTGGACTAATTATTTAATGCATTAAAGCGAATTTAATGATACCCTTCTTTACTTTTGGTTATTAAAAACTATAATGAATATAAAAAAGTAAACGTGCATATAAACATATATTAATTTGTAGAATTCCTTAGTAAAAGAAGAAATCTTTATAGAACTGTTATGTCCGTCCGTCTGTCAAAATCCTAAAAGTTTGTACAGTTGTGGAGAGTGTGCGCAAACTTTGGAAACATCTCGTTCGACATAGATTTAGATTTTAATAAATCCAAAGACAATTGTGGGATTATATTTTAAGGGTGTTTCACGCACTTGGCTGATTTTTATTCCCACACTTCTTCGCATACACACACACGCCCACGTGGGTACATATACGGGTATATACATATTATATATACCTATGGTCTACTCTTACGGTGCAAGACCTCGTTCTAAATGGATATTCTAACACCTTGCCTCCTAATTGCAGGACTTATTTTTAGATGACGCAATATACTGGATGAATGTAGGAACTTAAAAATACCAGAATAGTAGAAAAGAGGTAAGATTAGGTCTCAGGATACGGTTTACATCATAAATTGACTGTAGGTGAAAAACAGGTTAGTGCTACAAGGTATTCGTGCACACTTCAAGTAGATTATATAACTTTTTCTTGCGTACAATAATTAGGAGTGTAAAATAAAAGAGTTCTATATAGCTCTGTAAAATATGTTAAATATTTTTTAATTTTTATTGTTAAAATTAGTTATCACATTTCTAAAGCTCTTTTTTTGCATCAGATCATTTATAATTGTGAGAGCATTTCATGAATACTTTTTCTTAAACTCTTCTTTATCTTTTTAATATCTCAAATAACTTAAATACATAGAAATTATTAGATTTAAAAAAAATACGGTATTCTCGTTTTTAAAAGTTGCAATATAATTTTGCTTCGTACGTGTAATAATTGTAAATCTTATTCGTTAAAATTTATCTAAATGTATATATATATATATATATATATATATATATATATATATATACATATATATCCGGTTCATAGTGTTGTCCGTGGCAATTCTGATAGAAATAAATTGAGCAGAGAACAAAAGCGATGAGGAAATAATGAAAAAATTACAAAAATATTTTCTCGGTGTTTATTTATACGTAAAAATATCCAACTTTACTAAATATTGTTTTAAAACTGGTGTGTTCCTACTAAACTTGCGAAATAATAAACATTACATTTCACACCGTAACTATAAAAGCCTGCGTAGTTCCATAGGTTTTGAAAAGATTTTACATATTAATTCAGTATTAGGTTAAGATATCTCAATATAAGTATATATGGAAAAGACACAAGTCTTTTCGTTACTTAAAGCTGGATATCAAACATGATCAGGCCTTTTCATCTCCTAAATATTTATGTCATTATTTAGGAAATCAATACCATAACGGTTCTGTTGTTCGCTTTACAATACAAACACGAATATCGTCCCTCTTTCACCCTATATTTGTCTCGCTCCATCGATTCAGCTTGTGGACAATAATTATTTACAAACACCCCATTCATGAAGGCCAAGGGGAAATGCAATGAATGACAACATCTCTTTTTATGGATAATGATTTATGAAGCGTATCGTGGTGTGCCGTATTGTGGGGGAAATTTAATGACTTTTCTTTGAACATGGTCCTGCTAGCGGTATCAATGTTTCCCTAATATAACGTAGTCTCGCTTATATGGTTGTATCCGGCATTATTTGATCTAACACGTTAAATTTTAAATTCAATTTAATTTTGAATTTCTTTTTTACAATAGATGTTAGGCCTACGGTTATTCATATATTTCACTCTTTCATAGCGAAGGATAGGTAATATACAATGTTCTAGAGAAAATTTCTTAAGTACACAGGTGTATAAATATAGCAAATTTCTCAAAAACTGTGAGATTTTTAATCGTTGCTACAGATTTCCGCTTAACTTTGGGTAAAGTTTTCGTGACGTTGTTTTTTATAATTTTGACTTGAAGTTTTAGAGGAGATTTGAAGCTTATTTTTGTGAATATTTTTAGCAATGTTTCTTAAATTATTAGCCATAGTCAGCTAGTAAATACAAAAATTATTTATTTTTTGGGTTATATCTAAGGAACTTAACAATTATTCAAGGAAGGGGAATCATTCCATTGGTATTTGTTATTTCTAAATTACACATTTTAGGAATAAATCTCAATAACAATAATATAATTTAATAAAATATACTCTCAACAGGTGAATCTAAATAATAGGTAAAACAAATTTTGCTGTATGGAGAAATAAAGTGGCGTTATAAATTATTAGCGAGGCACACGATAAAAAAGTGTGGTTTTTGCAGTCAACTGACTTTATTTTCCTTTTGTTACAATCGGTGTTACCAGGTAGGATAATATAAATTTTACAGAGGGCGCAAATTGCATCTATATAACATCCTGTCCTAACGAAATAATGCACACACCATAAACACGAAACTTCATATATAACATAATGTTCAGAGATGCCCATTAAGTTGAAGAACTTATAATGTTTATTTGTACTTTTTCTTTCAAAATTTTGGTTAATATGTCTGCTAGTAGTTCAGAATTTGTACATTTTAAATTTTAAACTTTTTATCTGCTACACACTCTGTTACAAATGTTCTATTCAAAGAATAAGATGCCCAATCAACGCCAACAAAATTAAAACTAAACCATAAGTTTTAGTTTTCTTTACGTATCTTAACAAACGTTTCAAATGTTTCCAATGAGTTTAATTAAAACAATTATTATATTAACTTAGAAAACTTACACTACAAGATATATCTATCCTGGTAAGTATTTATAAATACATCAACCTTCCAATTAAGTGCTAATAAGTATATTTCTTATTTAAAATTATTGTTTATACCTTTTCCCAATTTCAAATTAACTTACGTAGGTTGATCTAAATGTGAACAGTCTGACAAATTGAATTTCTTTAGAATGGTATTTACAAATTGCTTTTGGTCAATAGTAATACAATGTTATAAATATTTGCACGCGTAACCAGACATTCTTTGATCTGACCTAAGTCCTTTATTCTAAATTTTGTTACTAGCTCATTTTTCAATTTTTCGTATATACTCTGACAGTAATAAAAGACAAACAAATCATTTGCAAATAAAGCTACATAAAATTTACATTATTATTACATTTTACAAAAAGACGAGGTATATAGATTGATTTTTCAAAGTTTAACTTTAAAAAACATTCCTTTACTCTAGTGTATCAAGCTCTAGTGGACTGCTTGAGTTCATATTGCTCTCTTTAGCTTTAGAACTTTGTTATTGCAATTATCATACTTTGAATATTCTGGTGTTTCTATAGACACTTTTTCATCAAGAAAATCATTCAGAAATGCAATAGAAACATCAAGATGATTCACGTATAGGCCTAGTTCTACACTTAAAGCTACCAATAGTCGAAAAAATTTAATATTTTAAAACTAGTAAAAATGTTTCACTAAAGCCTGTGCTTTTCTTTTGGGTGAAGCCCTTAGCGACAAACCTTGCTCTGTAATGCACATCACCTTCGCTGTTGCATTTTTTTTAAACACTCATTTATTTTTCACTAACGTATCGTATTTCAGTCTGTTCACTAGCTCTCACGTGTTATTTCACGAAAAGATTTTAATTCTTCCCTCATCGCTCATAGTCACTACAAGTTTTTAGATCCAGTTATAGCATCATCAAGAGTAATCTGCTCACCTGGAAGTTCTACACACATGTTCGCTATACCGTAATAGTCTGGTTTACATCTAATACGCTTCTCTGGTAGATTGACGTCACATTACGTAGAGTTGAGATTCTTGTCTTCTGACAACTAGGAAAAACTATCATCTGTGTCATTTGATGACTTGTCAGGAACATATTTCTCATCTCTTTGATTTCCTTCTTCTATATATAAGCTGCTCGTACTTACATGAATCACCTCTTCAGCTGCGCCTTCAGGTCGCTGCTTCTCTTCTGCCATAATCGTCGTTGTTAAATTGTCATCTGTATCCTCCATGACCACAAAATTTCTGGCTACAATAAATTCATGTCATTCAGGATTATATATTTCGGAATATCTAACTAGGTCCCTTTTCTTTGTTTTCTTACCCCATTTTTTGCGTTTTACTTTTAGGATATGAACTGTCATTACTATCTGTGTTCACGGCCTCTGTGCATAAAAATTGAACAAACGTTTGATTTGCCACAATAATTTCTTTAGTTTTGGGTTGATTACGAACATTGGACGACATATTAACATTCGAAACTAAATGAGTGCTGGCGCCCGAATCTATGTGCCAGTCGGTTTGACTGAATTTCTTAGTAAGAAAAACTGCACTAAAGACATATTTCTTTGATTTTTCTGCACACGGACATTGATTGTTGAAATCTGCAATCTGCTTACATCTGTAACAACGAATTATTTAAATGCGTTCCATTACGTTCATGCCGCCGTGTTGGTAACGTGCTTTGTTACTGCCAGTGCTACCACGCTTATGAAAACTTTTACAGACAAATGCATCTTCTGACTTAACTTCAAAATCTGTACTCATGTCCAACAACTTGTTTTTTTTTGTTTAAGCGACTTGTTTAAGCGACCCAATATACTGGCCATTTATCTCAAAACCAGTTCTTTTCACTTTCTGTGCTATTTCTACGAGGTGGCTAACGTAGCTGGTCATGGATTCGTAGTTTTCTGTCGGTATACTTACGATGTTTCTCAGCAAACAATTTTTTTGTGAATAACCGGAATCGTCAAACTAGTCGTCAAACTTTTTCAACGTTTTCCACAAATCATATGGGGTAACTGTTTGTTTAATATACACATAAAGCGAAGCGTCGATTGTCAAAATTAGTTTTTCTTTAGTTTTCAAATCTTCTGCTTTCAGAACCGTAGTGGCTGTCGCCGGTAATGGTCGCTTAAAGGCGTCCGCCATTACTTCCAACACGAGCACATTTTCCGCCACAAAACATCAGTCGTCGTAATTCTCAGCGCATTTCGGGACCTTAGTCAGATAGTTTGTGGACATATTAAACCCAAATGCACTCTTTTGTAACTGACCTAATAATTTAACGTGGGACTGGACACATAACGTAATAAAACACAGCGTGGTTTTTGCAATCAACTAACTTTATTTTCCTTTTGCTGTAATTGGTATTGCCAGATAAATAATACAAATTCTACGCGGAGTACCAGCAATATCATGGAAGGACGTGTTTCCAGAGTTCACGTTGTGAATATCATTATCGTAATTGTTTTGTGTTTTAATTAGGTTGGATAATTTTTTTAATACCATTATTAAAAGTGTAGTCGATATTGAATGGACCTGATTTTATCAAACCTCTATGAAATTGTGCAATTTCAGTTATAAATGTTTAGTTATTCCTCAGATTTAAACTAGAAATGTTTTTATATCGTAGTTAACGTTAGTTCCATAGTTTAGGTGAACTATTGTAGAGGTAACAAGGGCCCATATGGATTTTTCTTTATTATTGTTTCTTTTCTAATTACGTTAACTGAAGGATATCGAATAAATAGGAAATTACTTACTATTACTTTTTGTTTTTATCTATATTTTTCCGGAACTAATTTTGATAAAGTTTTCTAGAAATAATTTCAATATATGTCTTAATTATGTCAACTGAACCGCTCTTAGGGCGGTATGTACGTATAGCTGACTGCCTTTGATTTTTTTGATGTTTTTCATTTAAAAATGAATGCAATCAAACAAAACTATTGTCAAATTATGTCAATTATCCGGTCTCAACATGCTGATAAATATGAACAGATTATTTTTTACCAAAATTTTTATTGAAATTCCACTGAAATTACTTTTGTTCACAAAGTATATTTCACATTATATGCTGTGTGATTTTTTCAGCCAATGGTCACCATCGCGAGCCCGAGCTTCGAATGATAGTATTATTTGTCAATATCGCTGCGGTTTTAACCAGTCCCCGAGTTGTTAAGCTGGGAGGTTACAATATTATCGTTATTTTTTTTTGAAAAATTACTTTTGAAAATTCTTTAAGTTTTTTTATTATATTGTAATATCCATAAAGTAATTATGAAACAATTTAATTAATAACACGAGGCGACAAAATTCTCCATATTTATGTATTTCTTTCTTAAGTTAGTATAATATTCTGAAATCCAAAAATTATAAATGTAAAATTACGAAAAATCAAAATTTTGATTTTAGTATATATATTTATTGGTTACTCTATCGACATTTGGCATTTTTTTAAATAATTGTGTTTTAGCGCAGGAAGTAAAATTAAAAATAAACGAATTTAAAAAAATTTAACAAAAGCTTGTTGTGTTCCATACACATTAACAATATTCTTCAGCTATGTTTTAAGGCATAGAGCAATATATATATATATATATATATATATATATATATATATATATATATATATATATATATGTATATATATATATAAATATATATATATATATATACATATATATATATATATACATATATATATATATATATATATATTATAATTATGTTTAAAATACAGCAATAGCGCCTTATAATGAATATTATGATAATAGTTAATAGATTAGAGAAATAATGATAATTATGATAATAGTTTCTGACATACACCGACGTCACATCGGAAATTTCTGAACGTATTACTTAATTTATATCGCCACTCTTGTTTCAGCACAAGGTTGAAATAAGGGAGCATATCCGCGTTACATGTTTCATCACTACGGAGAAAACCTTCGTTGAAGTCACTAGACACTCGCGTAGGCTATTTAAGAACTTTATTATAATTTTGTTGGAATGTTTGACAAATCAATGTAAAGAAAAATGGTTGCAACCCTTTTTCCTTACATTGATTCAAATTTCATTAACTAGTTTTATTTTCTACTAGCATCAGAATCGCAACAGATTTTTTTATAATATCGTTCGTTCATTCAGCACACACGATGTATACTACGTTTCGAGTAAGTATGCAAGTGACATTAACTTCGTAAAATGTCGGATGATGTAGGCTAAGTGTGCTTAAGTAAATTCGAGCGGGCGCGGTACCGAAGCGCGGTGGAAGCATGCATCTATTGAAAGACCGCAAAATTAAGCGCATGGCGATAGAACGAAAATTAATGAATTTAGTTAGCAAAGCGTTGCTTTTACTGCAAAAGCGATGTGATTCTAAAAGCATCTCCTGAAAGAACATTTGAGACACAAGTTTTATAATTAAAATTGGGCTTTACGTTATATGCGCTATGATAGTGGTTAATTCCAATCGGACTTAAATTGAAAGGAGTCATGATCATGTGACATGGGATATACCGTTTTTGCCATTTGGCTACAAAGGATTAAAAAATAAAACTAGGTCTAAACTTCGTGAATATTTTAATATTTTTAGATTTCCTTACCTTCAAGAAAAAATCAGAACTCTTATATGAATCACGTGTCCGTCCGTTTATCATAGCCCTTTTCTTAGAAACTATTTGATCTAGAAACATGAAATAAGGTACATTGATAAAACACCATCTCGCAATTGTCCTAACGATTAACACGTAAAAAAATTTTTGGAAAATTTTGAGGGATATATGATTTGTCAAAACTTATCAGAGGTATATTGTGCCAAATTAAATCTGTTATTTGTATTATAATTGACTAATTTTTCAATAGTTACTACAAATAAACCAAGTAATAGTATTACTTGGTAATACTTCTTTATTTCTTCTGATTATCCCTTCTGACTATCTTTCTGATTACCACGTAATCCTTCTTATTAAACCACTAAACTAAGTAATATCAAGTTGTGCTATTGAAACCTCCTTGCAAACGCCAGAATGTTCCTCTTCTTTAATAGCTTTTCTCTTGTGTTATGTCCGTACCTTCTAGTGGTTTATTATATTTCAAGAATAAAATATTTCAAGACTAATTGGATGAAAGAAAGCATCACAAACAATTAACAATGTATGGAGACTTTATTTTTATTAGTGAATATGCAATTGGTTTATTTTTGAAATCAGATATATATATGGGTAAATGGAAAATGGATAAAAAAATTAGAGGGGTCAATGGAGATTTGATTAAAAAAAATACATAATATAATGGCCAAAAAACCAAAATCAGATCTTTATATCACGAGTCAATACAAAATCAGTGTAAATCAGTGTACAAAATCAGTGTATTAGTTCTAGTTCTAGTAATAATGAACCAAGCTGCAGACAATTAATTATGGTACTTGACTTGAGAAAAAATATTTGGGTATAATACTCCATTTCAGTTTGAATTGAGTTTGTTCGAATAATCAAACGACGCAGTTTGTTCATGTTTATGGTGATTTAGACCTGTAGTTGGTTACGTCAATGAAGTTTTCAATTAGAACTCAGGTAAAGTAAAAATGTAATACATTATTTAAGGGTATTTTATAACAATTATGTTTGGGTTTTTGTATTGCCGGCCTTGACCCAATTTCGTCCGAAAGTATCGTTTATGTCTTTAAAATCGGTAATGGTAATACACAGTCTGTTGCTTTTCGAAAGCATCAGCGGTCTGACGGAGATCTCACCAAACAAAATTCCAATAAAGTAAAGATAAAGTTTACAATATATGCTTTAGAGTATTCAATAGAAACAAAAGTTTTAAGTGCTTACAGTAATGACTTTTTATCATTCTTTATAAACTTTTTGCAATTAAGCTTGCTTTTTGATAGTTAAACAACTTATTGGAATGTCGAAATAACGAGCAACAACCAAATAACGAATAACCAAATAAGGAAAAAAAATGTCTTCCTATAATAATTTAATACACAATCAAAAATTTAACCTCCGGAATCTGAAAATGTAATTATAGTAACGACAACAATGCAACAAGCATCTCTCCGCAGTACGCGCGCACTTTGAGGATATGAAAAATACGTCCACTTTTTGATCAGATTATAACAAAAAATATATAACAAAAGACCTGAAATCTATTCCGTTCAAATTTACGAAGTTATTGTCCAGTTTTAGTGGGATATAGGTTTAAAGTTTAAGGAGTAGGTACACGGCGGTAAAGGTAGGTTGAAAATTAATTTTACTTCAAAAATATGTAATTAATGTTATTACGCATTCAATGAAATAAATCACATATCATTGCATAAATGAAAGAATTGCACAGTAAATATCCATTAGAAATAGGGCGGCAGATATAGATTTAAGTTCGGAGTACCTAAAGCTCCATGTAACACGTGGAAAAAAGATAACGGCTCAATATATTACATTTGATATTTCCTTCGAAAGTTTGTAAGTTTAAAGTTTGTAAGATTAAAGACGATACACGATTCAGCTGTTACGAAGGTACGACAAATAATATATCAGTCGCTTGGTACAAGGCAGGATTTATGGAATAATAGGACGTTATTTTTCTAAGAAGTTATCTAATCCTAAATCAGACTAAATATAATTCCCTTTAAGATCGAAGAAATAGAAATTTATTTTATCTGGGGTAAATAATAAGTTTATAAATAGCAATTGTATAGGGATTTCATTTGTATGCACAGTATTGCGTTTTGTATTTGTAAAGGTAATATATATATATATATATATATATATATATATTATATATATATATATATATATATATATATAAGGGAAAAAAATCAGACACGACAAGACAAGGAGATTGAGCATTTAATTTACAAATATTTATATTGTAATTAATTTACCGGAACTATATTCTTATTGACATACTCACAACTTAATAGTTCATAATTTTGATAATTTACTGGCATTACTTCATTTTCTAAGGGCGGTAATTGTACTTTCCATTTGATGGTATGATAAACAGAGTTGTTGTTCGAGTAAAGTAGAAAAATAAATTATTTTAAAATTTGTTACCTGTAATTAAACATTTTGAATTTTAATTATAGGTTGTATATCCCCAGGTGATGAGGTACCTATTCAAATGTCACTTTCCAAATTATTGTTAATTAATGGAGTGACATATTATTTAAAGTTTTATTTAAATAAATAATTAGTATGGATATATGAAGTAGGTATAGAAATTAATATATTGTAATTCCTCAATGGGTGACTTTAGGAATCTAGACACAGAAAATGTAGATGAACCAGTTTTTTTAGAATTAGATATTTGTAGATATGCATTGTTCAGAGAAAAAATAAATTGAAAGCCTGATGACAAGATTAGAACTAGATTTATATATCATTTCGTCATTTTCACAATTTTGTTAACAATCATTGTGAAATATGTGTCATCATATTTTACATTTATTACAATTTTTCGTATTATATATTAAAATTCGTATTATTTATTAATTCCAAGAAAATATTTATTCTTTTGGGCAACTGTCACGCATCCAATTTTTGGTGACATTCCACTAATTCACTCATTCGATTCGTCTTTATCTTGTATAAAATGGTTATTTAGGAATATATTTTAAAAAATAAATGTCAACTGCTCCCTTCTCTTCTCTACATTGCCTGAAATTGCTTCGTTTTGTACATTCAAAAGGTTTTCGACCAAGTTCTATGTGATTATTTTAATCGAAAGTTGTCATGCCACATTATACGGTTAATTAGTGAATTTGTTACGTAAGTAACAGTATGATACAAAAAAGATGGAGCTTCTTGTATAATGTTTACCATATTTTGATGAAAAAAATATAGAGACGTATATAAAGAGCGTTTCGTGGACTCCAGTCGGTGAAATCTATCCAAAAGCACTTGCAAGTTGCCAGGTAAAGCAAAGAGTTTGTAATTCTACAGTAATTTAGGACAGCGATATGAAAATTGTCTAGTGGTCATTAAAGTTCAAAAGTAATATAGACTAGAGGTAAATAAAATTTAAATAGTATCATTTTATACAAAATATTTTATTTGTATATAATGTGATGGAGTTCATGCGATGTAACGTTGAATTTAGTCGTTGTATAAAAATAAATCTATGACATTATCACATTACACCTGTGCGATCGTAGTGACGCTGTGCTTGGAGATTTTTGCCACACGATTGGGTGCTAATGTTGGACAGTTATTCAATTTGACTTCGGTTAAATATTATGATTGATGATTTGACAAAAACGTATTTTTGCCGTTATTTTATGTATTTGACTATGTCACATTTGCTTCATTAAAACTTTAGACATTGCTTCTGTAGCCAGACCTGTAATGTTATGAATGTAAACGTTATGTAAAATTATGATTGATGTATTATCTACATTGTTTCATTTTTTTAAAATTATTTGAATCAAAATTCTTCTCACTTAATCAAAATAGCTGAATATATGGACAATGTTTTCCTATTTTTAAATGAAAATTTTCTTGAAAATAATAACAAAATTATATTTTGGGGTGCAAACCATTGAAAAACTATTTCCCGAAAACATACTTTAAGTCCTATCCACTCAATAGTACTACCTCTCTTGTCATTGTGCTATTGTTTCCTGTCACGACTAATAAAAATCACACCTGGCAGCAAGAAATAATACTTATCGTTTGCACACGTGACTACTCAAATGAAATTAGGAATATTTTTTTGTCCAGATATGCATGAAATGTATGATAACAAGTCTTATTATATTATATTTATGTTATGGAAATTTATATGGAGTAGATTATGGTAATAAAAAAACTTGAATTAATAATGAATTAATTTGTCAGCATCTTTTCAAAAAATTAATTACTAATACTACATATTTCATACTGGATCATTTTAAGATATTCTTATTAAGATTTTATGCCTAATATGAATTACGAAACACAAAAAGAAGAACAATTTCAACTAAATACATAAATGTGAAAAAGTTTCCTAATTCGGTACTAGCCAAATTCTATTAAAGTTCCTTCTTAAAACTTATAACTTTGTTTAAATTATCAAAATTAAATTGATTGATAGTTTCTGAAAGACTCATAATTGCGAAAATTCTCCACTTTGCAAGTTGTAAATTATAAATAAAAGAGCATATGTGACCTTGGAAGACAAAAATTGGGAGACCTTAACAGACAAACAAATTAAAAGTCCATAGGTCAAATAGATTTTGAATTACAAAAGGACGAAAATAGCTCGAAATGATTTGCGTAAACGTACACACGATTAATGTCCTATAATTATTACTTTACCAAACTTGACTGACACGCTGCCGTGCGACTAAACAGTCAATATCTTAAACTATGATAGTGCTTCATCTCTACACAAAGCGACATTTAGACAAACGTGGAACTAATCTTAAAGCGTAAATAATATTGTACGCGTGTAAATAAGATAGTTCAAATTTTTAATTTTGCATTATACTAAATGTGTTATCGTGTTCTTTC